>OX578137.1:158827133-159427133 GCA_951213105.1 Amaurobius ferox
ATTTTAAAAAAATGGCATAAACCTTATTTAAATGTTTTTTCTTTACCGCAAAAACGTATTTTTATAATTTTTATGTATATATATATATATATATATATATATATATATATATATATATATATATTTGAAATGTAATAATAAGAATTATGTAAAAATAAAAAAAAATAAAAATACAATTCAAGTAATATTAACATCACCATAGAAGCAAATTCACGGCCATAATGCCGATAAGAGAAAAGAACAGAACCTTCCCAAATTCGATGATTAATCAGAATTAAATTCCTCTTCAGGTCTGAGTATTTAACTCTAATTAACCCAAACAAATGCCTGTTTCAGATTAAGCAATAGTACATTACTATAAATGCTTAAACTCAGACTACAGGCATCAAAAAATGAAAAAATGAAAAAAGGATACATTAAGAAAATTGTATTACCATGCGGCATGAATCATTCTTCTTCTACCACGTGTATACACGATCAACCTCAACAACTTAATCTAGAAGCACCGGAATGAACAAGTCGAAATTCTACCAGGGAGGTAGTACGAACGTTCACGGAAATACTCCCAAACCCGTCCAGTGAGTCTAAGCTGGAGACTGGACAAGCAATTCAGAATACAACTTCCCAAACATGCAGAACTGAATATGAATATGAATCATAGATGAAAATTCCTACTAAACAAGAATTCATAGGAAAACTGGATAATCGAGAATGCCACTATACACCATTATAAGGGCGCACAAAACGTAGTTTCAATACTGACAAAAGTTACATTTTTATGCAAAAATAAAATTCAAAACATTAATGCATCTTATTTTCCGATTTTTTGATTTTTCTAATGTTTTTGACTTAGTTTATTATTTTTCATTTTTATTTATTTATATAATTAATAAATAATTATATATAACATACAAACATATATATATATATATATATATATAAACATTTTTATTTCCGATTTTTCAATTTCTATATATTTATATTTTATATATATATATATATATATATATATATATATATATATATATATATATTTCTCTCTCTCTCTCTCTCTCTCCTGTATGTTAGTCACTATAATTGGGAATGTTTTCTAGGATGTAATCGAGTGAAATTTGATACACTGAGTTGATAATTTTAATAACAAAATTGGGGGGATATGCATTATTAGTCGCTGTACTCAATAATTCCATAAAGTGCGCTAATTTATAATATTCATCACAAATTTTATTGATTCTAAGAGCCTGGTTTATTATAATATTTCTAAATACAGATATATGCAGACAAGAGTCAAAATGTTGAATTTTTGATGTATTAAATTTAAAAGCCTGTCTTTTATCATAAAGTTTATAACCATATTACAATTTTGTAAATTTAAATTTAAATCTAAAAAGTTTGCAACATTTGTGTCATTATTACTTGCATTTAATTGTAAATTTTTTGAATAAAAGTTTAATACTATAGGGATATTATTATTTGGGGATACACATAAAATGTCATCTATATATCTAAACATGTGCATATTATGCAAGCTTGGATTAATGTTTTTTTTCATAGAAGAATAAATACAGATTAGCTAACAATGATGAGGCACACACCCCTTGTGGGATACCAACCTGTTGTTTAAAAATAGTACCACCATGTTGAATATAATTCTCATAAAGAGTGAAGTTAAGTAATTTTTTAAAAAGAAAATTTGAATATTTTAGGTTGATATTATATTTTTCAAAAATTCCTAAAATAATTCTATACAGATCATCTATATTAATATTATTAAACAAATCTTTGAAATCAAAGGTATAAATACTACGAATATTAGTAAGAGTTTTCAATTTCTTAACTACTTCAAAACTGTTTTTTACAATATGACAATTTTTGAGATTTCATCTGACGAGGATACTTCATGTAATATCTTTAATAATAATTTTCCAGCATTAGTAATGTAAGAATTATGCCCACTGGTAATGGTTCGAAAAGCAACAGGGGATTTATGAAACTTGGGTACTAAAACAATATATGGAATGTTATTACAACTATTTTTTAGATGGATTTGCTTATATTTGGCTGATATTCTATTGTATAAGATTTTAAGGTTAGTTTTATGTAAATTATAGATATGATTATTAAGTAAGTGTGACTGAAGGGTATTTTTATAATAATATTTACAAATAATTGAGTAGTTTCCACTTGCCTTATCGACATATGTAATGACAAAATCATTTTGTATTTCTTTAATATCATTTTTAATTGAATTAAGTTTATATGAATTATTAATTTTCTGATTATATATATAATGATTTAAGTATTGCTCTATTAAGACTCTCCAAGGTTTAAAGGCTTCTACAGGGATTTGATATTTATAACTGATTTTATAAATAAATTTATTTAAGTCAAGAAATAAACCTTTACATATTAATTTATGTTTAAATTTAGTAGGTATACGGTACTTAGTACCCAGTAACATCAGTGATCTTAGTGCATCATAATTAATAATATTTCGATTTCACGTTATAACATGCCCATGGTGTTTATCTACGAAGTCTTTGTATTTTTCTAAATGACAGTGGCAATATGACTCTTTATCCAATTCATAGTTTTGATTAATATTTACTGATTTGGCAATTTGATTATAGTTGAAAATATAACGTCCTAGCGGTTTATCATATTTATATGCAATTTTAGGATTTACATGTTTGACTGGAAAGTAATTGGAAACCGATTTTAAGAAATTATTTATCTTCAGATTATTTAATACAGAATTAGTAAAATTCAAGGTACAATATTCATTTATTTTAGTATTTTGTTTTGATTCGTCATTAAAGTTTAAGTCTGTGACATATAAATAATTATTAAGATTTTTACTTCTGATAATGAGCAAATCATAGAATAAATGTTTAAAATGAACGTTATCAAATGCAGTACTTAGAAAAAGATTATATACCATATTTAATTGCTGTTTTTAATTGCGAAAATCCAGTTTTTACATTGTTTCCAATCAAAAGTAATTTTAAAATTTGCATGTTGCTGAAGGATGGCATTTTTTAGTTCAGATAATGATGGCAATTTTTTATTATATTTACTTGCTCTTTTAGTTCTTTTTGATTTACTTTTATGATTGTTGAAGGAATTATAAATATTATGGTCTTCATTAGGAGAATTAAAGGACTTTTTAACAATATTATGATGGTTAAATATTTGATTGAGTCCATATGGAAAGATGGTTTTGTGTGCACAAATGAATTCATTTTCAAGAAACAATCTGTCATAGTAATTTTTTTGAATACACAGAATACTAATTTCAATGTTGTCGAACCCATGTTTAGAAAAATGTTCGTATTCAAATTTTGATTCATTAAAGGAAGTTGCATTATTTGAAAACTTTTTTATGTGATTCCTGTGTACGTTAATTCGGAGATGCAGAGGGTTGCTGGTTTGACCTATATATGACATATTACATTTTTTACATTCAATTTGGTAGATACAATTATATGTTTTACAGAAGACAAGATTATTGTTACAATTGATCTGATTACTATTAGCAAACGGACAAGTTTTACATCTATTAGAATTACAAGATTTAAATTTAAGTGTGTTATTTAGTGATGCATGGCTGTACGATTGAAAGTTATATGAAGTGAACAAAGAATACTGGCTGGATGTACCGAATGAAGATGGAATAGTCATAGAGGATAAAGGATATTGTTGGTAGCTGGATAACGATCTAGGAGAACCCCAACAAGTTCTCGAATACCGAGCTTGGATGTCAGAAAGCATCCAGTTGCCAGTCGCTAATTTTTTATAATAAGACATCATGTAATAGGGAATGATAGTAACCTTTATTTCCCCAAAATAAAGGCACTTGCATTAAAAAAAGAGACTCTTTAGCCAAGAATGCACCTTAATTCAATTACAAAGGTGGAGACACAATTACAACATAAGAAAGGTACCATTATTTTTCAAACTAATGGATCATCTAAAACACTTTGAAAATATATAAACTAATGTGTAGACACATTAAGACCCGGATTAAATAAATGCTTAGGAATAAGCAAAACTAGGATAGATAGTGGAAAAATATACATATACACATTGACTATTCCAGAATAAATTGATTCAAATTAACATCCATGAATACAACATGAAACACAATATTTTACTTCAGAACTAATATAATCTAAGAATAATACAACCATTGCTGTAAATACAGAATTCAAATTCTTCCAATAAATATGCATTTATTTAATGGTTCAACAATTCAGAGATTCAACGTATGAAAGGCTACGTAAGATCACAAAAACAATAAGATATTCAATATATGAAAAACTAAGATCGATCACAAAAACAATGGCTAAGAATAGAATTATTACCTAGGAATTACAATTACCAGACATTTTAAAATGATAAGATAAGGGATAATGAGATAAAAAAGAAGTTAAAATTTGACACCAATTCAGCGCAAATGCAGCTAACTTTAGTGTAATTCAGTTCTAACTAATTAAAAATGAATGTTACCACAGAAACTCGTAAACAACTAGACAGAAAATAAGAAACCAATATACAATACGCGCATAATGCAGCAGACAAGTATATGGATAAATATTTGAAATGTAATAATAAGAATTATGTAAAAATAAAAAAAATAAAAATACAATTCAAGTAATATTAACATCACCATAGAAGCAAATTCACGGCCATAATGCCGATAAGAGAAAAGAACAGAACCTTCCCAAATTCGATGATTAATCAGAATTAAATTCCTCTTCAGGTCTGAGTTTTTAACTCTAATTAACCCAAACAAATGCCTGTTTCAGATTAAGCAATAGTACATTACTATAAATGCTTAAACTCAGACTACAGGCATCAAAAAATGAAAAAATGAAAAAAGGATACATTAAGAAAATTGTATTACCATGCGGCATGAATCATTCTTCTTCTACCACGTGTATACACGATCAACCTCAACAACTTAATCTAGAAGCACCGGAATGAACAAGTCGAAATTCTACCAGGGAGGTAGTACGAACGTTCACGGAAATACTCCCAAACCCGTCCAGTGAGTCTAAGCTGGAGACTGGACAAGCAATTCAGAATACAACTTCCCAAACATGCAGAACTGAATATGAATATGAATCATATATATATGAATCGTTATGAATCATATGTATATATATATATATATATATATATATATATATATATATATATATATATATATATATGTTATATATATATATATATATATATATATATATATATATGTTATATATATATATATATATATATATGTTATATATATATATATATATATATATATATATATATATATATATTGAAAAAATTAAAAGATAAAAAGTGAAGAAAAAATTGAAAAAATGAAGGATGGCTTAGCAAAAAGCTTACTTTATGGCGGTAAGGGGTTGTGACCTTACTCCCCAGTTCAACGAGCTCGTCATAAACGCCGCGGCCTTTCACTCCTGGTCGCCAGCTTTGTCTCAAGCCAACCTCCGGAGTGACAATAAAAATTATCACGAGACCTTGCACAAGGATAGAATCGAGGACGAGAGCAAAAACACCACCAAAATAGCCAACAGAACTGCTGACTCAAGTGAAAGGTACATAGCATCGTATGAGTGAGCTGCGGTCCTTTGATCGCAGTGCGGTCCTGTCATATGAATGATTCGAAATTTCATTCTTTAATTGAACACAAAAAAGACATGAGCCTTACACCATATGCCAAATTGTTTCTGTATAAATTATCAATATTTTTAAGCATAAAAGATACTGGATATTTTTGAAAATATGCTTGCTTTAAAAATTCTTGATCAAATTTAATACGTAAATGTTCTTTAATAGTTCTTTTTATTCTGACCAAACCTCCCAAGAAAACATTGCGAAACACATTCAAGTGTATGTTGGAGTGCCAATGTATTATTCCATTAATGAGTAATTTAAATTGTTTTCTTTTGTCATATATGGTAATTAGGATCGGGATTTGACAAAAGTTGATATTCAAATCCAAAAATTCAACCTCGTTGTTATTTTTAACAGGATTTTCTTTCAATATGAGGTTGGGTGGGTAAAAATCAAAGTTCATGTTGTAGTTCTCATTCTCATACCCAATAATTACGTCATCCACATAACGCAGGTATATGATTTCGTTATTAATATGAGACCTTCTTTCATAAAAACTAAGATAGATATCGGCTAATATGGAAGAACATTCCCCCCCCCATGGGGATGCCCTTAATTTGTTGAATATAATATATTTATATATATATATATATATATATATCTTTATATTTCCCAAAAATAATCCATAAATATCAAATTAGTGAGATTTTACATTCTACGGCATAAATATACCTTTAAATCGGTATACAACAATTAAAGTTTATTTAGTCCTTCAGATCTATTATTGTTATATTAGATCCATATCTGTGACGGATAAAACTGAGTGTAAATGTATATTGTTCACAACCCACTTAAAACTGTAAGTCACAGACAATTTATCTCATGTGTGTACAAAAAATAATAATATAATTTTACTCTAAATAATTTTGAAATGCAGATTTTGGTGGGAAAATTTTACAATTTGCCATGGTTTTTAACGAATTTTTTTTAAACATCTATTTCGTAGGATTTAGATGTTTAAAAAGAGTGGCTAATATGGATGCAGCATAAAATTACGGAGGAGGTAGGGTTCATTAAGGATTTCCACTTCTTGTTCGGGAGAGAGATGTCACTTCCTATTCAAAAATTTATATTTTCATTTCA
Organism: Amaurobius ferox; assembly: GCA_951213105.1. Lineage (NCBI taxonomy): Eukaryota > Metazoa > Arthropoda > Arachnida > Araneae > Amaurobiidae > Amaurobius > Amaurobius ferox. The sequence goes on from OX578137.1 coordinate 158,833,905, forward strand.
ACATCTGTTTTTCAGACTTTGCTTTAGGTACAGCTTAGATGAAGACTGATATAGATTAAATATTGAATTCCGGAGGGATTGGTAGGGTTCACTAAGGATTTCCTGGTCTGAATATGTAACTTCTAGTTTGTCCAATAATTCATATGACTGCATGAAACAAGTGTGCTAAAAAGTATAGAAATACTTAATAGTTATTTCGAAATTGAAGTGTACACATCACTTTCCATTGCATAAAGGCTTTTTCATATTTTTTTAATTTTTTGTATTAAAAATTTCAATTTTGCCAAACTTAGACGTAAAAATAATTGTAAAATATATTACTAATTTGAATGAACGATTACACGTACGTAAGTTGCTGGAAATGTAATTGGCCAGGGAATTTTTAAATACAAAGTGCAATTAATTTTGATATTTGTTTACCATATTTAAATTAGGAAATATTTTTATTTATTATCCAATAACATTTATAATAAATGTTATAGAAGAATAAAATTCTTCAATTTAATAATAAAATATTTAAAATTAAAATTATTTAAAAGTATAAAAGCATTCAAACTTTACCCGTTTTTAAATTTTTAAGAAAATTTACTTGAAACTATCACGTCGTAGAACCCCAAGGGTTCCGCAAAACAAACACATCTTGAAAAACGCTGCATTATCCTACGTGTGTCGAAAAAGCAACATTGCTCCCACAAACTGAATAATGTCAAGCAAATTTCCTTAAAATGTTACAAATTTTGCATTTTTAAAATGACAAATATTTTATTATATCCTCCTTTCAAATAATCTTCAAATTTCGCTACGGATTCTTGTACTATATAAGAATTGAATATTATACGGATTCTACACATATATTTTCTACGAAATTAGAATCGTTTTATTCAAATAATAAATTATATGTATGTGTGTCGAACATTTCTTTAACTAATTTCAAACAATCCGTATGCAGTACACAAAGTTTTTAAATACATGTATTTTAATAGTATTACTTGAAAACCACATTAGTCGGATTGTTATTTGATTTATAAATAATCAAACCAGTTTTTGAAATACTACTGTATATTTTGATAAGTTTCCTAACATCTTCCCTAATAATCTGATACAAATAATCTTCTAAACAATCTTCTAGATAATCTGTTACAAATAATAATCTTCTTAGTAATCTGATACAAATGTATCTAACGACATTCTCATACGCAATCTGATATGCAATCAAATTATGAACAATATTCTTTATTAAACAATTCGTCTTTCCCCTCCAATTGCACGTGTAGCGAGAATAAACCAGAACTGGCGATAAAACGACGTTTGGCGTGTGGCATGAGAGATTACTTCTGAAAATGCTGAATCGGCATACACTCTGGCCATTCGCGTTCCCGACGCCTTCGGACACACTGAGGATCTGTCCTGCGCGATGCTGAGGTATGCCATGCATGTACTTTTACATACTTTATTGTTGGCTCTCTCTCTCTCTCTCTCTCTCTCGACAACTTTTGAGTAGTAGCTTCATATTCAGATTAATTGTTTCTTTTATGTAAATTCGCATAAGTGTATTTTTAATGTATCACATGTTTAGATACGAGTTGATTCCAATTTTAATGCAGTCTAACCATGGAGAGACTTGTATGTTTAAAACGGATAATTTTTTAAAGTCACTTTTTGAAAGTTGTTAATTGTAACGGGATCAATATTTTGCACCCAGATGATGTCTGAGATTAATCGTGTCTATACTAGGATGTTAGTAGAATATTCCATTGTTAATTTTTGTGTAAATAAACTCTGTTATTGTTTTATATTATGTCCGCTGTCCTCATTTCTAATATCTTATTGATTACTTATCTGTATTTTAAATCGACACGGCTAATGTCGGAGATCTCTTTTATGGTAGATAATAATAATTTTTGCGTTCTGGCCGAACGTGTGGTGAAAATCCACGCAACAAAATGGTGCTCATGACCAGGATTCGAAATAAAAATAATTGATAAAATAACTGATTTTTTTTTTTGTTATGAATAAATTAAAAGTAATGTGCACGATAGGAAAATCTAAAATAAAATTAACTTAAAATAAAATTTAAAATAACATTAACTTGAAATAAATTTAAAATAACAATTTAAGCTTTAAAATTAAACCTAACGTAAGGAAATGAGGACATTTACGAAAATAGATGTTACCACAATTGTTATGCCATATGTATATGCCAATTGTTATGCCATATGTACATTTAAGAAACAGAATTATAGGATTTAAATTTATTGAAATAGGGGACAAAAATCGGAGAAAATTAATAATGTGTGGTAATATTTTTCGGGGACTAAATTTTTGGAAATAAGATATGAGTAGGAGTATGATTTTATGTGTAAGATTTGAAGCATCAATATTTGTATTTATGTTGCATGAAGAGTATTGTATTTATGTAAACGGGTGTTGTTCATACGGACGGAAATTTTGACTGGAGAATTAAGGGAGAATTTAACAAATTCTAAAATGATAGAAGGGGGTGACATGACGGTGACACCTTCAAGTAGGATCCCTGGAATTACGTTCTTGTTAGGAGAACTGAGCGGAAGAAATTGAGAATGAGACCACCATGTTTTTCGAACAGATCAAATCATTAAGCGAATTAGCAAACTGGAATGACTTAGAAAAATTAACAATTGTGAAATCCCGTCTACGCGGAAACGCTAAGAAATTCTACAAGGGCTTAAAGGACCTGCGAAGCGAAACGTCTTTAGAGGCTTTCAAACAGAAATTTCTAGGCTTTTTCACCTACGAACCAAGTGTTACAGCGAATCAAATCCTTTTTTCAACGGCTAAGCAGACAAAGGAAGAAACAATCAAAGAATTAGCTCATAGAATTACAACACTAACCCTAAACTATGTGGGCGAAACGCAACTCAATGAACATACACACGCAATTATGGACAAACTTAGTCTAAATAAATTCTTGGAAGCAGTTGAGCCCGAATACAGAAAGAATTAGTAAAAAACAATCCAAAAAATTTTAGGGATGCTGTAAAAATCGCTTAGAATTTAGAAGCGGCCAATCTTGCAACAACAACAGTTGATTTAAATAACATCACCCAGTCTAGTGACATTCAAATGAAACAAAAGAACAGCAAGAATTTAACTCCAGCTTGCTTGAAACGGTAACAAAAGAAATAAACCATCTAAAAATTAGAGAAAACAAAAATAACACTCAGATACCGGACACATATTTATGCCACTATTGCAGTAGACCTGGACATTTTATGCAGGATTGCTGGCATTATGTTGCATGAAGAGTATTGTATTTATGTAAACGGGTGTTGTTCATAGGGACGGAAATTTTGACTGGAGAATTAAAGGAGAATTTAACAAATTCTAAAATGACAGAAGGGGGGTGACATGACGGTGACACCTTCAAGTAGGATCCCTGGAATTACGTTCTTGTTAGGAGAACTGAGCGGAAGAGATTGAGAATGAGACCACCATGTTTTTTGAACAGATCAAATCATTAAGCGAATTAGCAAACTGGAATGACTTAGAAAAATTAACAATTGTGAAATCCCGTCTACGCGGAAACGCTAAGAAATTCTACATCGGCTCAAAGGACCTGCGAAGCGACACGTCTTTCGAGGCTTTCAAACAGAAATTTCTAGGCTTTTTCACCTACGAACCAAGTGTTACAGCGAATCAAATCCTTTATTCAACGGCTAAGCAGACAAAGGAAGAAACAATCAAAGAATTAGCTCACAGAATTACAACACTAACCCTAAACTATGTGGGCGAAACGCAACTCAATGAGCATACACACGCAATTATGGACAAACTTAGTCTAAATAAATTCTTGGAGGCAGTTGAGCCCGAATATCAGAAAGAAATAGTAAAAAACAATCCAAAAAATTTTAGGGATGCTGTAAAAATCGCTTAGAATTTAGAAGCGGCCAATCTTGCAACAACAACAGTTGATTTAAATAACATCTCCCAGTCTAGCGGCATTCAAAAGCTTAAAAAAGAACAGCAAGAATTTAACTCCAGCTTCCTTGAAACGATAACAAAAGAAATAAACCATCTAAAAATTAGAGAAAACAAAAATAACACTCAGATACCGGACACATATTTATGCCACTACTGCGGTAGACCTGGACATTTTATGCAGGATTGCTGGCATTATGCAAGAGATAGAAATCAACAAACAGAAGTCGCATTACAATCCAAACATAATTTTTCGAGGAGGCCTGCAGAACATTATGCGAGAAAAAGGGAAATGTCCCCCATTCGGCACAGAAAAAATTATGCGGAGAGAATCCCAAGTAGGACATACAGCAGACCCCCAAGTAGATTTTACCCCTCACGTACTCAAAACTCGAGGGATGGAGAGTATACTTATGCACAGACGAAAATGTTAATGAGCGGAGAATAGGAAACCAAATAGATAGATATAGAAATGAAGAACGGAATTTTGAGGCCCCGCATAACAGAAATAATTTTCAGAGGCGAAACCAAGATAGATACCGAAGTACAGAAAGCTTCCCGAATTGTTTCCCCCACTGTCGACAAATTCGACAGTGGGGGAAACAATTCGGGAAGAGATGCAAATTTTCGCAGAAATTTAAACTAGAAGGGGACATTGGTAATTATCGTCAACAAAGGCGTAGAAACGGGGGAAAATCTCCTTTAAATCAAGATAATAGAATCCCTGTTAGAAATACAGAATGCATAGAGAATAATTCAGAAAAGGATCAGTACACGGATAGAAACAATTTCAGAGAAAATAGAATTATAAGGAATAGAGCGGAAATTAGAGAAAGGAATGATACACAAAATAATATAGAGAACGAGGGACAAAATGTTAGAAAGTATAATACACAAAATAATACAGAAAATATTGATAATGACAAAATTCAAAATAGTGGAGAAAGGGAGAACATTAACGACAAAATTGAAAGTAGTATATATATGTACGTATGAGCGCACATGTACTATATACACTAAAAACTATATTTTATAGCTTATTTTTATCTTTTTATATATAAAAAAAGGTCTCGATCCATTTTAATATTAAAAACATGATTTTATATTAAAATAAGACCTTTTTTACATTTAGACCAAATTTTAACTTTTTTTAAGATAAATGCATGAAAAAAGAGATCAAAAGATAGGCCGCTCCATTTTGGAGCTACCTTATACATAGGACGAAATTAAATAAAAGCGTGAAAAAAGAGGACTTCTAAATGAATAGAAGTCCTCTAAGCTTTAAAATAAATGGGGGGACCGTTAGTCCCCCCATAAAATTACGGTGAAAAAAAGGATTTATATGAAAAAAGAGGAAATGAATCCTCTAAATAAACTTTAAAATAATCTTAATATAAGATCTTCATTACAAAGTGACTCAAAATATATTGAAACGTAAATTACGGACGCGTTTTATAGAGTTTATAAAATCTTGATAGTAGAAGAATATGTTAAAAAAAATATTTCCATACATAAAATATAATCACTTTTTTTCAATAAAAGTAAGTTGTATACAATCTTTACTAAATTTTTTCTCTCCACCAAAATTATAATATGACTTAATATTCTTACTAAATTTTTTAAGATCTTTATCATTATAATTACTTAAAAATGCTGTTCCAGTATCACCGTTTGATTCTATAAATCTTGCTATTACACTAATTCCTTTCTTTTCCAGAGATTTTTTAATCTTATAAAGATCCATTTATTTAGAATTATTTTTTAACTCTTAAGATATTAATCTACACGTATATTTTTAATACTAAACATTTATTAAATCTCTTTGAGAACCGACAAAGCGGCATTTTCATTCTGCTTTGAAGGAGAAAGTTTATCAGTCAGACCACATCCCAGTGTGTGGTATTTGTTCCACTAAGCAGGTCAAAATATTATTTTACGGACGCGTTGGAAAAAAAATTCCCGCGAAGTAGGAAAGGTTTTTAGATAAACCTCATTAAGACTGATATTTTTCAGATAGCACGCAGTCGCTAACGGATGTTTAAGAGTGAGGAAGTTTAATCACTTTTTTTATTCTTTATCTAAGACGGACATATTTTTTTAATTTTGTTTAGCGCGAAGGAATTATAATATGATTTAATATTCTTACTAAATTTTTTAAGATCTTTATCATTATAATTACTTAAAAATGCTGTTCCAGTATCACCGTTTGATTCTATAAATCTTGCTATTACACTAATTCTTTTCTATTTAGAATTATTTTTTACTCTAAAATATATTAAGCTTTCTCTAATATGTTATCACCTAAATATAAAAATATATATCTTCCTTTATTGATTTTATTTATCGATCTATCAGAAAGTTGTCCATGTTTATTCGAAAGGTAATACTCTTTTTCTTCAGCTTCTACAATTAACTTTACGATTGCTGTACCTGCAATCATATTTTTAATTTTTTTCAATGATCATATTTTCCAGGATATAAATCATCTAATACATATGTTTGACGATAACCACTCAGACTATTGAACTCTTCCATTTATTAGTAAACATTTTTTAAGACCATCGATATGGAAATCCTACATTATTTCTTCTTATGGGTATTTTATCTTCATCATACCATATTTCATTTATTCTAGGCAAAAATATTAATTCATTTAGAGATGTAATATCGTTTTCTCTACAATATAATTTATTTAAATTAGTTAAATTTTTTATACCTTTAAGAGATGTAATATCGTTTTCACTACAAGATAGTATTTCTAAATTAGTTAAGTTTTCTATACCTTCAAGTGAAGTTAATCTATTATCTACACAATATAATTCTTTTAAATTAGTTAAATTTTTTATACCTTTAAGAGATGTAATATCGTTTTCACTACAAGATAGTATTTCTAAATTAGTTAAGTTTTCTATACCTTCAAGTGAAGTTACTCTATTATTATTACAATTTAATGTTTCTAAATTCGTTAAATTTTCTATTCCTTCAAGAGATGTTAATTTATTTCCTCTACATTTTAATACTTTTAAATTCGTTAAATTTTCTATTCCATCAAGAGATTTTAATCTATTATCTTTACAATCTAATGTTTCTAAATTTATTAAATTTTTTATTTCATCAAGAGATGTTAATTTATATCCCTCACAATATAATTCTTTTAAATTAGTTAAATTTTCTATTCCTTCAAGAGATGTATCACAATATAATATAAAAATAGATTTCACTTCAGTAGGATTCTCTATATTTAAGAAAGACATAGTTTTTTTTTTCCATACCATTATTATATGTAACATCCATTTATATAGAAACATTTTTATTAAATATTTATTTATCATCTTTGCTAGTTAATTGTCTCAAAAGATAAACACTCTCTCTCAAGACTGATTTAACCTCATATATCTCTTCAAAAATTTTCTCTTGGTAAGGTTCTATTTCATGATGACCAAACTTTTTATTTAATTCACTCATCTGTATTGCTTGTATTTTTTTCCAATGAACATTAAAAAAGTGATCAGGTAATAGCTCAAATTTATATTTAATCAAATAACAAAAATCTAATTTATGCATAAATTCTTCTATAAAATTTTCACTAAATGTTTGATATCTAGTTATATACAACCAATTTAAATCATCTTTTAATTCTCTCATGGTATCTTCTGTAAGATTTTGAAATATTGATACTTTATATAAATCTAAATTATCAGAAAATTTTACGATAAATTCGTTACTTAAAGTTTGATATTGAGATATGTTTACCCAATCTACTTTATCTTTACATTTTTCTATAAAATCTTCTGATAATTTTTGATATCTAGAAATTTTAGGCCAATCATCAGGTTGAGCAAATTCTTCAATAAAAGATTCAGACAGTGTTGAATATTGTAAAACTAAATCCCAATTTACATGATTAATAAGATATCTAATTACATCTTCAGATAAATTTTTTCTAGAAAATTCATTCCAATCAATATCCATTTATTAGAAAGAAATTTTTTCAATATGCATATAAGGTTTTAAAGTGTTACCATCAGATTTTATCCATAATGTGATGATATCATCACGTTTACCGTAAGCAAAACATGTTACTGTATTTGTATAAGCATTTAAAATTTCCTTACCATTGATTTCTAGAGATATCAGTGGACTTTTATCATATATATATATATTTTCTACATATATAGCTATATATATAGATATTTTCATATACATATCTGTAGTTAATCGCATCTCAGGATTGAGTAATTTAGAACTCATCATATTGAAATTTACTTTTGTAAATTTTTCATCTATAAAAATAAGATCATCTACGGTAACCCAGATATCTCTATTGTCTAAATATATTTTATTGACAGCATCGTTATCATTTTCAGGTTCAGAAACATTTGTAATTATTTTATTGTTTGCATCAAATTTATCATTCTGTAATATTAACGAATTTTTTTCAAAATATCTTTTATTCACAACATTTTTTTCATCTTTAGGATCTGCAACATTTCCTATTCTTTTTCCTTTTGCATCAAAAGCTTTTCCTTCTGAAGAATGTAAAGTTGTTTCATCTAATTCTTTTATTCTCTTGCCTGTTTCTTCAGTAAAGGTTAAAAAACCCTCATCATATTTAGTTTTTTTAAGATCTCTCAATTCATGATGATTATTCTCTATTTTATTCAAAACAAAACTTTTAGTGGTTAAATCTAAATCATCTATAGGATTTTCACAATTTTTTAAAATTCTATTTTCCATATCATAATTTCCATCATTCATTAATTTAAAACCTATACCTGGAGGTCCAATAGGTCCTTCTTTCATTAGATCATCATAAGGTGGATAATAAGCACTCATTTATTTAATTTTAAGATTTTAAACTCTTAACCATTGTTATAGTTTTATTTTTTAAATTTATAAAACATCTCTTTCTTTCTTTAAAAATAAAATAAAACTTATATTCCTTTCGACTATTCGTTATCCAATTAAATTCAATATCTAAATTATTTAAATCGGTATAGTTTTCATGATTTGATGAGTCAAAAGGAAAAATAGGATACAGTTTACCAAAATTCTCCTTATTTATCAAAGGTCCTGTTTCTGTATTATTATCGTAAAGTCCTTCATGTAAAAGAGCTTCATACACTCGAATATAATCTTTATTGACAAAATTTGTTTTATAACGCATAAGAGGAACTTGTTTATTATTAATCATCAACCAGCATTCTGCCATATCTATATGATCAAATATCATATTATTTTTTTCATAATTATTATCTCTTTCAACATATTGAGGAATAACATAGACACTTAAAACTTCATCTGACGCTGTAGTTGCTGTCACAGATCCACTGTTGCTTCTATATGGGCCTACCATCTTAAATCTATATCGATCCCAATTTACCTCTATATCTTTATTAGATAGATATGATTCCAGAAACAAACTTTCTGCAGAATTTTTTAATTCTATATAAGGTAAATGTAAGGTTAAACCTTCAACTACTACCTTATAATTTTCGTTTCTTATATTAGTATATATCATATTTTTATTTTCATTTCTTTGAATTTCTATTTTCACTTCAAAACCTGAAATTATCTTTTCATATTCTCTAAAGAAATCGATTATATCTTTTAAAGGTGTCCATATTTTAATGACATTGCTATCTTTCGTTAGTTCCCATCTCTTTACGAATCCTTCGTTATAATCTTTATTCATTTTCAAATTATTAAAAAATTCAGTTATTTTAGTAGTATCTTCTAAAGTACCATCATATTTGAACTCATTACGGTCAGCTGAATCAGATGTATCTAGATAAAAAAATTCATTTTGAGCTTGTGATGTTACATAATCAGGAGTATAATGAATTAATCTTAAAACATGATTCATGATTGAAAAATTTGACTGTGTATTTGATTCAATTTCAGTATCTCCTATATGTACTTTTAAAGTTTTGATAAAACCTCCACCATTTACTAGACTCACATTTTCGTTTCCAATGGATGATTTATCATTTTTTGTAATTTTTAATTTTAGTTCAAGATATTCTCTAGAATATAAAATTTTAGCTTTAGTATCATTAATATGAAAAACATAGGTGGCATTCTCATCTGAACTATGTTCTTTTGGATGAATTTCTCTTAATTCATAACTTTTAATGTGATCATTATAATAATAACGAGTATCACTTAAATCATAAATCATTTATTTAGGAAGAATTTTTAAACCACCTCCTTTCTTTTTCATAGAAAATATTTCATTTAATATATTCTTAGGTTTCAATAAAACCTTTAAAAATCCTTGTATTTTTTTACTTTTTCTTCTATTCATTTATTTAAGAAGAAATAAAATTAAATTCTACAGCTCCTTTATTTAAATCTATTAATTCACCTTTTTGATTAGTAATCCTCATTTTTATTCTTTCAACAGGATCTACTTTAACAGGAAAAAATATCCAATTATTAAATTCTTTTGAAATTATACTACCTGGAGGGTTTTTATTAGTGAAAGAATATATAACTTCTGAATTATATTGATTTATTAAAGATCCTTTTACAACATCACAGTGAATATAAATATTATAATTTCCATTAGATATATCAGCAATATGTTCACCTTCAACCTCTGTTTCTTCATCATAACTTCCATATGTAGGATTTAAAAAGCCTATAATTTTATGAAAGTTACTTTTTGTAAAATCTATTATCCAACCATTTTTCAGTTTAATAGATATTCTTTGTCTTGCTTCAATAATACCAAATTTGACAGGTGGATCCTCACCGAATATTTTCATCATATACTCATTTAATCCTCTTATAGTATAATTACCATTTGATATAGTAATTGTTATATCTGTGTCTAATGTATACAATCTAAATATGTTATTTCCATAATTCTTACTTATATTAAACCAGGAAACTTCCATAGAGAATGAGTGTAAAGCTAATTTTTTTATTTTAAGAGGTGTAATAAAATTTACAGTAAATTCCTCTGACCTCTCATGACCTTCAGATTTTAATATTATCATTTATACATAACAAAATTTTCATTATAGTCACTAGGTTTTTGTGTAGGAAATGATTTGAGAACATTTTTAGGTGATATACCTTTATTCCTCTCTCTTATATATTTCATACAAAATATACCACATTTCACAGATGAAGGTTTCTGTAAAAAACTATCATTATAACCTATTTTTTTATTGGATGTAACAAGAAATGATTTAATATTTTTAGGAATATAGTCCTTCTTCATATTTACATATTCACCAAACGGATCAAAATATTCCACATATTTATATTTAGGATCATTATAATAACAAACCCAATGAGTTCCGGGACCTGTTGATACATCTAAATTAATGATTCCATTTTCAAATTTTCCTATTGTTTTAGGTAATAAATCGGAGGTAAACACACCTCTAAATCCTTTTTCATTTTTCATATTTTCTATAATCATTTTGTCGCTAATTCCCACTGTTGATATATTCCCTTTCCAAGTTTTTTTTTTCCCAGATCCCTTTTTTTGCATAGCTGAACTAGCTAATCCAGATAAAGCACCTGTTGCTAATGCTGGAACTGCTAATTTAGCAGCGGTTATTAAAGAGGGTATAAGTGCTGCTAGAAATGGTAAAAATCCTCCATTTTTATCTAATTGAGTTTTACTAATTGTAATTCTTTTTTTATCATTAATATGATTAATTTGAGTTTTAGTTAAATACATCTCATGATTAGGAGTTTTAGATTTATCTATTTGTAATGTTACTTCTACTTTATTTTTAAAAGCTGATTTAAGTTTATTTTTCTGACCTTCACTCAAATAAACTTTATATTTTATCATTTATTAACAGAGAAATTGTTTATGATATCGTTGTACATCATTATAAGTCATTTCTTTATTTTTTAATAACATATCTAACAATAAAGTTACTTGATTATACAATTTCTTTGATTTACTTCCGTTACATATTTTTTCTGTTAAATTTGATAATACATTCAATCTTTACCTACCTTCATTTCTTTACTACTTCGAATCATATTTAATCTATGCATATAATTTTGCAACATATTTTCTTTATTTTTAATTTCTTTTATATCATTCTTTTTCTGGTTTAATTCCTCCTCTGAAAAGTTTTTAGCCCTAGAAATTGTACTTTTTAAGTTACCTCTTTTCTTAGATAATCCTTCTTTTAACTGTTTAGCTCTTCCATACATCTCCTCTAATTTTTCTTGATCGTTTAAAAATACTGACGGTCTGTATAATTTTTCCTCTTTTAAATATTTTAAATTTAAATTTTGATCAATATCATAAGTATAAGATACTAATTCTTTCACAGCTTCAATAGGCTCTTCTATAGATGGAAATGTAATATTTTCTACAACATTTTGAATACTTTTCACAACTTCTTTATTTGATTTTTCATATTTTTCAATTTCTTGAGTGACTGGTTTATGAAATTCCTCTAAGGTTTTTTGAATACCTATTTTTTCTTTTAGTTGATCTTCATTATTCTTTCTTATTTCTTTTTCTATTTTTACTATTTTAATTGAATCTTTTATTTGCTTTAAAAACTTGTATTTCCGTTCTTTTTCTAAGTTCATTTATATAATATTAATTTTTTTACTGCAGCAAATTTTATTTTTACTGCTAGTAAATTATGATAAAAATTAAAGATTACACAGAACCAGAAGAATTACCTGATCCTAAACAACACCCTTTGTTACCTAAACATCCATTTAGATTACTTATAGTAGGATCTTCAGGTTCAGGTAAAACAAATTTACTGTTAAATTTGATTTATGATTTATTATTTTTTAATACATTATATATATGTGCAAAAGATTTATACGAACCTAAATATTCTAAATTACAAGAAAAATATACATTGTTTGAAGATATAGAAAGAGAAGATATTTTGAAATGTAAGAATATAAAGAATAAGAAAAAATTATTAAAATTATATGATAAATTCAAAAAAAAAGTATTATTTTCTTCAGATCAAAATGTTATTAATGTAGATGATTTAAATCCTACATTAAAGAATTTAGTTATTTTTGATGATTGTGTGATTGAGAAAGATCAAAAAAATATCGAAGAATTATTTATCAGAGGTAGAAAGAAAAACGCATCCGTTATTTATTTAACTCAGTCATATTTTTTAACACCTATTAATATAAGAAGGAACTGTAATTACGATATATTTTTCACTCTACAACCAAAAGAAATTCAACAGATTATAAGAGAGATAGATGGTTTATTAAGTACTGAAGAATTCAAACAAATGTATAATAAAAGTGTTCAAGAAAAATATGATTTTTTATGTTAGATTTAGTGAATCCCGAAAAGAGATACAGGAAAAAATTTAATGGATGTATATAAATGGATGTATATAAATGGATGTATATTTAGAAAAAAGATTATATGTTTACAGAAAGAGTAGAAATATGTATCAAAAGATAAGTATTTCATTATCAGTAAGTAAGGTTATTCTAAGTGGAACAGGTTTATCAGCAATAGCCTTTCTACCTCTTGCATTTTTAAGTTTATCAGTTGGTATAGTAGAAGCCATAGATCTTACATTAAAAATTGCAGAAAGGAAAGAAGAATATAGACATTGTTATAATTTTTATAAAGAACTCATTAATTCGTTTAAAGCTAAAAATATGACAGAAGAAGAAATTTATATGCGAGAAAAGGATTTCATAAAAAGTTTAAAATTTAATCCAGTTGAAAAATATGTAAAACAAATGCAATTGAATGGATATAAATTTATTCATTCTAAATAAATGGTTTGTAAAAAGAAAGGTGGTGATATTGATGGATGGATACAAGATAAAGTAAATCTTCCAGAAATGCATTTACCAGGATATCAATATTGTGGTCCAAATACAAAATTAGAAAAAAGATTAAAAAGAGGTGATCCTGGAATAAATAGAGTTGATAAAGCATGTAAAGAACATGATATTGATTACAATAAAACAAAAGATACAAAACTGAGACATGTTGCTGATCAAAAATTAATAGATAATTTAAATGCTATACAAGATCCAACATTTCAAGAAAGATTAGCTAGAGGAATTATTAAACCTATTATTAAAGTTAAAAAAACTTTTGGATTAGGTCTTTCTATATATTGTGTCAAGTGTAAAGATAAAACCCCAACTAAAAATTATCATAAAACTACTTCTAAAAATAATAAACCAGTTGGTAAAGGTATCTGTACTATTTGTGGAAGTAAAAAGAATACTTTTTAGGGAGTTAAAAGAGACATATTATAATCCAGAAACAGGTTATTGTGGAATTAATGAATTGAAAAGAAAAACCGGGTTACCTAATGTTGAAGAATTTTTACATGAACAAGATGTATATACTAGATATAAACCTGTCATTCGTAAATTTAAAAGAAGAAGAGTTTATGTTCCAAACAGTAATAATCAATTTGACGCTGATTTGTTATTTATAAAAAATTATAGCAAATATAATGATGGAACTAATTATTTGTTAACGGTTATAGATGCTTTTAATAAATATGCTTGGACTTTTCCTATAAAAAGAAAAACATCTGAAGAAGTAGTACAAGGTTTTAAACAAGTTTTTAAAGAAAGAATACCAAAATTCATTTTGACAGATGAAGGTACTGAATTTACAGGAAAACAGACACAAAAATTATTTAAAGATAATAATATACATTGGTTTACAACTAAAAATAAAGAAATAAAATCTGCAATAGCTGAGAGATTTAATAGAAGTATAAGAGAAAAAATTATAAAATATATACATGCTAACAATACTAAAAGATATATTGATGTATTACCCAAATTACTTAAAAATTATAACAATTCATATCATAGATCTATAAAAATGACACCTGTTGAGGCTAGAGAAAATGAATCTCAAGTTTATAAAAATTTATATACTAAAAAGATCATGAAAAAACCTAAATTTAAGATAGGGGATAGTGTTAGAATATCTACAATTAAGAAAACATTTAGGAAAGTAGATGATTCTACATTCACTGAAGAGATTTTTATAGTTTCTGAAGTATTGAAAACAGATCCAATTACTTATCGATTAAAAGATTTAAACAGTAAAGAAATTGAAGGAACTTTTTATGAAAATGAAATGGTAAAATATAATAAAAAAGATGATGTATATAAAATTGAAAAAATCATAAAAAAGAAAGGAAATAAGTATTTTGTAAAATGGCTAGGATATCCTGATGAATTTAATAGTTGGACATCTGAATTAGTATAAATGAATAAGATGAAATTAATCTATGATTCAGAAGAAGAAGAATATTTTTATGTTATCGATTACGAAAGTTTAAAACAAAGATATAATAGTAGAGTTTGTTATTTTAATCGATTAAGAAGGAGATATAATATATCTCAAGAAGTTGAGGATATGTTTTTAAAATTTTTAGATTTTATGTATTATGAGAAATCAATTAACTATTACTATTTTATGAAAAAGATTTGTGATATTTTTAATATTGAAAATAATATAAAAGTTCAAAAAGTTAAAAAGAAATATGAAAAAATATGGAATGATTTCTTACACAGTATTTCAAGAAATGTTTCTTAATAAATGGAGCTTACAAAAAAGTGTATACACTGTTTGACTATGAAATCAGTAAATGAGTTTTACATATATCATAGAAATGAAAAAATTTATTTCCAAAGTCATTGCAAATGTTGTGATTCCATAATCAAATATAAAAAATTTAAATGTGAATGTGGTATGCAATATACCTATACACATAAAAAGAGACATTTAAAAAGTATTTATCACAGTAAGCATGGAAAAAGTATTGTATAAAATGTTTCCTAATAAATGGAGCTCAACTTAAAGTCAAAGACTATTGGTGAACTTAGAAAAGTAGTAAAATTATTGAATATTAAACAACCTAAAGACTGTAAGAAGAATGATTTAATTAGATTATTAATTAAATATATAAAAGAAACTGGAGAATATAAATATGTTTTAGTAGATTTATTAAATTTAGATATATCAAAATACTTGGAAAAAAAGAAGAAAATATTTATTAGAAAACCTCAAAAACGTAATAAAATTAAAAAGGTTTTTGATTCTTTTAATTTGAAATTTGATAATAAGGAATTTAAGCCAAAAGAAGAAAAGAAGATTAAAACAGAAGTAAATCTTAAAAAATTATTTACAGTTATTAATAAGGATATATTTGGTTTGAAGTCAAAGACTATTGGTGAACTTAGAAAAGTAGTAAAATTATTGAATATTAAACAACCTAAAGGTTGTAAGAAGGTTGATTTAATTAAATTATTAACTAAATATATCAGAAAAACAGGTGAATATAAACCTGTTTTAGTAGATTTATTAAATTTAGATTTGTCAGCATACTTGGAAAAAAAGAAAAAAATATTTATTGATAAACCTAAAAAACGTAAAAAAATTAAAAAGATTTTTGATTCTTTTAATTTAAGATTTGATAAAAATGATTTTAAATCTGTCTTTCCTGAAGAAAATATATTTACAGTAGAAGAAAATCTTGAAAAGTTATTTACAGAAGATAGAAAATGTCGTATATGTGGTAAATATTATGAAGATGAAGAAGAACATATAAAGAAAGACTTAATGATTAAAAGATCAAAACAAAAAAGAAAATGTATTATTTGCGGTATATATTATAAACATTTAGATAATCACATATCAAGTCGAAAACATAAAAAAGCATTAGATGAAGGTAATGTAGAAATTAAGGAATATGAAACTGCTTATAAATCTAGATTAAGATCATATAGAATTAATAATTTTAATAATATTAAAATCCCTCTAGAATTTTTAGAAGAGAAAAGAAAGATTGTAATAGAAAAAATAAAGGAAATTTTGAAAGAATTTAATGGTATAAAGGTAAATTTTAAATTGTTTTGTTTGTATAAATTAAATGAAGAAATTCAAGAATTTACATTCAAAACTGAGAATCAAATTATATTAAAATCTAATGATTTACATACTTTTTATGATTATGTTATTGACAACTTAATAAATGAATCTGATGATTTTATATCAAAAGGATCTGGTTGGAGTCTTGAAGAAATTAAATTTTTGGAATTGAGAATAAATAAGTATCAACCCTTGAGAGGATCAAGTTATATTGATTTACCTGAAAACATTAAATCTAAACAAGCTATAATAAATGTAAAAAATAAAGATAATAAATGTTTTATGTGGTCAATATTATCAGCAATTCATCCTGTAAAAAAAGATCCTCAAAGAGTGTCAAAATATGAACAATATAAAGATGAATTAAATTTTAAAGGTATTGATTTTCCTGTTTCATTAGACAATATTAAGAAATTTGAAAAACTAAATAATATATCTGTAAATGTTTTTAGTTATGATGGTTCAATTTATCCACTTAGAATAACTAACAATAAATTAGAAAAACATGTAAACTTGTTTTATATGAAAGATCATTATTGTTGGATTAAAAATATGAATAGTTTGATCAGATCACAAATTACTAATCATCGTATATTTTTATGTGATAGATGTTTAAATTATTTTTATTCTGAGGAAAGATTAAAGATACATGTGGAATACTGTAAAGATGCTGTCACAATTAATATGCCTAAAAAAGATGAAGTTATTCAATTTAAAAATCATGAAAGAAAAATGAGAGTACCATATACTATATATGCTGATTTTGAATCTATCTTACCTAAAATTGATACATGTGAGCAAGATCAAACTAAATCATATACTGTGAAATATCAAAAACATGTAGCAGATGCATTTTGTTATTATATTAAATATGAAAAGGAATACTTTAAACCTCCTGTTGTTTATAGAGGACCAGATACAATTAAAAAGTTTGTATCTATGTTAAAAGAGGATACTCTTAAAATTGAAAAAATGATAGAAGACAAAACTAAAAAATATGAAAATATCAAATCAATGATAGAGTTCGATGAAAATCATTATAAAAGAACTAATATTTGTCATATATGTGAAAATCAAATCTTAAATGATGAAAAAGTAATTGATCATTGCCATATAACTGGAAAATATAGAGGTCCAGCTCATAATGTTTGTAATTTAAATTATCAAATTCCAAAATTTATTCCAGTAAAAATTCATAATTTAACAGGTTATGATTCTCATTTGTTTATAAAAGAACTTGGATTTGATCAATCAAAAATAGATGTTATACCTAATACTGAAGAAAAATATATATCTTTCAGCAAAAAAATAGGAGGTATGAAATTGAGATTTATTGATTCATTTAAATTTATGTCTTGCAGTTTAGATAATTTATCAAAAAACTTGAGACCAGAGAATGAAATAAATAGATATCCTCCAAAAATACGGAAAATGAAATATATTAAATACTTAAAATCAAAATTTAGAGAGACATCATTACATTTTCCTGATGATAAATTAGATCTCATTACAAGAAAAGGTGTATATCCCTATGATTATATGGATTCTAGAGATAAATACAAAGAAACAGAATTACCTTCAAAAGATAAATTTTATAATAAATTGAATGAATGTAATATAACTGATGAAGAATATAAACATGCTCAACGTGTTTGGAAAGAATTTAATATAAAAAATTTAGGTGAATATACAGATTTATATGTTAAAACAGATGTATTAATTTTAACAGATGTATTTGAAAATTTTAGAGATGTTTGTTTAAAAACTTATAAATTAGATCCAGATTGGTATTTTACTGCTCCTGGTTTATCTTGGGATGCTATGTTAAAAATAACAAATGTTAAATTAGATTTATTAAATGATTATGATATGATTCTCATGATAGAAAAAGGTTTAAGAGGAGGTGTTTCACAATGTTGTAATAGATATGGAAAAGCTAATAATAAATATATGAAAAATTATGATAATAGTAAAGAATCCAATTATTTAATGTATTTAGATGCTAATAATTTATATGGATGGGCTATGAGTCAATATTTACCATATGGAGAATTTAAATGGTGTAATGATTATGAAAAAAATTATGTTAAACGCGAATTATATAATAATAAAATAAAAGATGAGATTGGATATATATTTGAGATTAGTTTAAGATATCCAAAAGAGTTACATGATTATCATTCAGATTTACCATTATGTCCTGAAAATAGAATTCCTGAAAATTCGAAACAAGGTAAGTTATTAACAACTTTACACGATAAAGAGAAATATGTAGTTCATTATAGAAGTTTAAAACAATATTTGAAAATGGGTTTAAAGGCTGTAAGAGTACATAGAGTATTACAATTTAAACAATCGAATTGGTTGAAAAAATATATAGATTTAAACACTGAAATGAGAAAGAAAGCTGCTAATGATTTTGAGAAAGATTTTTATAAATTAATGAATAATTCCATATTTGGAAAAACTATGGAAGATATAAGAAAACGAATCGATGTAAGATTATGTTGTAATTATGATCAAGTTAAAAAATTAATTGCTAAACCTAATTTCAAATGTAGAACTATTTTTGATGAAAATTTGGTAGCTGTTCATATGAAAAAAACAAAACTATATTTTAATAAACCGATTTATGTTGGAATGAGTATATTAGATTTATCTAAACATTTAATGTATGATTTTCATTATAATGTTATGAAACCGAGATATAAAGATAATATTAAGTTATTATATATGGATACAGATAGTTTTATATATGATATTAAAACAGATGACTTTTATGAAGATATGAAGTCTATGATTGATTATTTCGATACGTCTGATTATCAAGTAAATAATCTGTATAATATGCCTAGATGTAATAAAAAAGTATTAGGTAAAATGAAAGATGAAAATAACGGTGTGATTATGGAAGAATTTGTAGGTTTAAGAAGTAAAATGTATTCAATAAGATTAGAGAGTGTTGAAGATAAAAATTTTGAGATTAAGAAGTCTAAAGGTACTAAGACTAGTACCGTTAAAAACAGAATATCATTTGAAGATTATAAAGACTGTTTATTAAATAAAAAAGATCAATATAGAACACAGAATTTAATTAGAAGTAAGAAACATGAATTGTATTCAATTCAAGTGAACAAGATAGCTTTATCAGCAAAAGATGATAAAAGATTTATATTAGAAGATGGTATGAATACTAGAGCTTTAGGACATTATAAAAATGTTTACTAATAAATGGATGAGTGCTTAGGTGATATTCGAGCTTTAAATTTTACAAATTCTGAAGAAATTTACTATATGACTTATCTTTGTAATGAATTGTATGATATAAAATATGATAAAAAACTATTATCAGAAAGTTTTCATAGGTTGACTGAATTAATTGAAAAAAAAGAAAATGAAGATATTAAATTGAAAGGATTAGGAGTTTTATATGTTATTTCAAAGAATTTATTCTATTGGTCATGAATTTATAAAAAATGTTTACTAATAAATGGAAGAGTTCAATAGACTGAGAGGTTATCCCAAGACGTTTAAATTAAATGATTTATATCCTGGGGAATATGATCTAATATCATTGAAAAAAATTAAAACTAAATATGGAGATACAGTAATCGTAAAGTTATATGTGGAAGCTGAAGAAATGGATTATTATCTAGCAAATAAACATGGACAACTTTCTAATGAATCTATAAATGAAATCAATAAAGGTAGATATATATTTAAGTTTTCAGGTATGATTAATGATAAATACGAATATGAATTAGAGAAAGCATGATAATTATTAATATCATAGCTGGTTTGACTTCCTAGATTATGAAGAACTTTACATACCTTTTCATATAATCCATTGTAAGATTATTTTGATTACATTAGCTTGATTTATAGTTTTTTCCAATTTTCTACAGTTATAATCACGTCTTTTTTTTAAATCTCTTCGTTTTTCATATGAAACTATAGCTTATCTTTTTATATATAAAAAAAAGGTCTATATTAAAAACATGATTTTATATCTAAATAAGGCCTTTTTTACATTTAGACTAAATTTTAACTTTTTTTTAGATAAATGCGTGAGATATACTATAAATTTGAAGATATTAAAAAATATAATGCCAATTTAAATAGCGTCAAAAAAAAATCCTTATATTTTTAATACTAAAAACTTAATTTTATCTTTTTTATATATAAAAAAAGGTCCATTTTAATATTAAAAACATGATTTTATAGCAGCCTTTTTTACATTTAGACCAAATTTTAGATAAATGATCAATAATAGGCCGCTCCATTTTGGAGCTACCTTATTTTGAGAGTTATGAGGGGACCGTTAGTTCCCTCATATATAGGTTGAAATTAAATAAATGTGTGAAAGGATCCTCCAAATATAATTTGTTGCGCCGCGCGTTGACAGATATGTGCTCGCACTTTGTCCTATCAAGGAGAAACCTTCGCGCTAAACAAAATTAAAAAAATATGTCCGTCTTAGATAAAGAATAAAAAAAGTGATTAAACTTCCTCACTCTTAAACATCCGTTAGCGACTGCGTGCTATCTGAAAAATATCAGTCTTAATGAGGTTTATCTAAAAACCTTTCCTACTTCGCGGGAATTTTTTTTCCAACGCGTCCGTAAAATAATATTTTGACCTGCTTAGTGGAACAAATACCACACACTGGGATGTGGTCTGACTGATAAACTTTCTCCTTCAAAGCAGAATGAAAATGCCGTTTTGTCGGTTCTCAAAGAGATTTAATAAATGTTTAGTATTAAAAATATACGTGTAGATTAATATCTTAAGAGTTAAAAAATAATTCTAAATAAATGGATCTTTATAAGATTAAAAAATCTCTAGAAAAGAAAGGAATTAGTGTAATAGCAAGATTTATAGAATCAAACGGTGATACTGGAACAGCATTTTTAAGTAATTATAATGATAAAGATCTTAAAAAATTTAGTAAGAATATTAAGTCATATTATAATTTTGGTGGAGAGAAAAAATTTAGTAAAGATTGTATACAACTTACTTTTATTGAAAAAAAGTGATTATATTTTATGTATGGAAATATTTTTTTTAACATATTCTTCTACTATCAAGATTTTATAAACTCTATAAAACGCGTCCGTAATTTACGTTTCAATATATTTTGAGTCACTTTGTAATGAAGATCTTATATTAAGATTATTTTAAAGTTTATTTAGAGGATTCATTTCCTCTTTTTTCATATAAATCCTTTTTTTCACCGTAATTTTATGGGGGGACTAACGGTCCCCCCATTTATTTTAAAGCTTAGAGGACTTCTATTCATTTAGAAGTCCTCTTTTTTCACGCTTTTATTTAATTTCGTCCTATGTATAAGGTAGCTCCAAAATGGAGCGGCCTATCTTTTGATCTCTTTTTTCATGCATTTATCTTAAAAAAAGTTAAAATTTGGTCTAAATGTAAAAAAGGTCTTATTTTAATATAAAATCATGTTTTTAATATTAAAATGGATCGAGACCTTTTTTTTTATATATAAAAAGATAAAAATAAGCTATAAAATATAGTTTTTAGTGTATATAGTACATGTGCGCTCATACGTACATATATATACTACTATTGAACTTATCGCTTCAGTTGGGGACGAATTGAATACAAAATTACCGACGGTACAAATTAATTTCCAGGACACTGAGACATAAATTATCTTAGACTCCGGCGCATTCTTCTCGATTTCGGTTAATGACATTTTCAAAGGAATTAAAGAAAATACTCCGAAATCACTTGAAAACAAAATAATGGATGTTTTGGTTAGTGAAAGTGTCCATTTTGAAAAGGTTCAAAATACAAATAAAAGTCATAATAATGAAAATATTCAAATTTCAAATGGAAATAAGATAACGGAGATTTTGGGTTAGTGATAGTGTCGATTTTGAAGAGGTTCAAAATAAAAATAAAAGTCATAATAATGAAAATATTCAGAAATCAGATGAAAATAAAATAATGAAAGTTAATAGAAATCAAAATGTTAATTTTCAAGAAGTTCAAAGTGAGAATGAAAAGGTTAATTGTCAAGAAATTCAAAAAGAAAATGGAAATTGCAATCTTCAGGACATTCAAAATACAAATGAAAATCATGAGGTAGAAAATACTCAAATTTCAAATGAGAATAAAATAATGGGTGTTGTGGACAATGATATTAAAAACGATAATTTTCAAAATTTGCAAAATTCAAGTAATACTAGTAAAAGTATTCAAAATGAAAATTATAATATAAGAAGGGAGAAAAATCAAAATGATAGTGAAGTTAATAATTTTCAAAAAACTTCAGAAAAAAAAGTAGATGAGAACCAAAACAAATATAAAGAGTATGTTAGGCAAAAATTAGAGGTACTAAATGAAATACAAATTTATAACACAAATGAAATTGAAAACATTCATGAGCAAAATGAAAGAAAGCTTGATTCAAATTTTTTCATAAAATCACAAATTTTAAGAAATTCTAAATTTTCTGATGATTGGTATTTAAAAAATTTCAAAAGGAGAAAGAGATGAAAAAAAATAATAATAAGTCAAAATGAATTCTATGGAAAATGACCTGCCAATGAATGAATTATAAAAATGAAAATAATGGATATGAGGTCAAAATAATAACGGAAAACAACAATCCTTTCCCGCATTTCTTATTTAACGAGCTTGTGACAGAAAATAAACAGGCACCGCCAAACGTCAACAAACAGCCCAGCCCTAGCGAAAGAGTCCCCCCCCCTCCCTCAAACAGCCAGGGACGCGTGCAACCGGATAGAACTGGTTTGCAGAAAGACACGGCGGAGAGCAGATTGCCAACCATCCAAAACACTCCGGTGGCGAGAAATTCAGGGATGCAGAATTCCCCCGTCGCGACTCCCGGTCAGAGAGTGGAGACAGGTTCCACCCAAGGTCAATTTTCTGTCAGAAACGAAAGGGAAATAACTCAGAAAGGGGACGAATTCTAAGTTCAGTCTGCACAGGAACAGAGTACACGTGATATATAAAGGGGAGGTCAGGTTTTGGTCACGACGGAAAAACAAATGCAGAAGGACGATTTACCCTTGGTCAGTATCGCGAGAGATGGACAAATGCAGGAGAGGGAATCGCATCGGCCTGAAGCCGCTCAGAAAATAAATACTAATGGGAACCGAACACAGATGGAAAAGAAAAATCAACCTCCACACAATTATGCGCTAAGAAGCAAATTAAAAAGATAATAAAAATTTAAAATAAATGTAGGCATAGGTATGCAAATTTTTTTGTAAACTCGATATAGAAGTTGTACATAGAAAAATAAGGTTTCGAAAAAGATAAAATATACATTAAATGTAGTGCGAAAAGCGCGTAAGATGGAGTGGGAATTTTAAATAAATATACGAGCATTTGAGGGAGTAAATATAACATAAATATAGCATTTGAGGGAGTAAATATAATATAAATATAGCATTTGTGGAAACCGGATAATATAAAGTAAAGAATAATATGAAATAAAAAATGAATTGAAGTAAAATACGATAACGGAAGGTACTTTAATAAATAGAGATTCTTTTTTCTGTCTTTTTGAGATTCTCGGTAGGAACAAATAAAGAGACGAGATTTTAGGTAAGGAAAGGGAGTGATTTCGATGAGAAACGAAATAATTAAATAAAAATATATGGGAATGACTATGGCGAAAATTACTTTTATGATATTAACAAAAATTTAAATATAAGAATAAAGGAAAATTACATTAAAATCAATAAGTGGATATTAATTACACGGAATTTGGATAAAGTAAATAAGATTTGAATAGAAAAAAAAAGGAAAGAAAAAAATCTTGGGTTACGAAGGAAACTGAGTACATAAAATTTTAATTTGGAAGCGAAACAGTGACAATTACAGAATTTTTTTTGTATACCGGTAAAGAGTTTATTTCATTATATAAAAGAGATTTTTTTTAACATAAACATGGATATTCAAAGGAGAATGAGGGTAACATGCAATTATTTTAACATAAGTAATAGCAATGGAGAGGAATTTTTTATACAATAAGGAGACATATGTAAAATTTAAAAATTCTGAAACATAAATATAATAAATTATTTTAAATTAAAAGTAAAATTATGAGATAGGTCCACGTGTTTTTTCAGTAAGGTAGGGGAGCCTGATCACCTAACCTACCTTTGCTTAAATATACGTTGGCTTAAACCATGGAAAAGCTCCACGTCAAATTTAGCCACAAACCGTGTACAGAAACGCCATTTTTTCCCCTTAGTTTTGAAAGATAATGGATAAATAAGAACACTTACCCTTTTCTTTTCCTCCGGTAGGTTACGTTGTACCTTTTAAGTGTAATCCAAAATTGGAGAGGAAGGCACAGATTATATGGAGAGTTGGAGAAACATTATTAATTTTTTTTTCATGTAATTACACGCCAGAAGCAATTAAATTTTGTACATCGCAAGGGAAGTTATAGACAAGCGCTACTTCCAAACGACCGACACGAGGTGAAACATTTATTGGGACTTCCACGGGGTCAGAACTTTGAGGGCAGGAAATTCTTTGAAAGTAGGGTAATTTTTCCGAAAAACAAGTGTTGCCAGTCACTGAAAACATGTTTGACACGGGCACCTGCTAAGTAAACAAGTAGGGCAGCTTTGACGGGGTTGAAAAGGAATAATGTTCACACGTTTCGACCCTCCCCCCTTAAAACTTTGAGGGAAAGAGATTAAGCATGGGGACTTCTGGGTTTTTGAAAGAAAAAAAAATCTGGCAGAATACAAGAAAGAAATTAAAGAAAATACTTACTGTTTACGGAATGTTTACTACAAAGGAATTACGAATGTAGGTCGTCAAAGAAATATAAGGGAGTTCAAAAATGTAAGATAATTACGGATTTATAGCAGATAATATTACAGAGAACTACGGACACAAATTTGTTCCAAAGGGAAATTTTACTGAGTTTATGATGAAGAAAAAGTAAGAAAATTATGTATTTTATTAGGAAATTTTTAGTAAAGGGAAATTTCCACTGAGTTTAGGATAAAGAAAAATGTAAGATAATTATGTATTTTATTAAGGATTTTTGTTAAAAGGAGGAATACAGAGTTACGATTGGTATTACGTACTTAAAAGAAATTTAAGTAAAATATAGGAAAATCACGGATTTTACAATGGCTGGAAGGAATCAAATTTAGCACGGAGAAAAATAATTAAGGATAGATGTTCTTTGATATGAGTGTAGTACAAAATAGGTAACGAGAAAATACAAAATGTTAAGGCGAGATTCAAAATAGATAATTTTGGGTTATGTATATAAGAGATATGTATAAAGGAAAATTAATTAATAATCTGGAGAAAATATTGTTTATTGTGTTTGTACAAATTGTGAGTTTATTATGACATTTAATATGGCATGGCAATTCGTGATAATATTGGCAAAATGTTTGTTCGTATTTTTTGTTTTTTCAAGGAGAAGGTATAATGTATTTGTAAATATTAATAAATGTATTAAACAGTGAGGAATTTTTGGGTTGGTAAGATAAATGTAGAAAGAAATGAAGAAAGAGAATTAGAGATAAAAATAATATGGGAGAATAATTTTCATTTTTTAAATACTAGAAAAGGTATAAAAAATTATATAAAAGTGACATAGGAGAAAATATTTTATTTTGAGTAATAAAAGATAGTGAATAAAAAGGGGAATTAGTTTTCAAAAAAGGAAAAAGGTCAAGGAGTTAATGTCAAATAGGTATGGTGAATTCGAGAGAGAGAATTTGTGTCATCAGATTGTGTGTATATGTATGAATTGGCCTATACGAAGTGTTTGCTTTAATTAAAATTTCCATGGACAAAAACTTTAGAAGAAGGCAAAGAGTACGGACTTCTATAGTACTACAATCATGATGCAGTGACGTGGTCCATGTACAGAATTCCAGGCTTTCAATTTTCACACTTCCAGGACACTGAGATGATGCAGTGGCGTGATTTCCACTTAAACTATCAAAGTACATAATTTTCGCACTTCCATGACGACAGTGAGATGATGCAGTGGCGTGGTTTCCACATAAACTTTCAAAGTACATAATTTTCACACTTCCATGACAGTGAAACGATGCAGTGGCGTGATTTTCACATAAACTTTCAAAGTACATAATTTTCACACTTCCATGACATTGAGATGATGCAGTGACATGTTTTCTACGTAAACTTTCATTTTCCACATGTTTACTTCACAGCGAGAGGAGGCAGTGACATCTTTTCCACATAAATTCTCATTTTTCACATGTTGACTTGAAAGCGAAAGTACGCAGTGATATGCTCCATCTGCAGAACTCCAAGTTTTCGATTTTTCGCACTTTCCATGACACTGAAATAGGAGACAGTGGCGCGCTATAGCCACAGACCTTCTAGTACAATTTTTCGTAAAAACTTTTGTGACTTTTGCACAAATTCAGAACTATTGATATATCGTTTGGAATCTGAACAAATAGACATTTCGGACAGAAAAATTTTTATGGCTTGGTTTTCCAATATTTAGATGGCACTGTAGTGTTTTATGATATTGTGTTTTCTGTATATGTGAATATGATGTACAGATTTTTAGGTGGATACCGGATTTTCTCACGCCCAAACTTCAGGGAAGGGGATGAATGTTCCATGGCAAATATGTAACATTGTGAGTTGTGGAGGGATTGTAATCGATAAAGATGGTTCCTATGTTACTTCCACAATTTATATATGATTCGCTAGGAGAACACCTGCAAAAGGGTGAAATCAACGCTCCTTCGGCTTGGTGGACAGAGGAGTATCAGTTTCAGAGGGGCTCACAGCAGGGGCGCTGTCGGGAGAGCTGACCCTTGATCGTTTCCGGGCGCAGGTGCGCCCAGGAAAATGGAAATTTTGGCTCAGATGGAACCCATTAATTCTTGGGTGCTAACCAACCCTCTGTCATGCAGCAACCAAAAGCTGATATGTAACTCTACGCCGACCTATGAGAAAATGCAAGGGCTTCGGTTTCAGACCAATGGAAACCACGGGCAAAACTGAGTACATAAAATTTTAATTAGGAAGCGAAACAGTGACAATTACAGAATTTTTTTGTATACCGGTAAAGAGTTTATTTCATTATATAAAAGAGATTTTTTTTAACATAAACATGGATATTCAAAGGAGAATGAGGGTAACATGCAATTATTTTAACATAAGTAATAGCAATGGAGAGGAATTTTTTATACAATAAGGAGACATATGTAAAATTTAAAAATTCTGAAACATAAATATAATAAATTATTTTAAATTAAAAGTAAAATTATGAGATAGGTCCACGTGTTTTTTCAGTAAGGTAGGGGAGCCTGATCACCACGTGGTTTTCCATGGTTTAAGCCAACGTATATTTAAGCAAAGCTAGGTTAGGTGATCAGGCTCCCCTACCTTACTGAAAAAACACGTGGACCTATCTCATAATTTTACTTTTAATTTAAAATAATTTATTATATTTATGTTTCAGAATTTTTAAATTTTACATATGTCTCCTTATTGTATAAAAAATTCCTCTCCATTGCTATTACTTATGTTAAAATAATTGCATGTTACCCTCATTCTCCTTTGAATATCCATGTTTATGTTAAAAAAAATCTCTTTTATATAATGAAATAAACTCTTTACCGGTATACAAAAAAAATTCTGTAATTGTCACTGTTTCGCTTCCTAATTAAAATTTTATGTACTCAGTTTCGCCCGTGGTTTCCATTGGTCTGAAACCGAAGCCCTTGCATTTTCGCATAGGTCGGCGTAGAGTTACATATCAGCTTTTGGTTGCTACATGACAGAGGGTTGGTTAGCACCCAAGAATTAATGGGTTCCATCTGAGCCAAAATTTCCATTTTCCTGGGCGCACCTGCGCCCGGAAACGATCAAGGGTCAGCTCTCCCGACAGTGCCCCTGCTGTGAGCCCCTCTGAAACTGATACTCCTCTGTCCACCAAGCCGAAGGAGCGTTGATTTCACCCTTTTGCAGGTGTTCTCCTAGCGAATCATATATAAATTGTGGAAGTAACATAGGAACCATCTTTATCGATTACAATCCCTCCACAACTCACAATGTTACATATTTGCCATGGAACATTCATCCCCTTCCCTGAAGTTTGGGCGTGAGAAAATCCGGTATCCACCTAAAAATCTGTACATCATATTCACATATACAGAAAACACAATATCATAAAACACTACAGTGCCATCTAAATATTGGAAAACCAAGCCATAAAAATTTTTCTGTCCGAAATGTCTATTTGTTCAGATTCCAAACGATATATCAATAGTTCTGAATTTGTGCAAAAGTCACAAAAGTTTTTACGAAAAATTGTACTAGAAGGTCTGTGGCTAAAAAAAAATTAACACCCTTGTAGGAGGTGTTAATTTTCAGATGTGCGAGAGAGAGTGAGTTCTTGAGAGGAGATTTTGTGACACTTATTTTTCTGAGTCCGAGACGAAAGGTCTTGAATCTACGGACCCCGTGATGGGTTCCCGACGCCTTCGGACACACTGAGGATCTATCCTGCGAGATGCTGAGGTATGCCATGCATGTACTTTTACATACTTTATTGTTGGTACTAAAATATCTCTCTCTCTCTCTCTCTCTCTCTCTCTCGACAACTTTTGAGTAGTAGCTTCATATTCAGATTAATTGTTTCTTTTATGTAAATTTGCATAAGTGTATTTTTAATGTATCACATGTTTAGATACGAGTTGATTCCAATTTTAATGCAGTGTAACCATGGAGAGACTTATATGTTTAAAACGGATAATTTCTGAAAGTCACTTTTTGAAAGTTGTTAATTATAACGGGATCAATATTTTGCACCGAGATGATGTCTAAGATTAATCATGTCTATACTAGGATGTTAGTAGAATATTCCATTGTTAATTTTTGTGTAAATAAACTCTGTTATTGTTTTATATTATGTCCGCTGTCCTCATTTCTAATATCTTATTGATTCCTTATCTGTATTTTTAATCGACACGGCCAATGTCGGAGATCTCTGTTATGGTAGATAATAATAATTTTTGTGTTCTGACCGAACGTGTTGTTGTTGTTGAAACCCAGACCGTCCGACCTACCAGGAAGGTGTAAGGTAACTGTTTGGACGGGCGGGAAGTGCCACCCAATTTAGACCGGAACCCAGTGGGGGAGGCATATACAGGGACCGTACCCTCCTTCCCCTACCACCAACCTCTCGGAAGGACTTTCGGACCCACATGTTTAACGTGATCGTACTCCGCATGAACACGGCGGCAGTTTTGGAAGTGGCTGGAATCGAACCCGGGCCCACCGAGTGCAACTCCAGCGCGCTAACCAATGGGCTACCGCGCCCGCTGACCGAACGTGTGGTGAAAATCCACGCAACATATTCTATTAATTATATAACAAAACAAATTTTTTAAATCTCTATTAAATTTGTCATCTCTAATGTATATCAACTAGAACCAATAACCCGGTGTAGCCCGGGTTCTAAATAAACATCCACTAAGTATAAATAATTAAATTTGCACCCGCTGCTTAAATACATTTGAACACAATTTAAAATAGTTTCGATCAGAAAATTACACAAATCAAATCGCACCGCTACACAGTGCACATATCGGCACACACAGACGATCTTCCTTTATTAAGATAAAAAAAAATATTCTGTTCACATATAAAATTTTATAAGAAAATTCTGGTATTTACTCAACTACGTTCATTTAAAACCTGAATTTAGATAATATGTAAATGCACTGAGAACGGTTTTCCATCACTATACGAAGTAATCTAAATTTTAAATTCTTTATATCGAACTACAGGCTTAAAAGTGTTAATATTAAAATTTCATTCAACTATTTCATGCGGATTTTGCTTTATTAATGTGAAAACCGTTCTCGCTCTATTATACAAATAGGTTTAAAGTGGTATTTTAAAAGCTGGAAATGCATTTTTGTTATGTCTCAATATATAGCTCATTTTAAATCATGTAAATTTTAAATTCCATTAGTTAAATTAGATTTTTTTTGTTCAGATATTTCGTGAGATATCTCAAGTGATTATAGCTGTATCCAAGAAATTTAGTTGAACTTCATTTTCACTTATTTCCGTGATATTTCTTTCATCGTAACAAAATTTATTCATAACTGGATAAAGGTTTGTTTTCTACTTTCTCATAGTATGGTGTAAAGCTATATTCTCATACAAATTTCTGAATTCGAGATTTTAATTGAAATACGAGTTTTGAAGTCATTAAAAATAATTTTGAAATATTTTTTTATTTCTAGCAGTAGCACTTGTTACAATGGTCATTCCATAGTGTCGAAAACCCAGACCACTCGACTGACCCTAAGATTTACAGCAGCAGTTTGAGTGGCCGGTTATTCCATAGTGTGTTGTTGTTGTTGCAAATCCCCTAAGACCAGCAGAGCTAGATCAGGTCCATGACATTATACACTCTTAAGAAATCCAGCACCAACAACGGACTGGCAGCAAGATCCCGTGTGGAGAGCCCCAGGCACGCAAGAACATGAACAGGGGAGGCCTGCTCAGAAGAACACTTAGTGCAGACCTCAAAGCACTTAGAACCCTCAGTATATTTCATAGATCTGAGATGCCCACTGAGGAAGCGAGTAAGAATAGTTTGATCCTGCCTATTACAACCAAGTGCCAGAGAGCCACCCGGTCGGTTCCCCTGATACCAGTGGTGCACTTTTGGAACGAGCCAGGTGTCTTTGTTTTTGCATTTTGTCTTGTAGAAAAGTTCCATATAGGTAAGAGGAGCAGAAGGCACCGATGCAACACAAGCACCCGCCTTGTCCAGGGGGTCCGCGATCTCATATCCCTCGAGGTCAACGTGAGAAGGAATCCACTGTAGGTGGATCCGATGAGACGAGGAAAGTCGTTTCAAGTTTTGAGAATAATCACTCCTATATTATCCCTCACACTATGCCAATTGGCCAAGTGTTGGACAGAACTCCTATCAGACAGGATCCAGATTTCACTTGTCTGAGTGAGTGACACAGGCAAACCAAGGCCTTCATCTATGGCTATTAGTTCACTACAAAAAAACAGAACAGAAGTCAGGATTCCTCCTTTGAATCTTTTCTTTTTCATGGAAGGGGGGAAAAGGCAGCTTCTGTGATCAAAGACTGGGCGCCAAAGGTAGAAGACTGACTCAGCTCCAATGACTGCAGACTTTAGCTAGGCATAATGGAATGGCCTTAGCTGGGCATAATGGAATGGCCTTAGCTGGGCATAATGGAATGGCCTTAGCTGGGCATAATGGAATGAAATTAGCTGGGCATAATAGAATGGCCTTCACGCCTAAGGTGGCCCTACCAGGAGTAAACTCCCGACGTATTTCACCCATTCCGCCCAGGGACACCCCCTCGCCACGATGAGGCGAACTGCACGACTAGAGGGGGATTCCATAGTGTTGAAGTTCCAGACAACTCGAGTGGTCTTACTGGACTGGACAACTCGACAGGGGCTTACAGCAGTTTTATGAGTGGCCGGGAGAAACCATTCCAGTAAAAACACGCAGCACAACCACCACATAAGAGACGAAAAGAAATACACAAAAACAGAATAAATACAAAAAAAGAGAAAACAAACTACAGCTCTATAAAGTATCTAAATCCAAAAAGCAGTTCTATAAGTCTACAATTCTATAAAGTCAACCAGGCTGTAGGACTTATACATTCTCTCTCACGTGCCAATATCTTTCATATATACCGGGTGGTTAGAATTAAAGTATTCCTGTTTAGAGCACTGTAGAGAAAAAAACCAGTGGTCATAAGAACACCAAACCTGCGTGGTATGCATTTCAGAACATGGGGAAAGGAATGACGCAAAAAAAAATGAGTTCCAAAACTAACTGATAGGGAAAGAGATTTCGAGCGCTGCGAACAGTCCTAGCATTCCGTCTGTAACATGTTCTAGATGCATTAACTAAATTGGCATTTGGGTGTTTGACTATTGTCAGTATCTATCGCACGTTTATACCACTTGCAATTCGTAATTTATATGCATCACGGATGCCAATCCGTTTTATTGAATTATGTTTCTACTACGGACTGTTTACAGGGCCATCTGTCCTCTTATCGGACATTTTTGGAACAATTCAATGCATCATTCGTTTCCCCATATTCTGAAATGCATACCACGCAGATTTGGCGTACTTATGACCACTGATTTTTTCTCTACAGTGCTCTGAGTAGGGATACTTTAATTCTAACCATCCTGTATTTCCCACCAAAGCCGGGCAAATCTTGATATGGGATACATCCATCACAACTCCAGCCCCACTTACAACGCAATTGGGGATAGGAAGGAAGCTAAAATAAATATTTAACCAAGCAGCCATGTCCTGTCTCCAGTCGGAAATCCGCAACAGCATGACGCCTTGGAAAATTAGGAATTTTATCAAGAGAATTTCTCCGATTACTATCCTTAATTTGTTCTAACAGATTAGTTTTTTCCATCATATTTTTAATTATTCTCGTAATAGATGAATAAGGTATTATATGAAAATTGAATAAATTTAGTTCCCTTTTTTGCCAACAAGTCGGCCATCTCATTTCCAAAGATGCTACAGTGAGAAGGAACCCATTGAAGCACAATATTCTTACACAAAGTTTTCAAAAGATTAAGATCATGTATGCAACCTTTAAGACTTGTAGAGTGAGCATAAGTGTGGGAAGTAAAAGCTTGAATTGCTGCCATGGAGTCCGAGAGGATTACTACATTTTCAAAAACTTCCACAATTGACAGCAAATGTTGAGCTGCCAAACTTATGGCCTCCACTTTACCATAAAAAAAGTTGCATTTGGACTAAGAAAAACACGATGCACAAATAAGCTTGAAAAAAACCCAGCTCCCACGTTTTCTCCCTGTGTAATTTGGGATCCGACGGTGTACACATGAAGCCATTCCGGATGAGGGTATCTACTTGAAATGGTCTCCAAAGCATTTACTTGAAGGATTCTATCATTTGTGTTCCGTTTCTGTACCTTCTGAGTAAAATGTTCTCTATCCTTTGCTCTAGAAATCAGTGGGTTAATCGAGGAAGGCAAAATTGAAGGCAAGTTTCTCAGAATTCATAAATCATATGTTATTTTCTTTACTTTCTGTAGGACTCAGTTTTGAATCTTTAATCTCCTAGATATATGTCATAGTTCCTCCAGTATATGTTAGAAGGTAAACGTATCAGTTTTTCATACAAACATAGAGTCTTCCGATTCATAATTTCTTCTAAAGGTTAGCTTTGAAATACAGAGTTCCCATGAGAGTTATTTGGTATGAAGGTGAAATTATCTTTTACATTAGAAGAATGCAATACTGAATTAGGTGTATTGATGAATATTTATTATTTCGAATAAAGAATTAAGGTTGGATTGATTAACGAATTAATAGTGCTTGCGTAGTGGGTTATTCCGCATGGGAACCCGCCCAAATGAAATTGCTGCTTGCTGCATCAAAAATAAAAAGATAAACATTAAAAGTGGGGTAAAATAATCATCAGCTAATTTATTAGATTTTAAAAACTTATTCACTTAATACTTTTCCAGCAATTTGCACTTATATATTTTCAATAGATATAATTATTACTAATCTTCATTCATATAGAAACTTAAATATAGCTTATATTTTAACATAAACTATGGAGTTTCAGAAACGTAATGTAATAACACCCATCTTGAACTTTCCCGCCAATATCACAGTTATTATAAATTGTTATATATTTCATGACTTTCCTCACACATTATGATAATGTGCAAATATATTTGAAAATACTTGAGTTGGTATCCAGTCTCTGAGAGACACAGGCTCTGCGTCGTTATCGAAGTATGCAGTAATTATTAGAAGACCGTGAGCAAAATCAGTCAAGGTCCAATGCGTCCTCATTAAATTCGGAAATATCATTGAGTGCATTAAGGGGACGATGGACGTTGAAATGATCAAAAATCGACTAAACAGTTTTAATATATAACATTATTTTACACATTGAACATTTGCTTACGGGTGGGACAGCGTCAATCCAAAACGATGAACCTCCCAAAAAACCTGCTGCAGCAGGTGCAATGTTTCTGTCGGCGATTTCCATGGACGCCAATGCCTGAAAAGGGGGATCGAACTGTTTGGGATAGGGTATGTCAAATACCTGTCTTTTTGGGAGGTTCTTCGTTTGTAATGGACGCTGCCCCAACCATAAGCAAAAGGTTGAATACATTTTTTTTTAAACGGAATTTTCAAACGTTTTACATTTTTAAAATGCTCCATGCGTCTTAATTTTAGTCTGAGATGCATGAAATTTGGCAAGAAGACACCTCTCATACTTTTTAATGAAACTGGGTAAGCATTTTTATAATTGGACTTTATTAAGGTAATTAAAAGTGAATAAAAGAACCCAATTAAATGATGAAAATTAAGTTTTAATGCAGAAAAATATTTTTTTAAAAATTAACTTTCTAAAGGGATTTAAAAATGAATACCCAAATTTGTGCATAATGTGTTTTTGAGTGGTCATAATGTAAAATGAATCAAAAATGTGAACAAATGGCACGCAAGGAGCATTTTCAAATTTTCGTTAAAAAAAAATTAAATTAAAAAAAATACAAAATTATAACAAAATTGAAACATTATTATTGCATATAGTAATGTTAAGAGGAATATTTATACAAATTTTCACGTTTCTAAGTCAATAAATAAATAAAAAAAGTTTCAACGTCCACCGTCCCCTTAAAGCATCGTACAAGACAACACTCTGTGGATGAGAAATTATTATAGTTCATGACTATAATATGTTGGAAGTATAATAAGTGGATGTGAATTGTTCAAGACTCCATCAGTGAGTATGAAATGAAGTAAATGAATTCTTCTCAAAAATCGTGAGTTCGGTAAGAATTATTTACTACATCTATCGCTCGTGAGCAATTTACATGTTTTCTTTTCTTAATGTCTATCTCTTTTCGTGGGTTGAGATGGTGGTGACATAGCAACAAATGCACGTATCCTCAATACAATTTTATGTTTACTATACAGAAAACTATGACTAAATGGAATCAGGTAGCAGAAATTTGAGAATAAATATCTTAAATAGTTTATGGATCCTGAAAGCACTCTAATATCATTTAAGTATACTTGCAGCAAAGCTAACTTGACCGCAGAGGGGTATGGGAAAAACTGCAATTCCCCGTTAAGCCATTGAGTCAATTTATTGAACGCTATTAATGATCAAAAGTTAAAATTCTTTTATATAAAACCAATGATTTGTGATCAAACCATTCCATTTTAAAATAAAAAATCCAAAGATCTGCATATATAGTTTTTCATATTTAAATTTTTTAAAATCTGAAATGGGCAGCAGATGATTTTTCCTACAGCTTAAATTCATTTTCGTATTTTTTATTTCCTGATGTATTAAATTGGGTTTCATTGCAGAAATGGATCCTTTTATGATATTATATCTGATATGCACTTTTATTGTAACTTCGTTTCATTTGGCAACTTATTACACTTTGAAACGTCGTCAAATCCTCAAAATTAAAAATAAATAAATAAATAATATAAAAAAAATAAATAAATAATAAATAAAATATCTCATGACTGGTTCTTTTTAGAGTCATGGAGTTAGTCTTATTCGCGTTGTTGTTAAAAATTACATTAAGAACATAATTATAATTAATATATTTCAGCAGCAATTTAATCATTTATTTCATATTTTTATTATCAGCTCGAGTAAATTTACATAAAAGGGTCGGTTATATTTTTCCAATCATTCCATAATCTAATCAGCATCAGAATAAACCTCACAGGATGTTACTAAATTTTAATATATTTCATCAAATAGGTTTTGAACCATAGTG
This sequence comes from Amaurobius ferox, assembly GCA_951213105.1. NCBI lineage: Eukaryota > Metazoa > Arthropoda > Arachnida > Araneae > Amaurobiidae > Amaurobius > Amaurobius ferox. The sequence continues at coordinate 158,870,625 of OX578137.1, forward strand.
CAAATGTCTTCAGCTCCTCAAAATTAAAAAATCTGATGTGGACAACACATGACTTTCCTTATATAATGCAATGAATTTACTACTTTTACAGTTAAAAAAATGTTTTTCTTATAGTAGATACTTATATTATTTCCAAGATATTGACTTTCCGACAATTAGTCGTCATTTTCATTGATTTAACGTCATTTTTGTTCATTTGGCGAGATTTTCGTTAATTTAGCAACATTTCAAAAAGTCGCCAAGTTGGCGGCATTCCGCCAAATTCGTCGCCAAAATCTCGCCAAAAGTTATGGACGAAGAAATAAGTTATTCTTACAGCAGATAAATGACTATTGGCTTTCAAATACAAAATTATTACTCAAAGTATCTTTTTTCATGAATGGAACGAGCTAGATCCACGACTATGATGTCACCAAATTTATCGCATGGCATTACATATGAAAAGTGAACATGTTTCTCAATAGGAAATATTTTTTTTTATTTTATATGACTTTTTGATAATTTTTTTGAAAAATGTGCAATATCTCGAGAACGGTTCATGTTAGCGTTCTAAAATTTATCTCAATCGTTTTCCAATGAAAAATTACATAAAAAATGTCTATTTGCGTAACTTTATTAGAGGTTTTGACTTTTTGACGATTTTTTCAAAATTTCATTCGAAAATTTAGAGGGGTTCTGAACATTCGATTACGTATAAAAACAATAGGCTTCCAGTTCTTACGGATTGTGATTTTTGTACCAAATTTGGTTCGAATCGGTCCATTCGTTCGTCAGTTATCGTCTCCACAGACTCACTGACACACACACACACATACTTTCACACACACACAGACATCACTTCAAAAATGTTTGATTCGTGATCAGGGATGCTTGAAACGTGCTCTCCGGTCGAAAACTCGATTTCGAATTTTCGACCCAGTCACAATACTTTCCTTATACATTATTGTATATAAGGAAAGTAAAAATCTTAACTATCTCGAGGATGGTCCATCTTAGAGTAACAGAGTTGGTCTTATTACTTTCCTTATATGCATAATGTATAAGGAAAGTATTGTGACGGGATCAAAATTTGAATTCGAGTTCCCGACGGGAGAGCACGTTTCAAGCAAGCTGATCACGAATCGAACATAATTGAAGTGGTGTGTGTGTGTGTGTGTGTGTGGAGACGATAACTGACGACGAATGGACCGATTCGAACGAAATTTAGTACAAAAATTACAATCTGTAAACACTGGAAGCCTATTATTTTTATGCGTAATCGAATGTTCAGAACCCCCCCCCCCCTCTGAATTTTCGAGTGAAATTTTAAAAAAATTGTCAAAAAATCAAAACCTCTAACAAAGTTACACAAATTGACATTTCTTATGTAATTTTTCATTAGAAAACGATTGACATAAATTTTGGAACGCTAACATGAACCGTTCTCGAGATATTGTCCATTTTTCAAAAAAATTATCAAAAGGTCATATAAAATAAAAAAAAATATTTCCTATTGAGAAACATGTTCATTTTTCATATGTAATACCATGCGATAAATTTGGTGACACCATTCTCGTGGATCTAGCTTGTTCCATTCATGGAAAAAGGTACTTTGAGTAATACTTTTGTATTTGAACGCCAATAGTCATTTATCTGCTGTAAGAATAACTTATTTCTCCGTCCATAAAGCTTGGTGAGATTTTGGCGACGAATTTAGTGGAATGTCACCAACTTGGGTATTTTTTAAATGTTGCTAAATTAACGAAAAACTCGCAAAATGGATAAAAATGACGCTGAATCAATGAAAATAACGACTAATTGACGAAATTTCAATATCTTGGAAAAAATATAAATCTCTACTATAATAATAATCTTTTTTTTTTTTTTACTGTGAAAGTAGTAAATTCATTGCATTATGTCATGTGCTGCCCACATCAGATTTTTCTTTGTTGTTAAAAATTACGTATAAAACAAACACGTAATTGATGCATTTGAACATATGTAGTCTTTTATTTTAGATTTTGACGAATTTTACGGGCCATTTCGCGTAATAAAGGCAGACTACTTTTTTTCCGAATCGTACCAATATCTGATGAGATCCACACTAACCCTAAAGTAACTTATTTACCAAATTTTATGGAATTTGGTCAATTAATTTCACCGTTAGAGTGGATACATCTGTTTTTGCAAACCATTCGCAAAAAAAAGGTCAGGTTCTTTTTTTTTTCGAATCGCACCAAAATTTATTCAGAGCTAAGGTCACCTAAAAGTGACTTACCAGCCAAATCTAATGAAATCTGGTCATTTAGTTTTGAGTGAGAGTGGATACCCAGATTACATAGACAGACAGACACACACACAGACGTCACGCTAAAAATAGTATTATTGGGTTTTAAAGTGCTCGAAACTTATAGATTCGTCAAAAACTCGAGTTTCGATTTTCGACACTATTTCAATACTTTCTCTACAGGGTGTCCCAAAAAAATTGAAACGGTCTTTAATTCTTTACCTGTTGGAGATAAGTGGGCAATGTAAATTGCAAAAATGTTGAAAGTAAGGTAGAAAATAAGACTACGTTAATGAAATATCCCTCCCATTCATTTTCAAAAAGTTACACTTTTTAAATTTTTATATGACCCCCTTAGACGAATTTGGTCAATCAGAAAATTTTTATTTTTAATGCAACAAGATCAGTAAAAAAACGCATATCTGTATCTATAAAATCAACTGAATTATGATAAAGGAAAAAGTCTGACTTATGCCACTTTTCCGTACCATGTGAAAGGCTGTTTCATCAGTGAAAATAGGGATCATAAGCAAATTGAAGCTGGAAATTGTTTAGATCAAAAATACGTTAATATGTGTCAAAAATTTTTATCACATATGCATCTAAATAAATCCGTGATTGTATCTTGAGCCTACGCGGAATTCGCAAAAATGTCTCCTATGTGTAATCATCCAGTTTTATCTTTTTTGTGATATGTCACAAATTTACATTTCTAATTTGATATAGGTTCCCCATTCACAATGTTCAATTTTCAATTAAATATAACTCGGTCAATTTTAAAGATACAGATATGCAGGTTTCTTTTCAATGATCTTGTAGCATTAAAAATAAAAATTTTCTGATTGACTAAATTTGTCTAAAGGGTTCGTATAAAAATTTAAAAAGTGTAACTTTTTGCAAATTAATGGGAGGACTGTTTCATTAGCGTAGTCTTATTTCCTACCATACTTTCAACATTTTTACAATTTACATTGTCCACTTATCTACAACAGGTAAAGAATTAAAGCGCATTTCAATCTTTTTGTACACCCTGTGTACATTACCATGTATGGTAGGGAAAGTAATATATTTTAAATTGAAATTCAAAAGAGATTAATTTTCTACAGCAAACATCTTCTCAATGTACGCATAATAGGCGTATGAAAACAAAACTGAGAAAATAGTCAGTCATCACATTCTCAATGAATTCAAGTTACTAATTAATGCTGTAAATATAGTTTAATTTAATATTTAATTATCAAAATTTCATTGTTCTTTTACACAGAATGTTTCAGCATAGTTGGCCTCGCTCGAGTTTCGGCAATTGGTTTAAGGCACACTTATAATTTGTTAAAATTTGTTAAAAGAAATGAAAAATTATTTCATATTTCTTTTCCAGCTGGTGGTATTTTTATAAAAAAAAATATGTCTGAAATTTTATACGTTCCCTTAAGCAAAAAAATTCCATAAGAAGTTGCGCTTTACAAACTAGTATAATGAAAAAAATCCCGATACATTTATCTGCAATTTTCATGGAGATACTTATAATAGAAATCGCGCGAATTTTCCCTCGATTCTGACTCATGTTGCAGGAGTTGAAAAGAAATTAACACCAGACTTTGCATAAAATGTGTCTACACAATTTTATTTGTAGCTGCCCCGGATTTGTAGGGAGGAAAATTCCCAATTTTCTATAAGCAACAACTTACCTAATATTGTACATAAATGCACGGTTTATTTTCTTTATATTAGATACTGTACAACGCAACTTTTCCTTATTAAACTCTCTTTGCTCTAGAGACCGTATAAAAATATAGACCCTTTATTTTTATGAAACTACCACCCACTAGAAAAAAAATCTTATGTGGGCAGCACATGACTTCCCTACAGACTCACATTGATTTTCTCTTTATTTCTTTAATAATTCATTGAATTGCGTTTAATTACACAAAATAACACTGAATTTGCACTTTTAATTCAATTTTTGTTTTTATTTGATAACTGGACAGTTTTTCAAAGGCAGCGTAACAAAAATGCGAGAAAACTAAAATATCTCGAGAATGGTAAATCTTATATAATATATATAATATATATAATATATATATATATATTATATATATTATATATATATATATATAATATATATAATATATATATATATATTATATATATATATGTTATATATATTATATATATATATAATATATATATATATATAATATATATAATATATTATATATATTATATGTATATATAATATATATATTATATATATTAGAGTAATGAGGTTGGTCTTATTCCTTTAATCGTCAAAAATTACACATAAAACTAGCAATTAATGGATGCATTTGAGCATACTTAGTCTTTTATTTTAGATTTAACGATTTTTGCGGGCCATTTCGTGAAAAAAAGCAGGTTCTTTTCCAAAACGTACCAAAATCTAATCAACACCAGGGTATCCCACAAGTGATTTATCTGCCAGATTTTGTGAAATTTGGCCAATTCGTCTTTTAGCTAGAGTGGATACATGAGATTTATGCGGGCCATTTTGCAATTACATGCGAGTTCTTTTATCTCAAATCGTACCAAAATACAATCAGCACCAGGGTCACACGCACACAAATGGCTTACCCATATAATTTTATAAAATTTGCCCCATTAGATTTTGAATTGGAGTGGATACATACATTGCACAGACAGACAGACACAGACAGACGACACGCTAAACATAGTTTTATCGCGTTCTAGAGTTTCCAAAACGTGTAGATTCGTCGAAACCACGAGTTGCGATTTTCGACACAGTTCCAATACTTTACCTATACATTACCATGTATAGCAGAGAAAGTAAAAGTATATGACAGAATTTTACATTTAATTTTAACAGACTTTCAAATTGGATACATGTTCCTAAAATTAATTGTGGAAGCTCGAAAATCTAGGTCGAGTATACTGAAGCACCCTGTACTTTCAATCTCATATTTGCTCTATGTTAATGCACGTCAGCCTTAAAAATCGATAATTTCTTATTCTGCCATTTTCTAATATATAATCCCAGACTCTGCCACCACGCCATGCAACGTCGAAACACTACAACCCATAAACTAGTTTTCAATTAAGATATTAGCTGAACAAGGCTTCGTGTAGTTCCAAAAGGCTATTACTAATCACTTCGCATTTACACACGGTCTGCGCCTTCACTGATTATAAGGACGCAGTTAAATTACTACATCGTGAACTTTCGCGGACGATGAGAATTGATTAAATGATTTGAGTTTCTGAAGCTACCTTAATTCTTGTGTGCAGCAATTTGATTTAGCTGGGAAAATGTAAAGTTAATAAATACTGATCGTATGTTGTAAGGTTATCATCGGAATGTCATCTGTATAATTTTGCATCTAATAATTAGATGGATTGCATGCGATGTCATACCTGATGCAACCAATACACTAATGAATGGGAATGGTATTTGTAAGGGAAAATTGTGCAATCATGCCATTATGTCATTCTATCTGTAGCAAGAGAAAATTGTGCAATCATACCATTCTGTCATTCTATCTGTAGCAAGAAAAAATTGTGCAATTATGCCATTTCTCTCATTCTATCAGTAGCAAGAGAAAATTGTGCAATCATACCATTTCTGTCATTCTATCTGCAGCAAGAGAAAATTGTGCAATCATGCCATTTCTGTCATTCTATCTGTAGCAAGAGAAAATTGTGCAATCATGTCATTCTGTCATTCTATCTGTAGCAAGTGAAAATTGTGCAAGCATGCCATTCTGTCATTCTATCTGCAGCAAGAGAAAATTGTGCAATCATGCCATTTCTGTCATTCTATCTGTGGCAAGAGAAAATTGTGCAATCATGCCATTCTGTCATTGTATCTGTAGCAAGAGAAAATTGTACAATCATGCCATTCTGTCATTCTATCTGCAGCAAGAGAAAATTGTGCAATCATGCCATTTCTGTCATTCTATCTGCAGCAAGAGAAAATTGTGCAATCATGCCATTTCTGTCATTCTATCTGTAGCAAGAGAAAATTGTGCAATCATGTCATTCTGTCATTCTATCTGTGGCAAGAGAAAATTGTGCAATCATGCCATTCTGTCATTGTATCTGTAGCAAGAGAAAATTGTACAATCATGCCATTCTGTCATTCTATCTGCAGCAAGAGAAAATTGTGCAATCATGCCATTTCTGTCATTCCATCTGTGGCAAGAGAAAATTGTGCAATCATGCCATTCTGTCATTGTATCTGTAGCAAGAGAAAATTGTGCAATCATGCCATTCTGTCATTCTATCTGTAGCAAGAAAATTCATCGTAACGGACCAAAAGGTGGCAATTAAATTTTAAAATATGATGTGTACATTACTTTCGCTACAGACTCAAATCCATTTTCTCTTTCATAATCCATTAAATGAAGTTTAATTGCACAACATGGCAAGGATACTTATTTGAAGCAATATATCCAATTTGAGGTTTCAATACTTCTTTTTCATTTCTCAGCTCTACGCAGTAACACTAGAACGACGGAAGTGGTCATTTTGACCGCATAACTACTTTGAGAAACGATTCCTACAAAACAGCTAATCCCAGTCCATTAAAATTTTATGGCTTTTTTTATTTTTTTAAAATCATTGAAAACACAGAAGAAAATTATTCTAGGTTTTATAATAAGAGAACAAACAAATCAACAATCTTCCTAGAACGATCAGAACTTCCTAGAAATCAACAATCTTCCTAGCAGCGGTCAAAGTAGTTATGCGGTCAAAATGACCGCTTCCGCCGTTCTAATGTTAAAATACGTCGCCAGCTACTCAAATTCTATAAAAATAAAGTATATCGAGAACACGTCATTTTAGAATAATGGAGTTAGGCATTTGTTGTGTCATCAAAAATTCCGTATAAAACAAGCATTTAATTAATATATTTAAGCATATTTAGTATTTTGTTTCAGATTGTGACGAATTTTGCGGGCCGTTTTGCAAAAAAGATCAAATTCTTTTTTTTTCAAATCGCACCAAAATCTAATCAGCACCAGGGTCTCCCAAAAGTGACTTACCGAGCAAATTTTATGAAAATTGGTCAATTAGTTTTGAGTTAGGGTGAATACATATACTGCACAGACAGACAGATACACATACTTCACTCTAAAAATAATGTTTTCGGGTTCTAGAATGCTCGAAACATGTAGATTCATCAAAAACTCGAGTTAAGATTTTCGACACATTTCTAATACTTTCCCTATACATTACCATGTATTGTGGGGAAAGTAATATATTTTAAATTGATATTCTAAAAAGATTAATTTACTATAGAAACCGATGTACGCATAATGGGCGTATGAAATTAAAACTGAGTAAATAGTCAATCATAAAATCCACAGTGTGTTTAAGTTAATCCTGCCATAAGTATAGTTTAATTTAATATTTTTATAATCAAAATGTCATCGTTCTATTATACAGAGTATTTCAGTATAGTTGACCCAGCTTTTCGAGCCTTGGCAATTGGTTTTAGACTCTTTTATAATTTGAAAGTTTGTTAAAAGGAAATAATAAATTATTTCATAGATTTTTTCCGATAGACGATATTTTATACAATAATAATATGTCTCAATTTTTATACATTTCCTTTGGCAAGAAAAAGTTCCATTAAAAAATGTTGCGCTATACGATAACTTGTATAAAGAAAAAAAATCCGATATATTTATCTGCAATATTTTTGCAAATATGTACAATAAAAATTATGTGTATTTTTTCCCTCGATTCTCACTCATATTGCAGGATGTGGCTGAAAAATGGAACCAGACTTTGCATAAAATGTGCCTACGCAATATTATTTATAGATGACCCCAGATTTGTAGGGGGGAAATTTCTCAATTTTCTATAAGCAATAACTCACATAATAATGTAGATAAATACAGTTTTTTTTTTTTTTAAATTACGTATTATACAAAGTAACTATTTTAATGAGCACTTTTTGGTCGAGGAACCGCATAAAACTTTAAACTTCTTATTCTTATATAACTACCACTAAAAAAAATTATATGAATGAATTTAATATTTAAATTTATCCAGGATTTCAAACTGGATGTATGCTCCTAAAACTTATTGCGGAAGCTTAGAAATCGAGGTCAAGTATACTGAAACACCCTGTATTTTCAACTAGCATCTCAATCCTGCGGTCATTCCTAATGGGAAACAAAATCCGGTGCAATGCGCATGCTCACGTCCTCTCCAGTGCTTCAATATTTCGTCAAGGAGTGATATAAATCACAGACTAATATTATATATATAATATTCTGTGATATAAATAGTGTGCAGAAGCTGAAGATACAATGTTACGATCGAAATCGCAGCTGACAGTCTGACATGCTTCCCAATTACAGTTTTACGATTAAAATCGTAAAAATGCGATCCAAAATGTACAACATTGCATCCCAATGAGAATATTTACGAATATGTACAGTGTTGCCTTGGATTTTAATGTTCGTTCTGAGATTTTACGATTTTTAGACATTGTCAATTTGTAATGTAATGGTTGAATGGTAAACAGAACGAAGAACTGCCCTCTATTTTTTAAATTCTAATCCGATTTTAAATGTATGGTAAAGGAGTTTTATTTTAAATAATATAATATTTTATGATTTCGTAATATAGTATTCTGTGATTTATATCACCCCTTGACGAAATATTGAAGCACTGGAGAGGACGTGAGCATGCGCATTGCACCGGATTTTGTTTCCCATTGGGAATGACCGCAGGATTGAGATGCTAGTGTATTTTCAAACTCATGTTTTCTCCATGTCAATACACTTCACCCTTAAAAATCGATTATTCAAATTTCTTATTCTACCGTTTTCTAATATATGATCCCAAACTCTGTCACCACTCTATGCAACGTTAAAACACTACAACTCATAAACTAGTTTTCAATTAAGATATTAGCTGAACAAGGCTTCGTGTAGTTCCAGAAGGCTATTACTAATCACTTCGCATTTACACACGCTCTGCGCCTTCACTGATTATAAGGACGCAGTTAAGTTACATCGTGAACTTTCGCGGACGATGCAAATTGATTAAATAATTTGAGTTTCAGAAGCTACCTTAATTCTTGTGTAAAGAAATTTGATTTAGCAGCGAGAGTCTAACGTTAGCAAATACTGATCGTCTGATGCAGGGTTTTCATCGGAATGTCATGCGTATAATTTTGCATCTAATACTTAAATGGTTTTCATGTGATGTCACACCTAATGAAAGGGAATGATGTTTGTAAAGGAAAATTGTGGGATCATGCCTTTCTGTCATTCTATCTGTAGCAATAGAATTCAACGTTATGGACCAAAATGTGGCAATTAAATTTTGAAATATGATGGTGATTTTGGTTTACATCACCGTAAAAAATTTGAATTGAAATATATTGTTTTTCTTTTGTATCATGAAAATAACAAGAAAGAACCATCCAGCATATGACATTGATTATGAAACACTTTCCATCTGAAATGCAATTTTATTTAAGCATCTCTAAAATGCGATACATTCCGCGGTAATATTATTAAAATTATCAGAATACTACATTAATTTATTATGTTTGAAAACGTAAAACTTCATCGAAAATAATTCACTTTATTTAAATGACGGCATTGAAATATAAATTGCCTGGTTTAAGCATCTCTAAAATGCTATACATTCCTCGGTAATATTTTTTAAATTATCATAATACTACAATAATTTATTCTATTTGAAAACTGCACCGAAAACAAATGAACTTTATTCAAATGACGTCATCGAAATATAAATCGCCTCTATATAAAAGCAGCATTTCATTCATAAACATTTTTCCAATCCTTCCATTTATCACAATACTGTAATAATTTACTTTATTTAAATAGTTAAAACCATGGAGGTACAAGTAATTTAACTCTATGCTTAAAACTTCATCGAAAAAATCGTATGGTTGGTTCTCTGTGTAAAATCAATGAATGTTTCATTTATATCAGCTATATTGCAGGCTCCATGAGCTAAATAATTTTGCGTTAAAGAAATGCAGCAATTCTTATACAACTCATTCTACATCTTTTAGTGTTTACATTTTCCATAAATGAAAATTAGGCTTCGTTCTAGAAATAATCAAAGTTTGATAATCATTTAAACTCAAATATATTGCAATTGCGTTGTTTCAGTATGTAGATGCACAGAATTTAGGCAAAAAATAAAGCAGTTCTAGGACGGATACAACACTAAATATGAATTAAAAAGAACTTTAAAAATCACAATTTTGAGACAAGATGGATGCCATATTTTATTTTGAAGTGGGTCACGTGATCTCTTCATATAATGGTTACGTGATCTCTTCATATAGAGGGTGTAATTATTATTTTAATTTTTATTTAAAAAACTACTGAATATATTTTTCTGAAATTTTTTTTATATATTTTATGGGATAATTTGAATATTTCCTAAAACTTTCGAAGCAATTTGTGAATTTTAAATTTGCTTTAAAAATGTTTGAAAAATTAGGTCCCATAGGGTTCAATGTATTTCATTTTTTCAACCCGGGTTCAATCCAAAACTAATTGGATGATATTATTCATTTATATTCCCGTATGTCCCACAGACAGTCTGAACAACATACTAAAATTTCATTTTGATAAAGTCATTTTTACGGCAGTTATCGTACTAACGGACAGACAGACAGACAGAATGAACAAAGTAATAAACACTTTCAACTATGTTTTAAAGTGTTAAAAAGGGGGAACTTCAACATTGGTGATATAAATTTGCATATTCGGAAAATATTGTTTTAAATGTGTTTTGGAAATTAAAGAGAACTTAGTAAGTATAACTACCCTCCCCTCCCCTACAATCTCCCAATCATTACTTTGTCACATGACGGGATATTAAAACGAAAGTGCACGGGATTTAGAACCAAGTTCAGAGACTATCGTCTGTGTCCTCACACTAGGAATAACCAATGATTTCTTGTAAGCAGTCATTTTATGGAACTAGCTGCATAAAATACTATAATCATGAAAGAAAGACTTGGATTGGAGGAACTTTTATATTCTGTAAAATATTCTATTATATAATTTATGATTCATAAACATGCCTTTTAAAAAGTTTTATGTGCAAACTGTGTCTGAGTGTAGCCCTCGTTCCAAGATGACCGCCGATTTCATTAAATCTCCGTGTGCATAACTTCGAAAGTATCCGCTAGATGATACATAAAGTAAAACTATTTAGATTTCTTAACCGGGCTTTAAAACTAATTTTTGTTGTCGCCATTCGTATATTAGCCTTTTTATTTCATTTGATTTGAAAAAATTCATATATCGACTTGTTAATTTAATAAGGAAACCATATGAGAGATCATTACCCAATTCATGTTTTGCAATTCTCAAGTTTGATTGCGGTGATTCTGTTTGCATGAATGAGTTCGTGCGTTTGAGAACATTTTCGAGTATGAGTACGTATTTGTATGTACGGCTCATGAGCCTTTAACTGACTCAAATACTGCCCATGATTCAAAAATTTTTGAAGACAATTTGTATACAGAAAAACACGATTTGGTAAAATTCAACATGATTTATTTAAACAATCTTAAATTTTAAATTCATTTCAAATCAAATTAGTCTCTCAAAAATTATTTACAGTATTCATTTTAAATCAAGTATGGAGCATTTCAATATTTCTGTTCATTAACGGAGGAGGGGGAATCACACTTACCAGCTCAAACATCGTTGTTTGCAGTGGAACATTGAAAATTTTGTGAACCTCTTACTATTTCTTCAAATAACATAAAAAATATTAGGGTGTGTTGTCTTACTCAATATTTATTACTACAAAAAACACACATTAAATAAAAGTTTGGAAGGAAATTTTGTTTTTGATAGATTAATTGATAGTTTTTGAAAGTGTACCTTACGATATATGCTGCGCGTAGATTTCTAGAACAATTTGTGAGGTCTATATAAACTTTTGGTTATATTTTCCCTCAGTTTACATTCTGAGAAATGTTTTAAAATGTTCTAACAGCTTCTTACTGGTTCGGTTATGTAAACCAATTCAGAGCCGACTAACAAATATCCACGATCCTGATGGTAAAACAGTATAAAGTTTCAGTTCATGAAGAGTAGGTATTCGTATGCGCATGCGTCACCATCGTTCCTGAAGGACTGAAGCTTTGAATCCACAAGCTAGACGTTTGACTGGCAGTCTAGCAATGAGTGGCGAGTGTGCAAGAGATATGCAGCTGGTGTTACAATAGCAATGTACAACGTTAGATTCTCTTGAGGCCTAAAAGCTTTATCTGTTGGGATTTGGTATGAATTATCCGTCAGTATCATTTAACTATGAGTAATTCCAAAGTTCGCATATATCCTCAAGCCCTGTAATTTCTGTTTTTCAAGTTCCTGCAACTGAACTGACTTGTGCAATAGTATGTCTGTATTCTGTATACAGACCTCTTTGCTTCTACAGCTAATTGTTGTATGACTTATTTTCTGTCAATAAAGAAGTTGGATTTAAATCCTATATCTCAGTGTGTTGCCTTGACCGTTAAGGCTACTTTGAGTTATCACAGAAGTTCTAAGTTGTGTCACTTTAAGAATCAAGTGTTAAGACACGTGTTAGGGACTTTATGAACTGTCACTAACTCATTCATTTTTTACTAAAATCTCTTAAGAGATTATACTTTAACCTCCACCTAAAATTGTACTGAAGTTTGAAAGAAAATTTAGTTTTGTGATTAAATGCTAAAAATAATAAAAAAATGTTAGCCATTCTTAAATAAAATTTTGTGACGGATAAATATTTTAATTTAGGTGGAGTATGTATATATGCAGATAATAATATAGTTAGTAACAAAGTTCTGGCATTTTGGGTTCATTAGTTTCGACGCTACAATGAGTACAAGATTAAAAGAACAGTTTTGAGAAAAACGATCTCAAAGTCAAGTAGGCATGCTTGATTTATGCATGAATTTCTCTTCTAATTTTTTTTATTAAACGCGTCCAAATTAGAATATTTTGGTATTTCTTTCTTATATATATATTCTTAACGTTTTAGTAAATATAGAAAATATAAAATAAAATATTTTTTTTTTGTAGTTTTAAAGAGTTATCCTCTCCCCCATAACATATAGCTACCTGAATTTTTTTGGGAGAGTCAAACAGTTATTATGACACGATTTATACCTAAATTTGAAAAGAGGAAGATAATCATTTGCAGAATCTTGATATCTGCACCTTTGCTTTAAAAATATAATTTTCTCATGAAATTTCTTATTTCTTAATAGCAAGTAAGAACTCTGAGAGCCTTTTGTTCACAGAAAATATAACTACATTGAATATCACTTTGCGCAATATCTTAATAGCACAATACCTTTGAAAATTGAAGAGAACTAGGTAGCCTCGTATTCACAGAAATTATAACTTCATTGAATATCACCTTGCGCAACACACACATGTAAATAAGTAGGCCTCGACTTTACTTTAAGCTATGATCTGAAAGTATTTGAAAAGTGCTTTCGTGTTGAATTGCTCACCGCGTGTCTGTGTCTAAATGGATTTCGAATTTTAGCATCAGAGAAGAATTTACATTCTGAAACACAAATCCTTTAAAATAGGAACAATGTCGATGAATGTGTAAGTTAGGTCATATACACGAGAGAGCATTATTTCCTGTGTTATCAAAATCTACTTAGATCTCCCTGTACTCCTTCTATTTGCTGAAAACAAATTTCATCCCATCTCTTCTTCTGCCAGAATAGCGTAGCTAGAGGTGAAATGGTCTTACTGCAACCTCGTGACCAGCTTGCTGCATTTCTCCAGACTGACTAGCACTGAACTTTATGGCAGTGTCATAAATTCGTATTTAAAGACTGACCGCTCTTGATGACAATCATTTGTTTACATCAGTTCGACCTGTTTGAGCATTGGTCATCAGTTACATAACGTCTGATCAATTGTTTGCATCAGTTCGATTGTATTACTTGAGACTTCACTTTGTCATTTTTATGGTGCATAATGGTCCTGATTTCTTTTCCACCAATTTCGTTTACTTATAAATTTGATAAATATGTTTAAAAGACCACAGTTATTATTTATTTTAAAATATATCTTTATATAATTTTTAATTTCTGCCTTTTGCCATTTTGAGTCATTACACAATCTATTGGGTGACTACAATTTGGCTGGCGATTGTGACGTATAAGAAAACCATCTATTGATTAAGCTGGAGATGAGACTTTAGAGCAGAAGACCGCAACCTTTTTCCATCAGCGAGCACCAGACAATGTCAAATTCTTCTAAAGAGCACCAGCATAATTTCATACTCTTCTAGGAATCACCAACACTATGTTAATTCTTTCTAGGAAACACTAGTACAATGTTGATTTTTAAGGAGCATCAGTATTCTGTTGTTTTTTAGGGAGCATCAGTACTATGTTGATTTGTTAAGGAGCACCAATTTTATATTAAGTTTTAGAGAGCATCAGCACTATGTTAAAGTATTTTAGGGAGCTCCATTTGAAATTTTTATAGGACGTAATATCGCTATTTTACAATTTTCTAGGCCACCAGCACTATGTTTCATTCTTTCAGATGGCACCAATGTTGCCAAGCCAAGACGCTTCTTTACGGGTGCCTGTGTCTTCTGACACGTAACCCCACATCTAATGTATAGCAAGTCCAATAGATATAGCGATAATGCGATAGCAAATGCACTCAGCTCTTGGAGGGTGCTCTGGTGAAGTTGCTTGCTTCCATTGATGAGATGGAGATTCTGTCTTGGATGGCTGATCTGACGAGTAGGTAGGAAAGGGAAGGGGAGGGACCAAGGTTAGCAGCCTGCCAATCAAAAATGATTGGACAAAGGAATGCCTGAGTTTAAAATTACAAAGTTAAGATAAGATTACTAAAACTGGGTCAAAATAAAAGAATTACAGAGTTTGAAATTAACAGTTCTCCCGAAAAGAAGGCACAAGCCTGCCTCTCTCACGAAAAAATTATACTTTAAAGTTTACAGAGATTGAAAAAGTGCAGCTTAGAAGGGTTAAAGTTACAAGATGATGCACAGGAGTTTAGAAATTATAGTTAAGTTTAATGATTAATTGCACTGACAATTTTATATAAAAAAATAAGCAAGTAAAGATGCGGACGAATGTGGATGTGAGTACAGTACACACGCAAACTCGACAGGCAAATGCTAGCCATGCTATTGGCAAGGCCGTAAAATAAGAGTCGAAAAGCGCTAAGTCCTTGAATCGGAGTGGCGCCATCTATCTTCGATCAGAGAAGGGAAATGAAAAAACTAGGTAGCACCTGTTTGAGGGACTAGGAATCGACGCTTTTTCCATTTGGTCTCGTTAGAGCCAAGTAGAATGTGCCGAGGCCTGCGCTTCCTGAGATAGGAAGGCCCGATCGGATCATAGATCTGATTAATGTCTCTCATACAAGGTATACTGGAGTTTTTCTTGTAAAAATTTTGAGTGAGAAGCCCAACCTGCTCTGAACTGCCAGAGACTTTCAAGTCGTGGTGTATTACTTCATTCTGGACATATCTAAGAGCATTAACTATGCAACGCAAAATTTTATTTTGGAAAATTTGCAATCTCTCAATATGGCTCTTTGCAGTCGCCCCCCCCCCCCCATACTGGGCAAGCACTCAAAAAGCCAGGTATGATGATCTGTTTATAAATAATTAGTTTACTTTCAAGGGAAATGTGGGATTTCCTACCGAGAAGGGGTAAAAGGGCTTTATAAGTCTTATTTGCAGAATCAATCTTTGATTTGATGTGCTCTCTGTAAATCATGTGGGTGTCCATGGTGACGCCCAAGTACTTAGCAGAGTGGGAAAAAGGAATAGGTTCATTAAATATTTTTAGTACAAAGTTATGGTTGCCTTCCCTGTAGTTCGGTTTGAAGATGCACACTGCACTTTTGGTCGCGTTAATTTTAATTCTCCAGGTAACGAACCAGTGCTCAAGGTTATTCTTAATGCAACTTTGGAGTGTATTGATTGAGTTGTGTGGTGAGCGGCTACGAGCGATAAACGCTGTGTCATCCGCAAAGATGGCCAGCTTGACTTGTGGTATGCTTGGAATATCGTTGATGAAAATATTGAAGAGCCGAGGACTGAGATTTCCTCCTTGAGGAACCCCGACTCTGATTGGACGAATAGAAGAGAGAGATTTATCAACTCGCACGCGGAAGTATCTATTAGTGAGATACGAGTTGATGATGGTCAAAAGTTGAGTCGAAATGCCAAGTCGCACCAACTTGGAAATAAGCCCAGGCAGATACGTTTTATCAAAGGCCTTAGCCACATCGAAAAATACTATGCTAGTATACTGTCTGTTGGTAGCGTTTTGAAGGATAGTTTCGACAACACGCATAAGTTGGGACTGCGTTGAATGCTCAGTTCGAAATCCATGCTGGTCAGGTATCAAAATATTTTTCGAATGGCAGAAACTATCCAAACGCTTAAGCAACACCAATTCATAGATTTTCGAGAAGCTAGAAAACAGGCTTATTGGTTTGAAGTTCTCGGCAAGCAAGAGATTTTGATTTGATTTTGGAATAGGGAGAATGACAGCGGTTTTCCAACTTTGGGGGAAAAAGCGATGTTCCATCATATGGTTCAGCGGCATGATAATCCAGTAGAGATACAGGTCCGGGAGATTTTTAATGATGCGATTGCTAATTTTATCAAAACCGGGGGATTTCTTGACTTTCAGTCCATCAACGATATAAAGAATTTCAGCCAGAGAGATTCTCAAGTCTTTTGGTGCTTGAGAGTGTAGTGCATTGTGATTGGTCTGTTGTAATTCGTATTCAGTGTCTGTATAAGTGTGGTTGAAGTTATGGTCAATGTGTGGTGAGAATTGAAGTTCAAAGCTATCTGCAAACAAGTTAACTTTTTCCTCCGCAGTCTGGGCGAGTCCATTAGGGCCGTTAAGGGCCGGAATTGCTGTTTTGGTGGATCTCATGTTCTTAGCTGTTCGCAAGAGACTGATTTGCAGGTGTAAGTCCCTCAAGGTGGGTTTTCCAGCGTTGCTGAGTGTGTGTTTTAATCATAGCCTTGATCTCATTATGAAGTTTACGGAAGTTTATTCCGTAATCAGGGAATCTAGTGCGCTCCCAATCCTTCCGTAACCGATTTCGCTGTTTAATTTTTGTCCCTAATATCACCAGGTAGTGTTGTTAATTTTGTCCCTAATATCACCAGGTAGTGTGTGATAATTAGGTCGGGACTTTTTTGGATTTGAGACCGCAGCGACTGCCTCTAGCAGTACATGATTCATATCGATGACACATTTTTCTAGGTCATCAGTGCTGGTAATTTTGAGGGGTAATTTGTATGGAGCTCCTCCGGATGGTCTAAAGATAAATTATTGAAGTTGAGGGTCAGTATCACAGGAAGGTGATCAGAAGTCAGATTTGTGTCTATTCTGATCGTATAGTCGAAAGGAATGTTTCGAAAAATAGCCAGATCAATAGTACTTGACTCAAGACAGGGGGGGATTAGTGAAGTGCCCAGGAGAGGATAGAATCCTCCCTTTAAACTTCAGGCGAAAAGGAAGATCAAGAAAAAGAAGTTCAGAATAGGAAAAATAGAAACTAAGAGGTGCTTGGGGGGAAGACATGGCCGAAATCATGCCGATTCCCAAGACTTCAGAAGGGAAAGGACTGGGGCCCAAGTAGGCGTCCAGTAGCTAAGCGGGAAAATGGGGAGATAGAGGTGCACCCCGGGGGGCGCAGAGCCTTGAGCATGAGATACCTAACTAAAGTTTAAAATTTAAGATTAAAAATTTAAGGAAAGCTTGTGAAATATGCGAAATTCCCAAAAGCGAGGGAGAAGTACAGATATAGCTAGAAGGTTGCATCATAAAAAGAGAGATCAATAGTACTTGGGTTTCTACTTCCTGTGAGAGTGAAGTGGATCGGAGTCGGAGGAGCTATGATCCTGAGGTCGGCGCACTGAGCCAATCGTTTTAGAGCAATGCCATTGCAGTTCGAAGCTGTGTCCCAGGTGCAATGGCGAGAATTTAGGTCACCAGCTATGATCATGTTACTGCTTAGTCTAATAAGTGCTTCAACAGCCTTACGAATGGAACGATTATGATTTGATGGAGGGATATACACTGAAGCAAGTGCAATCAGGACCAAATTTGGGACCTTAACGAGAGTGGCTTCAAGCTTCGTGAAAGCCGGGGCGCTCATACGGTGGTGGGGAATATTATTTTTGATATAAAGTGCAGTGCAGCCAGAAATATTCCTAATATTTGAAGCAGGACCAATGGGTCGATAAGAAAAGTATCCAGAGTAATTACAAATTAGAGGGGAGATGGGCACTCAAAACCATTGGCTCGAACTGAAAACGCCATCTAGCAAACAGCGTAAATATTATAGAACTGTAATTGAGACGAAACGAAAATTGTAATGTGCAGGACGCACGTAGATTTCCTCAGAACCGATAATCGGAAATTTGAATAATATTGTAAAAATTTGTATATACTAATTGTTAGTGTAATATTGAGTAGTTAGTGTGTGTATGTAGAATAAAATATTTAGAAAACGAACCGCCCTATTGGACTGGATTGAATGTGTACTTGTCTCTGTAAAAAAGGCCCTCGTCAAGAATCGGAAAATATATAGTACAAAATCCGTTCCGACAATTTCTACAACTGACATTTTGTATATTGAAGTCTTCAGAACAGCACCATTATGCAGTAGTATTAAATTTTTCAGAAAAAATGAAATTTTCTATAGACTGATATATAACATTTTTGATAATATTTAAGTAAATATTTTAACTTTAAGAGATTTTGAAATATTTCTGTACAGTAAAATCAAATTACGGCTAGAAATTGAATTTTTTTCCGATAACGGAAATGTCTAAAATTTTCTCCGCTTTCAAACCTTTAAATTCATTCATAGTAAAACTCCATGAATTCTGAATAACATACTGTATTATTATAATTACATTTTGAATTTTTATATATATATATAAATTCGATAATTCATCTAGTTAAACAGTATAGGATTTAAATCCCTCTTTTCATAAATACGAAAATGTCATTCACAAAACCTACTTTATGACCTAAGAGAGCACCAAAGAAATGAGCGTGAGCACTCTGGTGCTCGCAAGCAACAGATTGAGGCTCTCGGCTGTATATAGGAAGTCCAGCTTTACTTACAGAATTTATAAGATCTTACAACAGTCGCGAACTCTATAATTTTCTCCCTCATTTGTCTCTTTGGTTCTTCGCCACTCGCTTCTTTTGTTGGTCACTCACTGGTGCGTGAGCTTTTCAAACAGCAACATCCCATTAACATATCTCAGAAATTACATTGAGTTTAATTCCTAAAAGAATGAAAGAAACATGATATAACTTATTTTCCCTCATAAATTAATTTATAATGAAATTAATTGTTGCCCCCTTCTCCACTTTATTAATGCTCATACGAGTGAGGCTTTGACCTGAAGCCTTATAAAGCGTACTAAATTTCATAAGAGTATCAAATTTCCTGTTCTTCGCTCTTTAAGAATCCAACAAAATATGACTGTTTTAGAAACTTTTCTGGTTTTTAACACTATACAACATAGTTGAAAAGTGTTAATGACTTTGTTCATTCTTTCTTTCTGTCTGTCTGTCTGTCTGTCTGTCTGTCTATCTGTCTGTCCGTTAGCAGGATAACTGCCGTAAATATTAATTTATCGAAATGAAATTTTAGTATGTTGTTCAGACGGTCTGTGGGAGAAGCAAACGATTTTATAGAAGATTTTTTCCATGAAGTTTTAAGCATAGAGTTAAATTACGTTTACATCCATGGTTTTAAGTTTTTAAGTAAAATAAATTATTGTAGTACTGTGATGAGTGAAATAAAAATGTATAAATGAAATATTTACTGCTTTTGCATAGAGAGCCAGGCAATTTATATTTCAATGACGTCATTTGAATAAAATTCATTTTTTTCGATGAAGTTTTAAGTTTTCAAATATAATAAATTATTATAGTATTGTGATAATTTTAAAAATATTACCATTGAATGTATCGCATTTTAGAGATGTTTAAATAAAATTGCATTGCAGTTGAAAAATGTTTCAGAATCAATGCTTTATGCATGATTGATCTTTCTTGTTAATTCTGCAGCCTACATAATTCATTTTTAAATTATTTTGATGTATTTTTTATGTCTATGCATTATCTTAGACGTATGTATAATGTCTTGATCATAATTTGTTCTTGATAGCAATTTATCAGTTTTTTAACACTTTACAACATAGTGAAAAAGTGTTTATGACTTTGTTCATTCTGTCTGTCTGTCTGTCTGTCTGTCCGTCCGTTCGCACGATAACTGCCGTAAAAATGATTTTATCAAAATGAAATTTTAGTATGTTGTCGAGACGATCTGTGGGACATATGGGAATGAAAATGAATAATATCACACAATTAATTGTGGATTGAACCCGAGTTGAAAACGTGAAATACATTGAACCCTTTAAGACCTAATTTTTCAAACATATTTTAAGCGAAGTTAAAATTCACAAATTGCTTAGAAAACTTTAGAAAATATTAAAATCTCATAAAATATATAAAAAAAATTCAACAAAATATGTTTCGTAGTTTTTTAAATAAAAATTGAAATAGTAGTTACACCCATATTGTATGAAAAGATCACGTGACAAACTTCAAAATAAAATATGGCTTCCATCTTTTTTCCCAGTGTCAAAATCGATATTTTTAAAGTTATTTTAAATTTGTATTTAGTGTTGCACCCTACCTAAAGCCGCTTAATGTTTGAGTATTTTCCGTGCATCTGTATTTTGTGCAAACGCAATTACAATATTTTTGAGTTTAAATGATCATAAAACTTTGATTATTTGTACAACGAAGCCTAATTTTAACGAATGCAGAATGTAAACTAATCAAGCTGTAAGATGAGTTGTATAAGAATTGCTGAACTTTTTTAACTCAAAATAATTTAGCTCAGGAGTCTGCAATATTGTTAATATGAAAAAAAATTTCATTGATTTTACATAGAGAAGCAGACGATTTTAGAGCGTTACCGTTTTCGATGAAGTTTTAAGCATGGAATTAGAAAGTATTTTTACCTCCATGGTTTTAAATTTTTAAATAAAATAAATTATTGTAGTTCTGTGATAATTAAAAATATATCACAGCTGAATGTATCGCATTTTATAGATGTTTAAATAAAATTGCATTACAGTTGGAAAGTGTTTCATAATCATTTCTTTATGCATGATTGATCTTTTATGTTTATGATGACATTGTAATTCTATTTTCATTTTATCCTTCGTGTACATGTCAATAAATAAATATCATTAATCGTAATTTTTTATTGTCTTAAATTTTCCGAAAAAAAATATTCTAAAACGAAGGGCTTTCCTCTAGTTTGTGTTTGCTAAAGATCTAAATGCTTAATTCCAGAATGAATCATGCTATAAACGATACTTTCATTTGTTTGTATCGTAGCGTCTTGAATTTTTCAGTCACATGAAAGACATGTTTCTTAATACGTAAAAGTTTTCAAGGCATCAATTAATATTGTTATAATTTACATACTTGATGTTGTGACTTGTCCATTTTGATTTCTTTCATTTCACTTTTTCATTCTAATTTAACTTTCGTACGCAGTGTCGGGCCATATGCATAATTTCTATAATTGCAACAATTGTGCAAACCTTTTAAAGGTTCATCCAAGGCACAGAAATGCATATGGAATAGTATTTTTGTGCCTTGGATGAACCTTTAAAAGGTCCATGGTTACAGAAACACAATATTTATGTATTTTAAAATTTTAACTTATTTCAAGTTTTTATTTTTCCAATTTTACACATATGCAGGTCTTATAGTTTCACACTTCAATGGATAGCGTGACAAATGTCACGTACATATTTCCTTTTCAATTGTAATTACCATAATAATAGTGGTAGTTAAGAATGTTTGTTGATATGACTTTAACATTATTTTAAATTGAAAAGGATTTTGGAAGTGAATGTTATGAATCTATGGGATGATTGTCAGTGTTGTGTTGTATATATTTATTAAATTATTGTGTATATCTTTTATTTGCAAATTGTACAAAAATTAGTAACTAGCTTTCTCATTGCATATTACATTTTGCTGATACATGATTATTTAAAAAAAAATTTACATGTTTACTTGTGAATGTGTTAATTCCCAATTAAATATTATAATTTAAAATTCATCATTACCACAATAATAGTTTATAAATTATCACAATTTAATTACTAATTCGACCATTATCGTATCATTTTTCAATTTAATTGTTCTTAAAATGTTGAAACTTTGATATCTCATTTTGTAACTCATTATTGACTTCTTAAACATAATTCCTTCTGTAATCGTTATAAAGACACCATCTACATAGGTCTCGACATATGATATGGGGCAAGTCCAGTTAGTGTCTTGGTAATAGACAAAGTATATATGTGTGTATGTGTGTGTGTGAGCGCTTGCGCGCGTGTGCATATGCGAGTATAATCAATTAAAATTCGATTAGAATGTTTGGCCACATACTATACCTTCCTCTTACATATACTGTATGTTATAGAAAGGTTAATTTTTGTAAAATATTACGAACATCCTCATTTTGAGATGAGAGATAATAAAATATATATTTGAAACTCGAATTTGAATCTGTCCTGACAAGTTAATTAAAACTTCTCAGCGCTGCAGGCAGATACTGGAGAAACTAAATTATATATTCTTGGCCATGATTTCCGGAGCATCTCCAGAATATTCGCGATAGAAATTATTAAACAAATTCTGAATGTTCATTTATTATTCAACTACATCCGGATTATGCATTAAACAGGCAGGGTAATGAACCTGTCGCTATGGTTACTATATAGTAAAAATTATATGACTAGATTGTGAGTGTGGTGAAAATACTAGCATGCAGTACTATGAAAAAAAATCTGATGTGGGCAGCACATTACTTTCCCTATATAATGTAAAGAATTTACTACTTTTACAGTAAAAAAATAGGTTTTTCTTATAGTAGATACTTATATTCTTTCCAAGATATTGAATTTTCGACAATTAGTCGTCATTTTCATTGATTTAGCGTAATTTTTATCCATTTGGCGAGATTTTCGTTAATTTGGCAAAATTTCAAAAAGTCACCAAGTTAGCGACATTCCGCCAAAATCGTCACCAAAATCTCGCCAAGCGTTATGGACGAAGAAATAAGTTATTCTTACAGCCGATAAACGACTATTGGCGTACAAATACAAAATTATTACTCAAAGTATCTTTTGTCGTGAATGGAACGAGCTAGATCAATGAGAATGATGTCACCCAATATCGCATGGTATTACATATGAAAAGCGAACACGTTTCTCAATATCAAATATTTTTTTTATTTTATATGACTTTTTGATAATTTTTTCAAAAATGTGCAATATCTCGAGAACGATTCATGTTAGCGTTCTAAAACTTATGTCAATCGTTTTCTAATAAAAAATTACATAAGAAATGTTTATTTGCGTAACTTTATTAGAGATTTTGATTTCTTGACGATTTTTTAAAAATTTCACTCGAAAATTCAGGGGGGTTCTGAACATTCGATTGCGTATAAAAACAATAGGCATCCAGTGTTTACGGATTGTGATTTTTGTACCAAATTTTCTTCGAATCGGTTCATTCGTTCGTCTGTTATCGTCTCCACAGGCTCACTGACACACACACACACACACACACAGACATCACTTCAAAAATGTTTGATTCGTGATCAGGGATGCTTCAAACGTGGTCTCCCGTCGAAAACTCGAATTCGAATTTTCGACCCCGTCACAATATATTTTCCTTATACATTATGTATATAAGGAAAGTAATTACAAAATGTTCTGAATTATTCATAGTTAATAGAAATGAAATTTAGCATTCATCATAATATAAATACTTAAACATGTTGATTGTAAAATAGAAAATACTAAGAAAGTCTCCTATTTCGAAGAAATGCGCATCATATGTTTAAAATAAATATGATGTGTCCGGAAAATGACTTTCACTACAGATTAACAAATTTTCGATTTTATGGGGAAAAGTGATTGAAATTAGAGCTTTCTTATAATTAGATCTTCGCGAAGAGCAAGAGGATGATTGTTGCTATTGATTAAAATAAACGTACCAAATTTCATTTAATTCGGTAAATTGTTAAGAGTGATATCGCTCTCTATGTGGAAAAGTAAAATGTCTAATCTCTTGAGAACGGCTCATGATAACTACTCAAACCTGGCGTTCATTTATGTTTCGTTAAAAGTTCTTACAAAGTATCGAGTTATTTGTTAATAGTAAAAATATTTAAATTTTATTGATTTTCACCATTTCACATAAAAAGTACTCAATATCGCAGATACGGCGCAGGGTATGTAAGCTATATAATTCGTTTCTAAATAGGAAAAACTACATATAGGAAGGACAATTGCAATACATTTTAATGTTTTGTTTTTATAATTTTTTTCGATTTACGAAAAAATATATAAGAAAAGTTAAAAGTGTGTCTCTAGCTAGAGATCCCCAACAATAAGTAAGCTTATGAGATTTATTGATTAGAAAATCTGTACCAAATTGCATTTAATTTTCTTCATTTGTTCAAACTATAAAAGTCCAAAGGGGGGAATAAATATCTACTGTCATGAGAATGGCTCATGATAATTAAAAAAAAATGATGCCCATTTGTTTAGGGATAGATATATTTACAAAGCATTCACTCATTTGACAATAGTTAATGTGTTGTACTTTATATAATTTTGTCCAATTTAAATCAAACATATTATATATCTAGAGACAAGCGCATGCTAGCGCCTTATAATTGACACACATGCATAATAGAAAATTTGATTCTTCTAGTCTTTTCCTTTTTGGTCCTTAATCTGTTCACCCAAAAAAGAAAGGCCCAAATAGAAATAAAAATAGGTCTCTTGCGTTTACAGATTGAAAGAATTATAACAAATGTTATTCGATTTTATCAATTTGTCTGACAGATACTGTGCTGGCAGCAGAAGGACAGACGAGCATCATTGGAAAAATGGTCCGATTCAGAGATTCTCAAAACGTGTAGATTCAGCAAAAATCGGATATTAGATTTTTTTTAACGTAGTGCTTTAATTTTATATGTATTATATAGTGTCAAAAAAAATTAGCACATTCATGAACGATAAACAAGCTAAATTGATTACAAAATAATATTTAATGTTATCTACCAGAATAATAAAATTATAATTTTAAATATATTAAACAAATAATCTTTTATAGTGTACTTGATTTCATTTTAAATTTGCCGATTCTGTTCCTGTGGGGATTCGGAGCTTAGACTTCGAGAGTGACGGTCGCAATGGCGAGTGCTCCTATAACGAACAGCGAAGCCCAGGTAACGCCTGGGCAAGTGAACGAGGATGTTGAGTGTGAGATGGTCGTCGTTGTTAACAACGACTTGAGTACGACAGTACCTGATCCTTTATCCAGTGCACTGGAACTTAAAAGCCGTATTACGGAATTGGAGACCTTCATTCTTCTGAACGAAGATGAAAACTTGGAACCTGACAAAAGACAAGTCGTTGAGGAGATGAGAGAACGAATGGATGAAATGAATATCCAACTTGACAAGTGGGCTGCAGCGCTGGGCTGTGGTAAGTATAGTTTATCTATACCCCCCCCCCTCCCCCCCCCACTACTGTTACTCAGACTATTGTCAGTGATAATTCTAACTTAGATAGGTCTAATGTATATAATGTAAATACTCTTAATCAACCTTCTACTAGCAAAGCTGCTAGCAATGTTTGTAACACTACTGATATTACTATTGATCAAATTGAGCAGAATGCCCACGAGGCAACCAGAAAAATAGCATTGTTGGACTTAAACAACCCAACCAATTCAACCAATACTTCTAAATATAGAGATAGCAATAAGCTATCTAAGAAAATATCACTTAGCGGAACCCATTCCGCCCGCACTTTCACCGATGAGGAAGGATTCATACATAAAGTTTCAAAATCCTCCAGATCTGCTGCAGCTATTGCAAATTCCAAAGATTCTGAACCAGCCAATAAGAGACCGACCGGCAACGGAAAGGACGATCCCTCGGCGTTAGAGCCGAATTCCGCGCGCCCGACCACGCCGCCTCTGCTTATTAGTGCTTCACAGGCTGACTGGCCTTCAATTCTATATAATTTGAAAAGAATTGCCCCAAAAATAGCTCCGGTACTTGACCGGCAGTTTATCAAGGTGCACGTGCAAACCGATAATGAATTTAGGGAATGCACCAATTATCTTAAACGCACAGGGGTACAATTCAAAACCTATACACTGCAAGAAGATATGCCAGTCAGGATTGTCATCAGAGGCCTCCCAGTGGCCACTGACATTGCCATTATCACCAAAGCAATGGAAGCCAAAGGCTATACCATCCTTAATAACTACCGTCTGACTAAGAGAGGAACTAGACAACCCCTCCCCCTTTATTACCTCCAGATTGAGCCCGGGACTAACCCGGAGAAACTTTATGCAATTAACAAGCTCTTAGGCATGGAAGTGAGATTGGAGCCGTACGCGGGGCGCAAGGGCTTTGCTAGCCAATGCTACTCCTGCAATGGATTCTTCCATAGTAGTTTAGCATGCAATCTACCAAAGCGCTGCGTCAAGTGTGCCGGACCCCATTCCGCCAAAGACTGCAAAGCTAACTACCTGCAATGTTGCAACTGTAGCGGACAGCACGCAGCCAACTGGCGCGGTTGCCCAAAGAACCCGGGCAACTCGTCCATGCATAAGAGCAATAGGGCTCCCCTTCATAAACCTAACTCCTACTCGCGCCTCCCCCCCCCCCGGGATTAAACCCTGGGAATCAAGGTCGTCCTATCCGTGATGCTGGCATCAAGCCTAACGTCAACTTCGCTTCTATGGTCTCTGGTAATCACCCTGAGCAAGCTAACCACCCTGTCAAAAACACCGGACAAATTGCTGAGCCAATGTCGGTCCCAGTAGTCGCCACCCAAAATCCAAAATCACAAGCTGATGGCACCGCCATCAACTATACCGACTTTTTACTTTCCCTTTTGGCCATGCGAAACACTCACGACAAGGAGTTTCTCCTTGCCGCCTTTGAGCGTTCTCTACCTGAACTGCGTTTGGCGACAACGCAAATTGACATGATATGGATTATCTACCGGAGCTATAATGCTCTGGCTAGGTAATTCGACCACCCCTGACTGTTCTTTCTGGCTGTCGCCGAGTTCTCTCTTTCGGATACCCGTACCTTGCAGTCTCTCAAAGTTGGCTTTTGGAACGCCAATGGAGTGCGTTCCAGGCTTGACGAGATGCGTGATTATGTTGTAGATGAAAACTTCGACATTTTCATGGTGAATGAGACCCACCTCACCCCTCCCACCTCCCCAGGAATCTGTAATTATACAGGTTATTTTTCGTATAGAACGAGAGCTGGGGCGGTGGTGAGGGGTGTCAACGGCGGCACTGCACTCTATGTTAAAAACAACATTCCTCACCATAGGTTAAGTGTCCCGGCCTTCACGAAGCTTGAGGCCACAGCTATTCAAGTCACTATTCCAAATTTGGTCCCGATTGCACTTGCTTCAGTGTATATCCCTCCTGATAATAATACTAGACTACCTTCTTCGGAGCTTGAAGCACTTTTAGGACTTAGCAGTAATATTATCATCGCTGGTGACCTAAATTCTCGCCATGTTTCCTGGGACATAGCTTCGAATGGAAAAGGCAGAGATCTAAAACGTTTGGCCCAGTGCGCCAACTTCAGGATCATAGCTCCACCAACTCCCACTCACTTCTTTACAGGAAGGAACCCAACCATAATTGATTTGGCTCTTTTTAGAAATATTCCATTCAATCATACGATCAGAGTTGATAATAAGTTGACGTCTGATCACCTTCCTGTAATACTCACCCTTAATATTGATAATATCTCTTTAGACCACCCGGTGGAGCTATATACAAATTGGGATGATTTTCGTCATCACCTTAATACTAATAGTACTGCCCCCCCTCTCAAAATTACCAGCACGGACGATATTGATAATAGCGTCCAAGATTTTAATCACTTACTGCTAGAGGCATATGCTGCTGCCTCGAAACCAAATCGTTCACGAGTGAACTATCACTCACTCCCGAGTGATATCAAAGCCAAAATTAGGCAGCGTAACCGTGTGCGGAGAGATTGGCAGCGCAGTAGGTATCCCCCTTTGCAAGCGCAGCTCCGCCACCTTCATAGCGAGGTCAAGTCTATGATTTGAACTCACACCCAGCAACGCTGGCGCACTCATCTTGAGGGACTCTCACCTACGAATCACAGTCTCTGGCGAACAGCAAAGAACATGAGAACCACGAAAACTTCAATTCCGCCCATTAATGGCTTACATTTTCTCGGCCAGACTGCGGAGGAAAAAGCTAATGCTATTGCAGATAGCTTGGAACTCCAATTCACTCCACACGAAGACCCTAACTTCAGCCATATTTACACAAGCACTTTACACGATTTCCAACAGACCAATCAGAATGCTCTTAACGTACAAGCACCAAACGACCTTGAGTCCATACATCTGGCTGAAATTCACAACATCATACATAGCTTCAAGGCAAAGAAATCACCTGGCTCTGATAAAATCAGCAACAGAATGCTGAAGAATCTCCCTGTTTTTTATGAGTGCTGGCTCACCGTGCTCCTTAATCATATGTTGGAACTTCGATACTTTCCCCAGAGTTGGAAGACTGCTGACGTCATCCCTATCTTCAAAAATGGTCAAAATCCAAATTCAGCTGATAGCTACAGACCTATCAGCCTTCTATCTAGCCTTTCCAAAATTTTTGAGTTAGTGTTGCTTAGACGTTTGACTAGTTTCTGCAGATCGAAAGATATTTTAATTCCTGAACAGCACGGCTTTCGATCTGATTTTTCCACGCATTCCCAACTCATGCGTGTTGTAGAAACTATTCACAAAAACTCTACCAACAAGCAGTATACCAGCATAGTGTTTTTTGATATCAGTAAAGCTTTTGATAAAGCCTTTATCCCGGGTCTGCTAACCAAGCTGGTCCGACTTGGTATTTCGACACAACTTTTGGCTCTCATCAACTCGTATCTTGCTAAACGTTCTTTCCGCGTACGAGTTGAACATTCATACTCTTCTCTTCGGCCAATCAGAGCCGGGGTCCCTCAGGGCGGAAATTTAAGCCCACTTCTTTTTAATCTATATATCAACGATATACCCAAGAACCCTTACATTAAGCTGGCCATCTTTGCAGATGACACAGCCCTGATGTCTAGAAGCTCTAAACCACACCACACTATTAACACACTCCAAAGATACATAAAGAATAGTCTTGAGCACTGGCTCGTGACCTGGAGAATCAAAATTAATCCGACCAAGAGTGCAGTTGTCATTTTTCGACCGAACTACCGAGAACTTAGACTCAATAACTTTACCCTTAATATTTTCAATGATCCGATCCCCTTTTCACAGTCTGCAAAGTATTTGGGCGTCACTTTGGACTCCAAATTACTTTTCGCTGAGCATATCACTAATAAAATTGCATCTGCTAATAAAACCTTTGTAGCCCTCCTCCCACTTCTCGGTAGAAAGTCTCACTTGACCCTTTATAATAAACTGCTCATCTACAAACAAATCATCGCACCTGCGTTTTTGTATGCTTGTCCAGTATGGGGATCGGCTGCAAAAACGCACCTTGAGAAATTGCAAGTGTTTCAAAATAAAGTCTTGCGCTGCATTGTCAATGCACCCTGGTTTGTACAGAACGAGGTGATTCACCATGACCTAAAAATCCCACACGTTACTGGGTATATTAGGAAAACTTCTCAAAATTTTTTCAGGAAAAATTCTAGCAAGCCCTGCCTGAGAGGTGTCGATAGTAGCTATGACACTTCCACGACTTCCTATCTTGGGAAAAGAAGGCCTAGACACCTTCTC
This sequence comes from Amaurobius ferox, assembly GCA_951213105.1. Taxonomy (NCBI): domain Eukaryota; kingdom Metazoa; phylum Arthropoda; class Arachnida; order Araneae; family Amaurobiidae; genus Amaurobius; species Amaurobius ferox. The sequence goes on from OX578137.1 coordinate 158,900,878, forward strand.
TCCGGGCCTGCGGTGCCTCCGTGGAAGCGCCCCAGATATTCAACGCCCCAGGCAGGCGTTTCCTAACCTTGTTCGCCGGACAGCGATGAAGGAGCACATTTCACTTCGGAGCTGCCTCGGCAGACCCGGAGTGAAATGATGCGTTCTGATTCGTTCTCCCCGGCGTACTCTTAATCCCTTGAACTTTGCTTTGTCCGCGCCTTTGATGCCAGCCCGGTCTTTATGTACAGCCTTTTTCCACATCTCTGGCTATAACTGTTAAAATATTTAATTAGTGATTCTTTACTATAAAATTCTTAACTGTAAATTAAATGTTCGTGTGCCCGATTATGGCCTTCCTTTTTCACAGCGAGAGACTTGTATATAAATGTAATTTAATTTGAACATGACATAATTTAAACTAATCTTTTTGTAAATAGTTTTATTGACTCCTTGAACACTTTTTGTTATGATTAACTTAAATATTATTAAACTAAACTTAAATGATTATATTAAAATCCTCACTTTTACTGCTGACTTAACTTTAAATTCTATGCACTGCACTTCTGCTTGCATTTTTCTTTTGGTCACCAGTCCTTGGCCCTGCCCCCTCTCTCTTACAGCCACCACAGCTCAGTTCGCAGCCTACAGCCACTCCAAGATGCAGGCGACAACTCCATCAGTCGCCACAGTATCCAGCAAAGCACCCATGAAAAGAAGAGTGCAATTTACAACTCTGCATCAAACCATTACTACACAAAGTGGACATTCTCATTTTCTGATGTGGGCGTAAGGGACCTTCGGTCCCAAGGAAGCCCGAAACGAAGCGTCTTGGCTTGGCTTGGCTTTTAAATTTGCCTGGCTTAAAAACATCCAACAATATTATTCATTGCTCTACTCTGTTTACCAAATATGCTTCTGGAGAAGAAATGGATTAACAAATACACCAGTGTCTATAGATTGAAAATACATTAAATGATAGATTCACGAATATATTACCGTATGCTGCAGCAAGTGCATTAGCATATAGAGTGATACATGAATTCTAGCATATGGATTGACAAATATAATCATGCACTATGAACGTATTTGCTGTTGGTGAGAATACAAACGGTACATATTTTATTAATAAAAGCAAATATGTAAAACTTTCAATGCTAACTTTAATTAAGTTGTACATACCATTTGTAAATAAAATAGCACCAGAATACAAATATTAAAATAGATTTGTCCCGATTAACAGGATCTCGCTTATCCGAAATTCTTTTTTACTGCAGTTGGATTGCAGAAAAATTATTTAAAATTTAAAGCATGGTCAGTAATAACGTACTGAGAGATACGAGGACCATACACTTTCTAATGTGATAAAAAAAAGTGAAACAACATGGTGCTTTTCATTATTTGCTAACATATAAACAACCTAGAAACACATTGACATGCATCCAATGCGAAATTTTGATTCAGACCTAGCAGTTGGTATCAAATTGTATCATTGATTTTTCGTAAGGTATATTCCTAACTTTAGGAACTCAGTTTCCATTTCTTTACGCCAAAAATCACTCACAGGACTTTACGGCTAGCTCTAATTTATTCTTTCTTCGCTCTAATTTATTCTTCCTCCGCTTTAATTTATTCTTTTAAGTCCTATACTCGAATGCTAAGGATTATATTTTATAAATTAAATAGCATTATTCATCTTAAAAGGGGTAAATGCTGTCCTGTGTCTTGTCGGAATAGCAAAGATGGTAGAGAATTGGACTTGTAATCCAAAAGTCCCAGATTCAAATCCTGAATCCACAAATTTTAATTCTCTAAAAGTTTGCTGTATTTCGATTAAAATAAATTATATGATTTAAGAATATATATATATATATATATATATATATATATATATATATATATATATAACTAAGAAAAAGTAAAAATGTAAAGATATGTAAAGGGGGATGCCAGATAAATTGCATATAAATGGCTGAGAGGGATAGCGACCTCTCATTCCCGTTTAAAGTACTTTTATGTCTAGACAACGCCCACGGAAACCAATGCAATATAATGACAGGTCCCCGATATGTGCAAAATCGAAGGCACTAGAACGGAGACAGAAATGGAATAACGAGAGGTAGAACGTAGAATGTCTATCTGACAACCTTACCATTCGGAATGCACAAAACACATCCTTAAGTAAACATTCTAACGCATGCGTACATCGTTATACCCTGTTATGATGTCAAATTACCTATGTCTTGTCTAAAAGAGTATTCTTCTTTAAAGAAGGAATTATAATGATGTTTAAGAAAATTAATCGGATAATATTTTTTATATGCCTCTTGCATGATTCTTCTGTTACTTATGATACAATCATCTTTGAAAGTATTATTGTGGAGATTTCTTCTGAGGTGTCCTGTAATGATATTACGGAAAATATTCCTAGTCAAATTTGAATTCCATTCTATGATTTGGTTGATCTTCATATCAAAATTTTCTCGTTTATTGTATAACACCGTATGAATTCCTTTTATATTGTTGTATCTTATGGTGATGTCGAGGAAATTAACTTCGTCTTTTTTAGTATTAAGGTTCTTGATCAGTTCCAGTTCCTGGGGGTAAAAGCTAAAATCAAATTCAGGAGTATGCAGGTATCGTCCTAATAAACATGAACGTCCTAATAAACATGAGAATTGATAAACATGAATGAGTACATAAATACACATTAGCGCCTGGCAAACATATTCATTGTGGAATTAATTTAATTTAATTTGAATATATGCCCGGTGATACATTATAAGGGTATTTGTATTATCGATAGCCTGCTACCCTTATTGTGATTTTAGTTAGTCTGTTGCTTTTTATAGATTGTCTTGGATGTCTTCGATTACGCAATTTTTCAAACCTTTGGATAAAAATTCAGATCAAAATGTGACAACTAAAAATGTTAATATTGATGTTGTGAAATCATCGGACACGATCCAAAATGGATCTACATTTTTTGATATGGACTATAACCACTTTTACAATTTAAGAAACTTCAAGTTCAGAAAATATCTTTCAAGTAAATGCAAGTTATGCCCAAGCGCTAATCCCATACAGATTGGACAAAATTTTACGAGCCACTATTTGTTCTGCAAGACTTTCAATGTAATCTATTGCATAAAATGTTGCAAATGCAACATATTGTACATAGGACAAACCAAGATATATATATATATATATATATATATATATATATATATATATATATATATATATATATATATATATATATATATATATATATATATATATATATATATATACATATATATATATATATCATATATATATATATATATATATATATATATATATATCATATATATATATATATATACATATATATATATATATCATATATATATATATATATATATATATATCATATATATATATATATATATATATATATATATCATATATATATATATATATATATATATATCAAATTTATAATAATAATAATGTTGTTAACAATAGTTTTGAATACAATTCTAATAAATCTTCAATATATAAACATCTTTTTCAGTATTCAAAGTCATCAACTCCTAGTAAAAAGCGATATAAGCGTGGCAAAGGAAAAAGTAACTTAAGTAAAACTATTGATTACAATGCAGACATTTTGAAATTACAATATAATTATTCTCAAACTTTCAATTTTCTACCTGTTAGAACTTGGTTATATAAAGTCAGAAAATGCGAATTAAGTATTGTTTATACTAATTTTTTAAAATTAAAATTAACTCATGAGCATTTTAAACATTTATTTTATGATTTGCTTCTTTCACGTACAAATTTCTTAAATTACCACCTACTCCTTTCACCAAATCCACATACTAAAATAGCTTACTGTGTAACTTCTTTTAAACACCCTATTCTTAATTCTCTTAACTTCAATAATGCATTTGCAAAACATCAGCACTTGTTACCAGTAAATGATATCAAAATACAAAAATCATTCAAATATAATTTACCAATTGGTAGAACTATTTACAATTACAATGAAGTTTCCAGGACATTAAACTCCGATGACCTTACATCATGTGTATGCAGCGATAATAATCTAACCCCTTATGTCAACTCCTCTCATGGACACATTATTACTGGGGATCTCAGTATAGTTCAGGATGATGTACTTAGGGAAATTATGAATAAAGGGTCTACATTTCGCATTCCATTCTGCCATCACCCTAAACAACTTCTTCAGTCTATATCTTTTGATTTTGATAAATTCATATATCAACTTGCTTGTTCACATTCCATTCCTATTGAAGCATTCCATCTATGGAAGTATACTACCTTACATCTACTTAAAAATGTTATTATAAACATTACATTAACGACGCCTAGGTATCCTTATAAACAACTCCTATCTGCTATTAAAGAACTACAACAACATTTTGTCATAACTTATGTAGATAAAGCTTCTAATAATTATGCCATCATTTGTAAAAAATATTATGTTTCTCTGTTACAGAATTACTTAAAAAATAATCAAATTTTTAAACCCATTAATACAGTCTATCAAAATCAAAACTAAAATGCTAAAATTATATACACAATTAAATATTAATTGTAAGTTTTTTAAATTTCCTTATGTTACTTTGGTTCCTAAATTCCATAAATCACCTCTCAGTTTTAGAACGGTCACTTGTGGACATAATACCTTTACCACTACAGCTAGTAAGTGCTTGCTTAACTGTTTAAATAGAATTAATGAATCTTAAATTTAGGAATTCAGGATATTTCATTTTGAACAATAATTTTGATTTAGTTAATCACCTTAGCAAGCTTTCACAAATTCTTAGTTTCCAAACCTTCGATTTTAAAGACCTATTTAATAATATTGTCACTAAAGATTTATATAAAGTTATTATCTCTCTTTATCATGACTATATATCTTCCAATAATGTTGCATTTAATGTCAAAAATTTTCCTATGCTCTTGCACTTTGTGTTATACAACAATTATATTATCCAAGGTGATAACATTTATTTGCAAACATCTGGTGTACCACAAGGTGGCTGTAGTAGTTGTATTCTCGCTAATTTATATCTTTATTATTATGAATGTCATTTTAACTCTAATTCATATATTATATATAGATATGTTGACGACTTAATTTGTATTATCATTGATGATTCCTATCCCATTAATATTGATTTTTACCCATCTAACCTAGAATTAATTCCTAATGAGCCTAGCGTTAGTCAAACTGTAAATTTTTTAGACCTAAATTTAGATACCCTCAATATTCATGTAATCACCAATCTATATGATTAAAAAGATTCTTGCAACTTCACTATCATAAAGCTGCTATCATATCAATCTTGTAATTCTATTCAATTGTTTAGAAACATCATTTTAAACCAGCTATTTCGAATACATCGACCTTCTGATCCTCGGTTTCACTTTCTCCACATCAATAATCTTAAACGCATTTGTAAAAATTACCAATATCCGGAAGTATTTTTAAATAATATTATTAATAATTTCAAATATACCAGGTAATAATTTTACACATGCATTATTTATCTTTGATTGGATAACTCATTTTTGAGAATTCACCCATTCCTATCACCTAACTTACCACTTGACCTGAGTCTAATACTGTTTACTATTTTCGAATGACTATTTTCCACTTGTCCTGAGTCCTATACTGATTACTATTTTTGAAAGTCTCCATACATATTATGTATCGTTCAAATGTATTCATTCCGGTGCCCACTCGCATTTACGAAGTGAGGTGAAATGCTCAGTCGCTTGTTCAACCTACACGTGGTAGCAATGCTTGTGAGTTAATATTTCTGTTCGAGGAGGTATTATTTTTCTGATTTGTAATTCAAATGATTTATTTTTCTCCTTCCACTAGCCAGTAGACAGTTCCAATGGTGTCTATAAATACTATCGCCATTGTTAGAAACTGGCTATTCTATCGGTTTTAATTCGAATTGTATGGCTGTCCTGATGAGAATGCAATTTCGATCTAACCGTCATTTTTTGTGTAGTTTCAATTGATTGTTCTCTATGTCTTAATCTTTTATCTTGAACTAATTATTATTGCCTTTTCTCATTTTTGCTGTGTTTTCTTTTTCATTTTTATTTATATTTATATATACTTTTTAATTGTGATTTCTGTATCCTAATATTCTTCTCATCCCCCTTTCCATTGTAGTGATATGTTACCTTCTGTTTTTATCCTTTGTCTTGGTCTATAGTTACTCATTTGTAGCAGATATGCTGGAAATGGGTTTTTTTTGTACATACAGTAGTTTATGCATAGTTTTCGATTAAAATCTTTCATTTTATATATATATATATATATATATATATATATATATATATATATATATATATATATATATATATATATATATATATATATATATATATAATGAAAATTTATTTTGAGAAAATTTATTATACAAAATCTATTTTATTTTTCGTAGTGATATTTTCCTTCTGGGTTCCCTATATATTATCCTTCTTTTCCCACAGTATTGCAGGGTTTAGAGGTATAGTAAAGCCTTCCCTAGAATTAAAAGAGCTATCCTCAATCCACATACACTTGAGAAAGAGACACTGCTGTATCCAGTTAAGAAATATATTAAATTCAGTTAGAAAAGAATACTGCTATACAGGTATGTCATATATATTAGTGCCAAGAGAGAGAGATGGGCAGCATGTATGCAGGTGGTGAACAATGGAAATATTTAAAAGTAATAAGCATAAAGTGTAATAAGCTTTAAAAAGATAACCATAAGTACAATAAACTTTTAAAAAGTAAACAGAAATAGTTTTCATTGGTTTGGTCACCACCTATAAGTTCCTAAAAATGCAGAACATATAGTATAAGCACTAATAAAATGCTTTCCAATGAATAAAATAAAATATTTTCCAATGGATAAAATAAAATGCTTTCCAATGGAGGAATTAGAACTAATCTTGCCAAGCAATCGCAAATATTTCAATCAAACATAGGATTATTTGTTTGTAAAATTCGAGCTTAAGTAGATCGTCGACATGCTAAACATTTGTGATTTTCAAAGTTGTTTACAACTTTATGAAGTTATTAATTGACATTAATCTTTCAGAATTCGATGCATTATAACTTATAAATGCTAAATAATAAAATGCAATCATTATTTTTCAAAATTATTGGACTTTTGAATGAAAATATCAGACATCATATATTTATATCTCTGTTGACAGTATTAGAATGTGTTATTGTTAGGCTGGAATCCATTATATCATCCATTATGTAACTGTCCATTATAGTAATAACTTTATATGTAACTGAACATTACATTTTAATCATTTATGTATCTGAAGTACCACTATACCCATTGGCTTTTATGTTATACAAAGGGCCGCGCTCAAAATAAAACAGAAAAAATTTTAATGTTTTGATTATATATACACTTTAATCTTTATTATAAAATAGTTCTGGTACACAAGTTCCTCTGGACGGCATGCTCTATTTCTGGAAATAAGTACCAAAATTCAAATATAGCAGTAAAGAGGATATTTTCCAGCAGCCGCTTGTTTCAGATTTTCCGTAATGGGAAATAGTCCCCAACCTCCATCTCGTTTAGTTTTAGAATTTTTTCTCGCTGTTATAGTTGAGCATAAATGCTAAACTGAAAGAGGATTTTTTTTAATCGATAAAATAATTAGAAATGCATTGCCGTTTTCTTTTAAAAATAGGAAAAACATTTCTGATTATTTTAGAACGTAATCATTTCTTTCTCTGTTTACCATTTATGTTTAGCGAAAACCAGTGGGAAAAAATTGTAAAAACAAGTTAGAAGTTGGGAACAATTGCCCAATTAACATGTGAATAACGAATCAAGCGACTAGAGAAAATATATCCTCTCGAATTAAGACTTATTTCATGAAGTTTCGTCTATTCTACTAAATCAAACAATTCCAAGCGTATTTTAAATACTATGAATCTTTGATATGAAGCGTAAAGCATTTACCGAAGCTGCTAATTAAAGCAGGAGACGACAATTAACGAATCAGGGAGCAGATGCTAGACAGCCACTTTACTTCACTCTACACATCTGTGCCGAAACTCGTTACCAATCAATTAGCACAGAATGTTTCGCGCTTTAACACTCTAATCCACTTTAGATGGCTGCACATCAGCTCAAAGATAGTTTTCGTAAATGCGTCGATGTTGGGGAATTCTGTGATTAACCACTGCTAGATTTTGCTATTATGCACGAATTTATTATCTACTGACTGAATGAGGGTAGAGTTGGTCTTTAATTTCAATGACTTTAACCGCAGATTTTCCAAAACAACAAAGACTTTCAGGGTTGAGTAAACTACGATCTCATCTCACCTCTTTTTTATATCCTTCAGTGTGGATTGCGGAAATATCCTTTCATCCCTTTTTAGTGTTTATCTGTGATCAAAAAGGAATATTCATGTTAAAAAGCAAGTTTAAAAAATGAGCGCTTGTGGAGATACCATGATCATTCTACCTGGTCATCCCATCCCTTCTCACTGCCTTAGAAGTAGGCTATAGAAATATAGTGTTGTGGCATCGAAATCTGCGATGCATATTTTTGTTTTAAAATGCTCTTTTCTGGTCATGTAAATGTAGAAGCCCTCAGACGATTTTCTGTCGAAATAGAGCAAATTGTGGAGTGTGTGCGACCTTGAAAAGGCGCGCCCGCCAGTCAGCTGAGAGAGAAAAAGAAAACCGTTGAGTGTTAATTTTATTTTGTTGATTATTTTCAATGCTCGGTTTTGTACGTGTGATATGGATATGTGTGTTGTGACGTCAGCGCAGAAAATGTAAAGGGACGCGCTTGGATGAAGGAGAGCTTACCATGGACGAGAGGGCTATAGATTTTGTTCCAATGTAAAAAATGAATCTATTTTAAATTTTAATTTAACTTTACAAAAAGGGCTCTCATAATGTTCTTCGACCGACAGAGCCCCTCAGAACCGAAATATAGGTTCGTATGGATTTTTCCTTTTAATTGGGAGATTGTAAAATTGAATTGCTGGTTGTATGTCTAGAGAATTTTTAAATGTAAAAAGCCAGCTTAAAAGTAATAGATCTGTATCAATCTCCCCTGGTATATTATATTGTTTGAAAAGGTTATTAAATTAGTAATATCTATACTAAAAGTTTTTCAAGCTAGATATATTGTGTTGAAACAAATTTAGAAAACCTAACTCATGATTAAAGGAGTTAGAATTGCCATTTTTGGAAAACTGTATTTAAATTACAAATTATGTCTTATCTGTGCTTCATAAGAAAATTAAAGAACGTTCCTTTACTATAATGAAATATATAGAGTCTTCTTTTCACGTGCTATTTTTACTTGTCATTTATTACTTCCAGCCATTGAGTTGTAGTTTCGCTTCTCACCAGGGAGACGGATCTGAACTCTGGAGTTTAGTACTTACCACTAATGCTTTATTGTGCTATACATGTTTTATATAAACTAACTTTATACATTTGAATGTGAAAGCAGAAGAGTCTTTTAACACTTAGAAAACGCTTTTACATGTTTGGTGCCGTGTGCACTTTTGTCTCCCTGAGTGCTGGAATAGTTTCGATTTCAAAAAAATATTTGTGTTATTTTCGGTTTCAAAAAAATGATTTTGAAATGGCAAGAGTTTTATTGAAAAAAAAAAATATATTTGATATATTTGTGAAAAGTGTATAAGGTGCTTAATGCAGATAGGAATGTGGTCTTTGATACCACCGAAGTAAGTTAGTATTTATTATATGTGAAATAAATGTATGAAATTGCTGCATATTTTGACATATAAACATTTTCACAACAAGAACACTTTTTACAAGACACATTTTCGACTTGATTAAAATAAACATTTGTTAAAAATAAATTTTGAGAACAAAAGTAAAAATGTCAGGCAGACAAAGTAGAAGGAAAAGAAATGTGAGAAGTAACTCACAAGTTCAAAGAAACGCTAATAATGTCAGACAAGCTTCACTTTCACCGGTACGCTCACCTCCTCAGCGTCGGTCACTTTCTGTGAGCACCACTGGGACTGCTAAATCAAATATCGGGAAGACTCAATTTTGGAACTCGGTTCCAGAGTTCTCCGGAGCGGAGGATAGTTCACTCCAATCATTTTTAGATAGATTGGAATTAATTTCAGAGAATGCGGGATGGACGTCTCAAGAGAAAATTTTTTGTTTGAAAATGAAACTGTTTGGTCCAGCGAGTCGGCTAGTAAACGGCATTCCGAATTTAAAGAATTCGAAGAATTATGATGAATTAGTTTCGGCTCTTAGGGAAAATTTTGAAAATAAAGAAGATATGGCAAAGCGAATTGCTGAGCTAGTAAATGTAAGACAGAAATCTGGAGAAACGGTTCGCCAGTTCGCTGTGCGAATTGAATCGGCTTCGTACGTGGCAGTACCGGAAGAGTTAGAAAAAAACAATAATTACTCCATAAGAAAAGCGCTTTTGAAAAATGCATTTATAAGGGGATTAAATCCTGATTTTAGAAGATTAGTCCTAGCGCAGAATCCGAAAACATTTGAATCGGCTAAAGAGTTAGCGGTGCTTGAAGAGCAGTGTAAAAACGAAAATGAAGAACATTTAGAAGTAAATTCGGTTGAAAAGAAAAATTTAGGAAATGAGAAAATAACAAAATTAGAAAAACTACTTGAAATTCAGAGTAAACAGATCGAAGAATTTAAGAGCGAACTAGAAAAAAGGGACAGACAGGAAGAAAATTGGGAAGACGAAGAAGAAATATGGGAAGAAAATGACGTAACACAGAAATCCCCTAGAACACCTAAATCAAGAAATTTTCGGTCAAATATGAAGACGTACATATCCCCGGGAAGCAGAAATAGAAGAAAATTTGAAAGAAGAATTCCGGTTACCCCGAGGAGAGAAGAAAGCAGAAATAACTTCCGTAGAGAAGTAAATCAACAGAGAGGATTTTGTGGTTACAGGAAACCTGGTGAAAGAAATAATTTTATTCCGGCTACACCAAGAGCTAGAGGAAACAACAACAATAGAGGAAATACTTTCGACATTTACAAAAGTCCAAATTTTAGAAGAAATCATAATAATAATACTAATTTCGGCTACAAAAGCAACTTTAATAGAAGAAATTTTAGAAAAGACAGATCAGCCAATCAAGTACATTTTGGAAATTTGAACCAAAATTCAAGAAAGAACTTTGGAAATTTTGGTGACACTTATGAAATTAGTACAATAGTACATAACGCATCTCAAAATGCAACAAACTTGCCTGTTATTTCTGCTAAACTTGCAGGAAATTCCATAAACATGCTAATTGACACAGGGTCCAGCATAAATATCACATATGAAGAAATTTTAAATTTATTTGACAAAAAACAGTATACAGTGCATAGAAAACCTGCTGTACTGCGTGGATTTAACGGAGGAGATACAATTGTGAATTATAAAATTTCAATTAAATTAACCATACAGGATGAAAACTTTATTCTTGAGTTCTGGGTATTGAATTCTCCTGCACCATCAAATTACAAAGCTATTATAGGAAACTCCTTTTTAACAGAAAATAAAGCTGTAATCGATTTTGAAAACAATAACATGATCATGTGCGGACAAAATATTCCATTTAAAAGCAGAGAAAAATTTTTCCAGTCAGGAATTTTCTCAAGCAAATGTGTGTAGCTTACAAGAAGATAGTTGTTTGGAAAGACGAAGTTTATTTAGAAATTTTGATCAAAATTTTGGAAATAGAAATGAAAAAGTACATGACAGACAGACATTCACAAATGTAAACATTGCAAATCGGAAGGAAATTCCTTACTTTCTGACCAGCCCGAATAACTCAGTTTTGGGACCACCTTTGTACAAAAACACTTATAATGAAAAGGAAGAAAAAATCAATAATATTAATGAAATTAAAGAAAATAAATTTATTGTAGCAACTGTATTCCAAAAAAGTAAGCTTAATCCACTTACTGAATCTTTTGTAAAAATTAGAGTAAATTATAAATTTCAAGATAATGATACTATTTTGATTGAACCGCTTGAGGGAGAAAAAGAATTTTTTGTGGCAAGAGCAGTGTACAAGACACCTCAGAAAGATTATTTATATGTGAAAATTGCAAATCCTTCTGAAAATACAATTAATTTGAACAAGAAAATGAAAATTGCAAAATTACAAAGTATTAAAGAAGTACAAGCATTGCCAGTAAATACAGTAACTGACCACACACCCATTGAAAATAATGAAAAATTTGAAGCATGGGGTGGTGACTTTGACTTAAGTCACTTATATGGAGAGAAGAAGATGAAGTTATTGGAACTTCTTAAAAAGCATCGTAGAGTTTTTGCAAAGTCGGTTTCAGAAATTGAGGGTTGTGATACAATTTTCCATACAATAAATTTAAGAACTAACATACCAATTAAAAAGAAAAATTACAGAGTGCCTCATCACCTTCAAGAAGAATTAAATAAACAGGTTACTGAATTACTTGGTGCGGGTATTATTAGGCCCAGTACTTCGCCTTATAACACACCTGTTCTTTTTGTCAAGAAAGCAGATGGGTCATATCGTTTGGTCTGCGATTTTAGGCAGTTAAATGAAGTCATGATTGACGAACCATATCCGATACCTAATATCAGTGAACTTATCGATAATTTGGCTGGAGCAACTTATTTTTCCACTCTGGACCTTACTTCTGGGTTTTACCAACTTTGTTTGGACCCGAATGACTGTGAAAAGACAGCTTTTTCAACCAACAAAGGCCATTTTGAGTGGTGTCGCACTCCTTTTGGGCTCAAAAATGCTCCTGCATCTTTCCAGAGATTGATGTCATTGGTTTTGGCAGGTGTTTCGAATGTTTATATAGATGATATTGTTGTGGCATCCAAGTCCTTTGAAGAACATATACAAAAATTGGAAGAAGTATTTTTAAAATTGCAAGAACATCACTTAAAATTAAAGCCTTCAAAATGTTACCTTTTTCAAAGAACAATTAAATACCTGGGATTTTTGGTCTCAGATGGGAAAGTGCAACCTGATCCACACAATCTAGAAACCATTCAGAAATTTAAGACGCCAAAGTCCATAAAGAATGTGAGGCAGTTTCTGGGTCTCACAGGATTTTATAGAAAATTTGTGAAGAATTTTGCAGATGTTGCTTTACCCCTCACACAACTTTTAAAAACAAAACAAGGTGAAAAATTTAGGTGGAATGAAGCAGCACAAGAATCTTTTGACATTTTGAGGAAAGAACTTTTAAAAGAACCAATTTTGATTTTACCTGATTTTAAAAAGAAATTCATATTGCACACAGATGCATCTAAATATGCACTTGGAGCATATATTTCACAGCAAGATGAAAATGGTTTTTTACACCCTATTTCATATGCCAGCAGGAAGCTAAATGATGCTGAAACCAGATACAGTGTTGTTGAGCGTGAAGCTTTAGCTGTAGTCTGGGCAACAAATTTTTTCAAACACTATTTAATTGGAGCTCATTTCACAATTTATTGTGATCAACACTCCTTATCGTTTATTTTCAAATTCAAGGATCCAACCTCCAGACTTTCACGTTGGATAGCTTCTCTTTCCCAGTTCGACTATGAGATCATTCATAAGCCAGGAAAGGCGAATGTTGTGGCTGACTACTTATCAAGATGTGTCGGTGACAAAGAAAATCCATTATCAAAGAATTCTGCAAATACAAGAAATTCGGCTAATGCCCAAAAACCAAAGAAAGTCAATAATGCACAAAATCAGAAATCTTCAAAAAGTTCAGAAATTCAACAGGTGAATGCAATTAACACAAACCTAAATGATGAAGAAAATATTCAGAGTGAAAATTTAGAGTAATTAACAGTGGAACCCACTTTGTTTACTAGAATAGTTAACGCTCAAAAATCTGATAGCAGATGCAACAAAATTAAGAATTTCTTAGAAAAAAATGTGGCTCCATATCCACAGAGATTAATTTTTTTCGAGAGAGAAAATGCATTATGGTGCACTCACAAGCACCCCAAAAGAAGACACGAATTTAATGAAAGATTGGTAGTACCTCAGTCATTGGTATCTGAAATTTTGTGGCTGCATCATGACTGTCCTGCATTTGCTCACTGTGGTTTTCGCAGAACTTTGTCTAGTATCAGCAGAAAGTATTATTGGCAAGACATGTACACTCAAACACAGAATTATGTCAGTTCTTGTGATGTTTGTGTCATGAACCATGGGTTCAGAAATTTTAAAGCACCAGTACAGAAATTTGATACATCTGATTTTCCCTTCCAAAGAGTGGCGATGGATTGTATAGGTCCTTTTCCAGTTTCCAATTCTGGGAAGAAATACATTTTAGTCATTACAGACTATTTCACAAGATGGGCAGAAGCTTACCCATTGTCATCTATTACTTCAGAAAGAATTTTGGAATGTTTTGAGAAATTCATATCGTCCCACGGTATTCCCCACCACCTGATTACTGACAAAGGGTCGAATTTTCTTTCAAAAGCTGCTCAGAGCCTATACAAGAAGTTGGGAATCATCAAACATAGTACCACTAGCTATCATCCCCAATCTGATGGCCTCTGCGAGAGAGCAAATAAATCTTTGCTCAGAAGTTTGAAGAATCTTGCATATAAAGAAAAAGACGACTGGGATCGTTCAGTTCCTTTTGCCCTTCTGGCCCACAGAAATGCTGTTCATGCATCAACTGGAGAAACTCCTGCATACCTCATGTATGGCAGAGATTTAACAGTACCAAATACCCTTTTAACAGGATTTAAAAGCACAAAATATGATTCTGTGCATGATTATGGTCAGGATTTGGAATATAGATTAAAGAAAATTTATGAAATTGTAAAAGTCAATTTGGATAAAGCACAACAGAGTCAAATGCAACAACAACATAAAGGTGCAAAACAACCTGTGATTAAAGAAAACGACCATGTGTATCTTTACACACCATATTTACCACGCGACCAGTCCAAAAAACTTTCTTCATATAATAGAGGTCCATTTAAGGTGATCAAGAAAATCTCTCCAGTTAACTTTATAATACAACATGTTCTAAATCCGAAGAACGAGCAGAGAGTCCATGTCAACAGACTTACATTACTACCACCTAGAAGAGTTGAGCTTCAAACTCTTCCAAAAGATAGTGCACTTGGTCGTGATAAACAAACGGTGTCCTCATCAACCTCGAGTGTTTTCCAGCGGCAAAATTCCAGTGCTCCAATTTCCAGTTCTCAGAGCCGTGCAAACAAACAACCTGTTTCCAGTGCTCCAATTTCCAGTTCTCAAAGCAGTGCAAACAAACAACCTGTTTCCAGTGCTGCAATTTCCAGTGATCCAAATAGTCTAAACAAACAACTTTCTTCTTCCAGTCACACAAACTGTGATAACCGTCATACCAGAGTGGTTTATAATAGAGCTTTAAACCAGCAGCGCCCTAGAGTGAACAGTCGATATTCTCTCAGACAATTTAATTAATCCAGTTTTTCATCTGTGCACAACAGTGTTCAAAATCTTCTTCTTCTGTGATGCAAAATTCCAGTGTTTACAAAATTTGTTTAAGAAAGAGTGATACAGTAATTGTTAATGCAGTTTGTTAAATTTTTGGAATATTGAAATTTAGGCTTAATTGATTGTTGTGTATAATTTTTCTGAAAGTATTGAATCTTATTGAAATTTATTATTGTTTATTCTAAATATTTTTATTTACACACATCTCTGCTCAATTGTAATGGAAGATTATTTCATCTGTGAAACATACTTCATCTGTGAAAAATACAAAATTCTTTTTATTGATTTTACTGTTGTGAATTTACATGCTATTTTAATTTTGTGATGTGTGTGTTATCGACTGAAACTCTTCACTCTACAGAAATTTTTGATTATCTTTTGATAAACTTTTGAATCTGGTAATTTGAACTTTTTCGGGAACTGTGAAATTTTGTTGATTTGTTTTGGAGTTCTTCGAAAAACTTTTTTTGAGGATGTGATTGTGCTTTGATCAAGTTCATCTGTTTGAGGTAGTGATGGAACCTCTTATGCAATAATTTTTAATATTTACAATAATTTTAAGAAATTTAATATCATGTGGTGATGAAAATTTTAATTTCAGATGTGCAGAATTTTAATACCTGATTTGACAAACTGTGGTGAAGTGCATGAGTTGACACTTCTGATTATTTGACCTGATTTTGACAAAAAATTTTTTGAATATTTCTGTTTTTGAAAATTTATTTCATATGTTTTTCTGTTCCTGCTTTACATATATTTTTTATTTGATCTGTAATTCAATGTTGACATTTTTACAAGTTCACTTCCCTACTGGTACAAAGAGTACAGTAGTTTCGTCAGTCACCATTGTCCCTTGAGTTCAATGTTGCATATGTTTTTTCTTTTTTGGAGTGAATTGCAGGTGTTTACACAAACAAGCTACACCCTGTGTTTCGAGAGGGATGTGAATGAAGCAATTTAAAATCCCGGCTTTTTGCTGCACCTGGTCGAGGCTGGACAGATCTCGCCGTCGTTTCCAGAGCGGAGGCGAGAAGCGTATCATCTGGAACCCCTGTGTGTTGGAGGAGTGATGTCGTGATGGAGGACTCATAGCTTCGGAGTTGGGTTTCTCATCTTTGCGGAATTGACTTGTGCTTTGGACCGTGGCTGTCCTGTTTTCATCTGGATGCACCAGAAGCCCAGCACGCGGGATATTTTTTTTTCTCATTTTTACACACCCATTTTATTATGATGGCAACCCGTATAGATCCCCGCTGATTTTTACTCTTTCTGGAAACATATTTTTCTGTACAGTTACACAGCAGGAATATTTAGTGTATTTTACAGGTGTATTATTTTTTTTTTTGAAGTATTTGAGAAAGTTTGATAAAAGCATATTTTGTGTATTTCAGTATATTTGCATATGTTTTAACTGTGTGTTTTCTTTTGAAAGGATCCTATAGCAGTTTTTGGACAGCATTGTGTCCTCTCTTTTGGCCATGTTTTGATGTTTTGACTCTTGGACAACGGGGACCCTGATCAAGTCTCTGGACTCCTTGAGTGTGGTGGTAGTGTAGACGTACATTGCTCACCCTCAAAATTTTTGTGCAAAATTGCCTGCGGCAGTTGCTGCTTCTGCGTTCGCCCTGCTGGAGGTGATGCTTCTACAGGATTCTCTTGGAGAAAATTTTCCTGCCCTGCGGTTGCAAAATTTTTTGCCGGGGGGGGAGATATTTGTGGCATCGAAATCTGCGATGCATATTTTTGTTTTAAAATGCTCTTTTCAGGTCATGTAAATGTAGAAGCCCTCAGACGATTTTCTGTCGAAATAGAGCAAATTGTGGAGTGTGTGCGACCTTGAAAAGGCGCGCCCGCCAGTCAGCTGAGAGAGAAAAAGAAAACCGTTGAGTGTTAATTTTATTTTGTTGATTATTTTCCAATGCTCGGTTTTGTACGTGTGATATGGATATGTGTGTTGTGACGTCAGCGCAGAAAATGTAAAGGGACGCGCTTGGATGAAGGAGAGCTTACCATGGACGAGAGGGCTGTCGGTCGCATATAGATTTTGTTCCAATGTAAAAAATGAATCTATTTTATATTTTAATTTAACTTTACAAAAAGGGCTCTCATAATGTTCTTCGACCGACAGAGCCCCTCAGAACCGAAATATAGGTTCGTATGGATTTTTCCTTTTAATTGGGAGATTGTAAAATTGAATTGCTGGTTGTATGTCTAGAGAATTTTTAAATGTAAAAAGCCAGCTTAAAAGTAATAGATCTGTATCAATCTCCCCTGGTATATTATATTGTTTGAAAAGGTTATTAAATTAGTAATATCTATACTAAAAGTTTTTCAAGCTAGATATATTGTGTTGAAACAAATTTAGAAAACCTAACTCATGATTAAAGGAGTTAGAATTGCCATTTTTGGAAAACTGTATTTAAATTACAAATTATGTCTTATCTGTGCTTCATAAGAAAATTAAAGAACGTTCCTTTACTATAATGAAATATATAGAGTCTTCTTTTCACGTGCTATTTTTACTTGTCATTTATTACTTCCAGCCATTGAGTTGTAGTTTCGCTTCTCACCAGGGAGACGGATCTGAACTCTGGAGTTTAGTACTTACCACTAATGCTTTATTGTGCTATACATGTTTTATATAAACTAACTTTATACATTTGAATGTGAAAGCAGAAGAGTCTTTTAACACTTAGAAAACGCTTTTACAGTGTTCATCCATAGTGTTTAGCTATCATCTTTGAGGAACGTCTCTAAAATTTCAGGTTCCCAAATCGAAGGTCTGGAAAGATACGACGATCATGTCTCTCGGCCATCCTTCCTCTTCTAAAATCCTTAGAGATGAATTATGGACGAGGTTCAAAGTTCATCCCTCTAATTCACCCCCACTACACCTCTGTATGGTTGTTTACTGAAATATCCTTTCCATGCGGATTTCCTTTATTTAGAAGAGGCATGTCTTTAAAATTCCAGGCTACTAGCTAAAGGAGTTGCGAAGATACGATGATCCTATCCCTGCCTTACCTTACCTACCTTTCACTATGTATATGAATATCAAAAGGCGGGAAATTTTACCACAAGCATCCTGTCCGTAGTTTCCATATCGCACATTGTCGCTTCAATTTCAATTATTTATAGTTACCATCGTATCCAGACAGCTATATACACGGTTTATACTGAATTATGGGAAGGGGGGGGGGGGGGTAATTCTCGAAAATAGGAGGAAGATATAGTTATTCAATAATCAGATATGACCATACTGATGCAAGAAATACGTATAGATGGAGTTTCTGTCGAAAACTATTTTCGTTATATCTATATATTATGTAACGCGTTTATGTCTTTCCAGACCTCCCAAGAGTCCCAAAGAAGACCTAGAAGACTAAATTTTTGCACACATAATATTGACCTAGGAGCAGAACCTAACAGAGTCAGAATTTTTCAATCTTCCCCCCCCCCCCCTCCCCAGGGAAAGTAAATAGTTATTTTTTTTATCTTTCCAGGTCCACAAGATAGATGCCTTCCAGTCACCTAAACGGCAGAAATTTTGCAAAAGTATACTATAAGACAAAGTTTAACTGGGCCAGTTTTTTATTAAGAAGACTTATTATAAGACTTATAGCGCCATGCATTATTAATCAAAATAAAGTTTATTTTTAAAATGTTTCCACTCCATTACTTTCCCTATATACATAGTATAATGAATAGGGAAAATATTGAGGCAGGGTCGAAAATTCGAATTTTCGAACCAGTTTCAAGCATCCCTGAACTCAAATCACATGTTTTTGAGGGGATGTCTGTATGTTAGTGTGTGGATGCGATATCTCCCAAACGAGTGGAGCTTTTTGAATGTAATTTGGTGTGGTTATTAGAATCGGTAAATACCGGAAACCTATTGATTTAAAAATTAATCAACAGTTCGGAAATGACTCCCGAAGTTCCATTGATTGCATTCCTTATTTTTCGGCAATAAGTAGACCATAATTAGCTTGAAGATATGTTTCCGTCAAATGAATGTACTAGCGTATAATTACATGTAACCCTATAAACAGAACCACAATTCTGAAAATTTTCCACCAAAACCACTTAAAGAACTTTTAAGTAACGTCAACTGAAGAACTTGAAGATCTAAATGTGCTTTCTGTACATAAACGTTCTACGGAGTACAAATACGCAGAATAATTAAATTCCTACCCAGATAATAACCAGACATTTGCAGGCTTTTATCAAAGCCTCTCTTCTGAAGTCTCCATATTGATTCCACTAATAAATTATTCGATTTCCAGCTTGTCCCAATAATTGTGCATGCTCCAGACACTCGTTTCAATTAATTTAGCAGCGTGGCACTCAATGCAAAGCGCTAATCATTTACAGAAGTCGCTAATTAAATCAGGAGACGGCAGTTA
Source organism: Amaurobius ferox (assembly GCA_951213105.1). NCBI lineage: Eukaryota > Metazoa > Arthropoda > Arachnida > Araneae > Amaurobiidae > Amaurobius > Amaurobius ferox. Next base: position 158,920,797 of record OX578137.1, read on the forward strand.
ACGAATCGGGTAGCGGCTGCGAGAGAGCCATTTTACTTCTCTGCCGCTGTGTCGAAACTCGTTATCAATCCATTAGCCCGGACTGTTTCGCCCTTTGCACTCTCTGGTCCGCTTTATACGGCTGCTCTTCAGCGCCAGGATAGTTTACGTGTAGGAGCCGATGTTGTGGAACTCCATGATCAAGCAATGCTGCATTTTACTATTATGGGCGAATTCATTACCTGTGTGAGTCAATAAAACAATGCTTGGACTTTCGTAAGCTTAAAAATACGCAAATATTGGGATCGTTGTTTAATGTATTTGCGGCAAAGCTAACTTGATTACACTCGAAGAACTTTGATTGCCTATTTGCAGAGCTGATATTGTAAACGAATTCATTAACTGCGTGAATCAATAAAACACTATTTTGACTTTCGTAAGCTTAAAAATATCCAAATATTGGGATCGCTGTTTAAAGTATTTGCGGCAAAATTACCTTGATTACACTCGAAGAATTTTGATTGCCTGTTTACAGAGCTGATATTGTTGTTGTTGGGACCCAGACCGTCCGACCTACCAGAAAGGTGTAAGGTAACAGAGCTGATATTGTGAACGAATTCATTACCTGCGTGAATCAATAAAGTACTATTTTGACTTTCGTAAGCTTAAAAATATCCAAATATTGGGATCGCTGTTTAATGTATTTGAGGCAAAATTAACTTGATTGCACTCGAAGAATTTTGATTGTCTGTTTACAGAGCTGATATTGTGAACGAATTCATTACCTGCGTGAATCAATAAAGCACTATTTTGACTTTCGTAAGCTTAAAAATATCCAAATATTGGGATCGCTGTTTAATGTATTTGCGGCAAAATTAACTTGATTGCACTCGAAGAATTTTGATTGCCTGCTTGCAGAGCTGATATTGTGAACGAATTCATTACATGTGTGAATCAATAAAGCACTATTTTGACTTTCATAAGCTTAAAAATATCCAAATATTGGGATCGTTGTTTAATGTATTTGCGGCAAAATTAACTTGATTGCACTCGAAGAATTTTGATTGTCTGTTTACAGAGCTGATATTGTGAACGAATTCATTACCTGCGTGAATCAATAAAACACTATTTTGACTTTCGTAAGCTTAAAAATATCCAAATATTGGGATCGTTGTTTAATGTATTTGCGGCAAAATTAACTTGATTGCACTCGAAGAATTATGATTGTCTGTTTACAGAGCTGATATTGTGAACGAATTCATTACCTGCGTGAATCAATAAAACACTATTTTGACTTTCGTAAGCTTAAAAATATCCAAATATTGGGATCGCTGTTTAATGTATTTGCGGCAAAATTAACTTGATTGCACTCGAAGAATTTTGATTGTCTGTTTACAGAGCTGATATTGTGAACGAATTCATTACCTGCGTGAATCAATAAAACACTATTTTGACTTTCGTAAGCTTAAAAATATCCAAATATTGGGATCGTTGTTTAATGTATTTGCGGCAAAATTAACTTGATTGCACTCGAAGAATTTTGATTGTCTGTTTACAGAGCTGATATTGTGAACGAATTCATTACCTGCGTGAATCAATAAAACACTATTTTGACTTTCGTAAGCTTAAAAATATCCAAATATTGGGATCGTTGTTTAATGTATTTGCGGCAAAATTAACTTGATTGCACTCGAAGAATTTTGATTGTCTGTTTACAGAGCTGATATTGTTGTTGTTGAAACCCAGACCGTCCGACCTACCAGAAAGGTGTAAGGTAACTGTTTGGACGGTCGGGAAGTGCCACCCAATTTAGACCGGAACCCAGTGGGGGAGGCATCCACAGGGACCGTACCCTCCTTCCCCTACCACCAACCTCTCGGAAGGACTTTCGGACCCACATGTTTAACGTGATCGTACTCCGCATGAACACGGCGGCAGATTTGGCAGTGGCTGGAATCGAACCCGGTCCTACCGAGTGCAACTCCAGCGCGCTAACCAATGGGCTACCGCGCCCCAGAGCTGATATTGTGAACGAATTCATTACCTGCGTGAATCAATAAAACACTATTTTGACTTTCGTAAGCTTAAAAATATTCAAATATTGGGATCGCTGTTTAAAGTATTTGCGGCAAAATTAACTTGATTACACTCGAAGAATTTTGATTGCCTATTTACAGAGCTGATATTGTGAACGAATTCATTACCTGCGTGAATCAATAAAACACTATTTTGACTTTAGTAAGCTTAAAAATATTCAAATATTGGGATCGCTGTTTAAAGTATTTGCGGCAAAATTAACTTGATTACACTCGAAGAATTTTGATTGCCTATTTACAGAGCTGATATTGTGAACGAATTCATTACCTGCGTGAATCAATAAAACACTATTTTGACTTTCGTAAGCTTAAAAATATTCAAATATTGGGATCGCTGTTTAAAGTATTTGCGGCAAAATTAACTTGATTACACTCGAAGAATTTTGATTGCCTATTTACAGAGCTGATATTGTGAACGAATTCATTACCTGCGTGAATTAATAAAACACTATTTTGACTTTCGTAAGCTTAAAAATATTCAAATATTGGGATCGCTGTTTAAAGTATTTGCGGCAAAATTAACTTGATTACACTCGAAGAATTTTGATTGCCAATTTACAGAGCTGATATAGTGAACGAATTCATTACCTGCGTGAATCAATAAAGCACTATTTTGACTTTCGTAAGCTTAAAAATATTCAAATATTGGGATCGCTGTTTAAAGTATTTGCGGCAAAATTAACTTGATTACATTCGAAGAATTTTGATTGCCTATTTACAGAGCTGATATTGTGAACGAATTCATTACCTGCGTGAATCAATAAAGCACTATTTTGACTTTCGTAAGCTTAAAAATATTCAAATATTGGGATCGCTGTTTAAAGTATTTGCGGCAAAATTAACTTGATTACACTCGAAGAATTTTGATTTCCAATTTACAGAGCTGATATAGTGAACGAATTCATTACCTGCGTGAATCAATAAAGCACTATTTTGACTTTCGTAAGCTTAAAAATATTCAAATATTGGGATCGCTGTTTAAAGTATTTGCGGCAAAATTAACTTGATTACACTCGAAGAATTTTGATTGCCTGTTTACAGAGCTGATATTGTGAACGAATTCATTACCTGCGTGAATCAATAAAGCACTATTTTGACTTTCGTAAGCTTAAAAATATTCAAATATTGGGATCGCTGTTTAAAGTATTTGCGGCAAAATTAACTTGATTACACTCGAAGAATTTTGATTGCCTGTTTACAGAGCTGATATTGTGAACGAATTCATTACCTGCGTGAATCAATAAAACACTATTTTGACTTTCATAAGCTTAAAAATATCCAAATATTGGGATCGTTGTTTAATGTATTTGCGGCAAAATTAACTTGATTGCACTCGAAGAATTTTGATTGTCTGTTTACAGAGCTGATATTGTGAACGAATTCATTACCTGCGTGAATCAATAAAACACTATTTTGACTTTCGTAAGCTTAAAAATATCCAAATATTGGGATCGTTGTTTAATGTATTTGCGGCAAAATTAACTTGATTGCACTCGAAGAATTTTGATTGTCTGTTTACAGAGCTGATATTGTGAACGAATTCATTACCTGCGTGAATCAATAAAACACTATTTTGACTTTCGTAAGCTTAAAAATATCCAAATATTGGGATCGTTGTTTAATGTATTTGCGGCAAAATTAACTTGATTGCACTCGAAGAATTTTGATTGTCTGTTTACAGAGCTGATATTGTGAACGAATTCATTACCTGCGTGAATCAATAAAACACTATTTTGACTTTCGTAAGCTTAAAAATATCCAAATATTGGGATCGTTGTTTAATGTATTTGCGGCAAAATTAAATTGATTGCACTCGAAGAATTTTGATTGTCTGTTTACAGAGCTGATATTGTGAACGAATTCATTACCTGCGTGAATCAATAAAACACTATTTTGACTTTCGTAAGCTTAAAAATATCCAAATATTGGGATCGTTGTTTAATGTATTTGCGGCAAAATTAACTTGATTGCACTCGAAGAATTTTGATTGTCTGTTTACAAAGCTGATATTGTTGTTGTTGAAACCCAGACCGTCCGACCTACCAGAAAGGTGTAAGGTAACTGTTTGGACGGTCGGGAAGTGCCACCCAATTTAGACCGGAACCCAGTGGGGGAGGCATCCACAGGGACCGTACCCTCCTTCCCCTACCACCAACCTCTCGGAAGGACTTTCGGACCCACATGTTTAACGTGATCGTACTCCGCATGAACACGGCGGCAGATTTGGCAGTGGCTGGAATCGAACCCGGGCCTACCGAGTGCAACTCCAGCGCGCTAAACAATGGGCTACCGCGCCCCAGAGCTGATATTGTGAACGAATTCATTACCTGCGTGAATCAATAAAACACTATTTTGACTTTCGTAAGCTTAAAAATATTCAAATATTGGGATCGCTGTTTAAAGTATTTGCGGCAAAATTAACTTGATTACACTCGAAGAATTTTGATTGCCTATTTACAGAGCAGATATTGTGAACGAATTCATTACCTGCGTGAATCAATAAAACACTATTTTGACTTTAGTAAGCTTAAAAATATTCAAATATTGGGATCGCTGTTTAAAGTATTTGCGGCAAAATTAACTTGATTACACTCGAAGAATTTTGATTGCCTATTTACAGAGCTGATATTGTGAACGAATTCATTACCTGCGTGAATCAATAAAACACTATTTTGACTTTCGTAAGCTTAAAAATATTCAAATATTGGGATCGCTGTTTAAAGTACTTGCGGCAAAATTAACTTGATTACACTCGAAGAATTTTGATTGCCTATTTACAGAGCTGATATTGTGAACGAATTCATTACCTGCGTGAATCAATAAAACACTATTTTGACTTTCGTAAGCTTAAAAATATTCAAATATTGGGATCGCTGTTTAAAGTATTTGCGGCAAAATTAACTTGATTACACTCGAAGAATTTTGATTGCCTATTTACAGAGCTGATATTGTGAACGAATTCATTACCTGCGTGAATTAATAAAACACTATTTTGACTTTCGTAAGCTTAAAAATATTCAAATATTGGGATCGCTGTTTAAAGTATTTGCGGCAAAATTAACTTGATTACACTCGAAGAATTTTGATTTCCAATTTACAGAGCTGATATAGTGAACGAATTCATTACCTGCGTGAATCAATAAAGCACTATTTTGACTTTCGTAAGCTTAAAAATATTCAAATATTGGGATCGCTGTTTAAAGTATTTGCGGCAAAATTAACTTGATTACATTCGAAGAATTTTGATTGCCTATTTACAGAGCTGATATTGTGAACGAATTCATTACCTGCGTGAATCAATAAAGCACTATTTTGACTTTCGTAAGCTTAAAAATATTCAAATATTGGGATCGCTGTTTAAAGTATTTGCGGCAAAATTAACTTGATTACACTCGAAGAATTTTGATTGTCTGTTTACAGAGCTGATATTGTGAACGAATTCATTACCTGCGTGAATCAATAAAACACTATTTTGACTTTCGTAAGCTTAAAAATATCCAAATATTGGGATCGTTGTTTAATGTATTTGCGGCAAAATTAACTTGATTGCACTCGAAGAATTTTGATTGTCTGTTTACAGAGCTGATATTGTTGTTGTTGAAACCCAGACCGTCCGACCTACCAGAAAGGTGTAAGGTAACTGTTTGGACGGTCGGGAAGTGCCCCCCAATTTAGACCGGAACCCAGTGGGGGAGGCATCCACAGGGACCGTACCCTCCTTCCCCTACCACCAACCTCTCGGAAGGACTTTCGGACCCACATGTTTAACGTGATCGTACTCCGCATGAACACGGCGGCAGATTTGGCAGTGGCTGGAATCGAACCCGGGCCTACCGAGTGCAACTCCAGCGCGCTAACCAATGCGCTACCGCGCCCCAGAGCTGATATTGTGAACGAATTCATTACCTGCGTGAATCAATAAAACACTATTTTGACTTTCGTAAGCTTAAAAATATTCAAATATTGGGATCGCTGTTTAAAGTATTTGCGGCAAAATTAACTTGATTACACTCGAAGAATTTTGATTGCCTATTTACAGAGCTGATATTGTGAACGAATTCATTACCTGCGTGAATCAATAAAACACTATTTTGACTTTCGTAAGCTTAAAAATATTCAAATATTGGGATCGCTGTTTAAAGTATTTGCGGCAAAATTAACTTGATTACACTCGAAGAATTTTGTTTGCCTATTTACAGAGCTGATATTGTGAACGAATTCATTACCTGCGTGAATTAATAAAACACTATTTTGACTTTCGTAAGCTTAAAAATATTCAAATATTGGGATCGCTGTTTAAAGTATTTGCGGCAAAATTAACTTGATTACACTCGAAGAATTTTGATTTCCAATTTACAGAGCTGATATAGTGAACGAATTCATTACCTGCGTGAATCAATAAAGCACTATTTTGACTTTCGTAAGCTTAAAAATATTCAAATATTGGGATCGCTGTTTAAAGTATTTGCGGCAAAATTAACTTGATTACATTCGAAGAATTTTGATTGCCTATTTACAGAGCTGATATTGTGAACGAATTCATTACCTGCGTGAATCAATAAAGCACTATTTTGACTTTCGTAAGCTTAAAAATATTCAAATATTGGGATCGCTGTTTAAAGTATTTGCGGCAAAATTAACTTGATTACACTCGAAGAATTTTGATTGTCTGTTTACAGAGCTGATATTGTGAACGAATTCATTACCTGCGTGAATCAATAAAACACTATTTTGACTTTCGTAAGCTTAAAAATATCCAAATATTGGGATCGTTGTTTAATGTATTTGCGGCAAAATTAACTTGATTGCACTCGAAGAATTTTGATTGTCTGTTTACAGAGCTGATATTGTTGTTGTTGAAACCCAGACCGTCCGACCTACCAGAAAGGTGTAAGGTAACTGTTTGGACGGTCGGGAAGTGCCCCCCAATTTAGACCGGAACCCAGTGGGGGAGGCATCCACAGGGACCGTACCCTCCTTCCCCTACCACCAACCTCTCGGAAGGACTTTCGGACCCACATGTTTAACGTGATCGTACTCCGCATGAACACGGCGGCAGATTTGGCAGTGGCTGGAATCGAACCCGGGCCTACCGAGTGCAACTCCAGCGCGCTAACCAATGCGCTACCGCGCCCCAGAGCTGATATTGTGAACGAATTCATTACCTGCGTGAATCAATAAAACACTATTTTGACTTTCGTAAGCTTAAAAATATTCAAATATTGGGATCGCTGTTTAAAGTATTTGCGGCAAAATTAACTTGATTACACTCGAAGAATTTTGATTGCCTATTTACAGAGCTGATATTGTGAACGAATTCATTACCTGCGTGAATCAATAAAACACTATTTTGACTTTCGTAAGCTTAAAAATATTCAAATATTGGGATCGCTGTTTAAAGTATTTGCGGCAAAATTAACTTGATTACACTCGAAGAATTTTGTTTGCCTATTTACAGAGCTGATATTGTGAACGAATTCATTACCTGCGTGAATCAATAAAACACTATTTTGACTTTCGTAAGCTTAAAAATATTCAAATATTGGGATCGCTGTTTAAAGTATTTGCGGCAAAATTAACTTGATTACACTCGAAGAATTTTGATTTCCAATTTACAGAGCTGATATAGTGAACGAATTCATTACCTGCGTGAATCAATAAAGCACTATTTTGACTTTCGTAAGCTTAAAAATATTCAAATATTGGGATCGCTGTTTAAAGTATTTGCGGCAAAATTAACTTGATTACACTCGAAGAATTTTGATTGCCTATTTACAGAGCTGATATTGTGAACGAATTCATTACCTGCGTGAATTAATAAAACACTATTTTGACTTTCGTAAGCTTAAAAATATTCAAATATTGGGATCGCTGTTTAAAGTATTTGCGGCAAAATTAACTTGATTACACTCGAAGAATTTTGATTGTCTGTTTACAGAGCTGATATTGTGAACGAATTCATTACCTGCGTGAATCAATAAAGCACTATTTTGACTTTCGTAAGCTTAAAAATATTCAAATATTGGGATCGCTGTTTAAAGTATTTGCGGCAAAATTAACTTGATTACACTCGAAGAATTTTGATTGCCTGTTTACAGAGCTGATATTGTGAACGAATTCATTACCTGCGTGAATCAATAAAACACTATTTTGACTTTCATAAGCTTAAAAATATCCAAATATTGGGATCGTTGTTTAATGTATTTGCGGCAAAATTAACTTGATTGCACTCGAAGAATTTTGATTGTCTGTTTACAGAGCTGATATTGTGAACGAATTCATTACCTGCGTGAATCAATAAAACACTATTTTGACTTTCGTAAGCTTAAAAATATCCAAATATTGGGATCGTTGTTTAATGTATTTGCGGCAAAATTAACTTGATTGCACTCGAAGAATTTTGATTGTCTGTTTACAGAGCTGATATTGTGAACGAATTCATTACCTGCGTGAATCAATAAAACACTATTTTGACTTTCGTAAGCTTAAAAATATCCAAATATTGGGATCGTTGTTTAATGTATTTGCGGCAAAATTAACTTGATTGCACTCGAAGAATTTTGATTGTCTGTTTACAGAGCTGATATTGTGAACGAATTCATTACCTGCGTGAATCAATAAAACACTATTTTGACTTTCGTAAGCTTAAAAATATCCAAATATTGGGATCGTTGTTTAATGTATTTGCGGCAAAATTAAATTGATTGCACTCGAAGAATTTTGATTGTCTGTTTACAGAGCTGATATTGTGAACGAATTCATTACCTGCGTGAATCAATAAAACACTATTTTGACTTTCGTAAGCTTAAAAATATCCAAATATTGGGATCGTTGTTTAATGTATTTGCGGCAAAATTAACTTGATTGCACTCGAAGAATTTTGATTGTCTGTTTACAAAGCTGATATTGTTGTTGTTGAAACCCAGACCGTCCGACCTACCAGAAAGGTGTAAGGTAACTGTTTGGACGGTCGGGAAGTGCCACCCAATTTAGACCGGAACCCAGTGGGGGAGGCATCCACAGGGACCGTACCCTCCTTCCCCTACCACCAACCTCTCGGAAGGACTTTCGGACCCACATGTTTAACGTGATCGTACTCCGCATGAACACGGCGGCAGATTTGGCAGTGGCTGGAATCGAACCCGGGCCTACCGAGTGCAACTCCAGCGCGCTAACCAATGGGCTACCGCGCCCCAGAGCTGATATTGTGAACGAATTCATTACCTGCGTGAATCAATAAAACACTATTTTGACTTTCGTAAGCTTAAAAATATTCAAATATTGGGATCGCTGTTTAAAGTATTTGCGGCAAAATTAACTTGATTACACTCGAAGAATTTTGATTGCCTATTTACAGAGCAGATATTGTGAACGAATTCATTACCTGCGTGAATCAATAAAACACTATTTTGACTTTAGTAAGCTTAAAAATATTCAAATATTGGGATCGCTGTTTAAAGTATTTGCGGCAAAATTAACTTGATTACACTCGAAGAATTTTGATTGCCTATTTACAGAGCTGATATTGTGAACGAATTCATTACCTGCGTGAATCAATAAAACACTATTTTGACTTTCGTAAGCTTAAAAATATTCAAATATTGGGATCGCTGTTTAAAGTACTTGCGGCAAAATTAACTTGATTACACTCGAAGAATTTTGATTGCCTATTTACAGAGCTGATATTGTGAACGAATTCATTACCTGCGTGAATCAATAAAACACTATTTTGACTTTCGTAAGCTTAAAAATATTCAAATATTGGGATCGCTGTTTAAAGTATTTGCGGCAAAATTAACTTGATTACACTCGAAGAATTTTGATTGCCTATTTACAGAGCTGATATTGTGAACGAATTCATTACCTGCGTGAATTAATAAAACACTATTTTGACTTTCGTAAGCTTAAAAATATTCAAATATTGGGATCGCTGTTTAAAGTATTTGCGGCAAAATTAACTTGATTACACTCGAAGAATTTTGATTTCCAATTTACAGAGCTGATATAGTGAACGAATTCATTACATGCGTGAATCAATAAAGCACTATTTTGACTTTCGTAAGCTTAAAAATATTCAAATATTGGGATCGCTGTTTAAAGTATTTGCGGCAAAATTAACTTGATTACATTCGAAGAATTTTGATTGCCTATTTACAGAGCTGATATTGTGAACGAATTCATTACCTGCGTGAATCAATAAAGCACTATTTTGACTTTCGTAAGCTTAAAAATATTCAAATATTGGGATCGCTGTTTAAAGTATTTGCGGCAAAATTAACTTGATTACACTCGAAGAATTTTGATTGTCTGTTTACAGAGCTGATATTGTGAACGAATTCATTACCTGCGTGAATCAATAAAACACTATTTTGACTTTCGTAAGCTTAAAAATATCCAAATATTGGGATCGTTGTTTAATGTATTTGCGGCAAAATTAACTTGATTGCACTCGAAGAATTTTGATTGTCTGTTTACAGAGCTGATATTGTTGTTGTTGAAACCCAGACCGTCCGACCTACCAGAAAGGTGTAAGGTAACTGTTTGGACGGTCGGGAAGTGCCCCCCAATTTAGACCGGAACCCAGTGGGGGAGGCATCCACAGGGACCGTACCCTCCTTCCCCTACCACCAACCTCTCGGAAGGACTTTCGGACCCACATGTTTAACGTGATCGTACTCCGCATGAACACGGCGGCAGATTTGGCAGTGACTGGAATCGAACCCGGGCCTACCGAGTGCAACTCCAGCGCGCTAACCAATGGGCTACCGCGCCCCAGAGCTGATATTGTGAACGAATTCATTACCTGCGTGAATCAATAAAACACTATTTTGACTTTCGTAAGCTTAAAAATATTCAAATATTGGGATCGCTGTTTAAAGTATTTGCGGCAAAATTAACTTGATTACACTCGAAGAATTTTGATTGCCTATTTACAGAGCTGATATTGTGAACGAATTCATTACCTGCGTGAATCAATAAAACACTATTTTGACTTTCGTAAGCTTAAAAATATTCAAATATTGGGATCGCTGTTTAAAGTATTTGCGGCAAAATTAACTTGATTACACTCGAAGAATTTTGATTGCCTATTTACAGAGCTGATATTGTGAACGAATTCATTACCTGCGTGAATTAATAAAACACTATTTTGACTTTCGTAAGCTTAAAAATATTCAAATATTGGGATCGCTGTTTAAAGTATTTGCGGCAAAATTAACTTGATTACACTCGAAGAATTTTGATTTCCAATTTACAGAGCTGATATAGTGAACGAATTCATTACCTGCGTGAATCAATAAAGCACTATTTTGACTTTCGTAAGCTTAAAAATATTCAAATATTGGGATCGCTGTTTAAAGTATTTGCGGCAAAATTAACTTGATTACATTCGAAGAATTTTGATTGCCTATTTACAGAGCTGATATTGTGAACGAATTCATTACCTGCGTGAATCAATAAAGCACTATTTTGACTTTCGTAAGCTTAAAAATATTCAAATATTGGGATCGCTGTTTAAAGTATTTGCGGCAAAATTAACTTGATTACACTCGAAGAATTTTGATTGTCTGTTTACAGAGCTGATATTGTGAACGAATTCATTACCTGCGTGAATCAATAAAACACTATTTTGACTTTCGTAAGCTTAAAAATATCCAAATATTGGGATCGTTGTTTAATGTATTTGCGGCAAAATTAACTTGATTGCACTCGAAGAATTTTGATTGTCTGTTTACAGAGCTGATATTGTTGTTGTTGAAACCCAGACCGTCCGACCTACCAGAAAGGTGTAAGGTAACTGTTTGGACGGTCGGGAAGTGCCCCCCAATTTAGACCGGAACCCAGTGGGGGAGGCATCCACAGGGACCGTACCCTCCTTCCCCTACCACCAACCTCTCGGAAGGACTTTCGGACCCACATGTTTAACGTGATCGTACTCCGCATGAACACGGCGGCAGATTTGGCAGTGGCTGGAATCCAACCCGGGCCTACCGAGTGCAACTCCAGCGCGCTAACCAATGGGCTACCGCGCCCCAGAGCTGATATTGTGAACGAATTCATTACCTGCGTGAATCAATAAAACACTATTTTGACTTTCGTAAGCTTAAAAATATTCAAATATTGGGATCGCTGTTTAAAGTATTTGCGGCAAAATTAACTTGATTACACTCGAAGAATTTTGATTGCCTATTTACAGAGCTGATATTGTGAACGAATTCATTACCTGCGTGAATCAATAAAACACTATTTTGACTTTAGTAAGCTTAAAAATATTCAAATATTGGGATCGCTGTTTAAAGTATTTGCGGCAAAATTAACTTGATTACACTCGAAGAATTTTGATTGCCTATTTACAGAGCTGATATTGTGAACGAATTCATTACCTGCGTGAATCAATAAAACACTATTTTGACTTTCGTAAGCTTAAAAATATTCAAATATTGGGATCGCTGTTTAAAGTATTTGCGGCAAAATTAACTTGATTACACTCGAAGAATTTTGATTGCCTATTTACAGAGCTGATATTGTGAACGAATTCATTACCTGCGTGAATCAATAAAACACTATTTTGACTTTCGTAAGCTTAAAAATATTCAAATATTGGGATCGCTGTTTAAAGTATTTGCGGCAAAATTAACTTGATTACACTCGAAGAATTTTGATTGCCTATTTACAGAGCTGATATTGTGAACGAATTCATTACCTGCGTGAATTAATAAAACACTATTTTGACTTTCGTAAGCTTAAAAATATTCAAATATTGGGATCGCTGTTTAAAGTATTTGCGGCAAAATTAACTTGATTACACTCGAAGAATTTTGATTTCCAATTTACAGAGCTGATATAGTGAACGAATTCATTACCTGCGTGAATCAATAAAGCACTATTTTGACTTTCGTAAGCTTAAAAATATTCAAATATTGGGATCGCTGTTTAAAGTATTTGCGGCAAAATTAACTTGATTACATTCGAAGAATTTTGATTGCCTATTTACAGAGCTGATATTGTGAACGAATTCATTACCTGCGTGAATCAATAAAGCACTATTTTGACTTTCGTAAGCTTAAAAATATTCAAATATTGGGATCGCTGTTTAAAGTATTTGCGGCAAAATTAACTTGATTACACTCGAAGAATTTTGATTGTCTGTTTACAGAGCTGATATTGTGAACGAATTCATTACCTGCGTGAATCAATAAAACACTATTTTGACTTTCGTAAGCTTAAAAATATCCAAATATTGGGATCGTTGTTTAATGTATTTGCGGCAAAATTAACTTGATTGCACTCGAAGAATTTTGATTGTCTGTTTACAGAGCTGATATTGTTGTTGTTGAAACCCAGACCGTCCGACCTACCAGAAAGGTGTAAGGTAACTGTTTGGACGGTCGGGAAGTGCCCCCCAATTTAGACCGGAACCCAGTGGGGGAGGCATCCACAGGGACCGTACCCTCCTTCCCCTACCACCAACCTCTCGGAAGGACTTTCGGACCCACATGTTTAACGTGATCGTACTCCGCATGAACACGGCGGCAGATTTGGCAGTGGCTGGAATCGAACCCGGGCCTACCGAGTGCAACTCCAGCGCGCTAACCAATGGGCTACCGCGCCCCAGAGCTGATATTGTGAACGAATTCATTACCTGCGTGAATCAATAAAACACTATTTTGACTTTCGTAAGCTTAAAAATATTCAAATATTGGGATCGCTGTTTAAAGTATTTGCGGCAAAATTAACTTGATTACACTCGAAGAATTTTGATTGCCTATTTACAGAGCTGATATTGTGAACGAATTCATTACCTGCGTGAATCAATAAAACACTATTTTGACTTTAGTAAGCTTAAAAATATTCAAATATTGGGATCGCTGTTTAAAGTATTTGCGGCAAAATTAACTTGATTACACTCGAAGAATTTTGATTGCCTATTTACAGAGCTGATATTGTGAACGAATTCATTACCTGCGTGAATCAATAAAACACTATTTTGACTTTCGTAAGCTTAAAAATATTCAAATATTGGGATCGCTGTTTAAAGTATTTGCGGCAAAATTAACTTGATTACACTCGAAGAATTTTGATTGCCTATTTACAGAGCTGATATTGTGAACGAATTCATTACCTGCGTGAATCAATAAAACACTATTTTGACTTTCGTAAGCTTAAAAATATTCAAATATTGGGATCGCTGTTTAAAGTATTTGCGGCAAAATTAACTTGATTACACTCGAAGAATTTTGATTGCCTATTTACAGAGCTGATATTGTGAACGAATTCATTACCTGCGTGAATTAATAAAACACTATTTTGACTTTCGTAAGCTTAAAAATATTCAAATATTGGGATCGCTGTTTAAAGTATTTGCGGCAAAATTAACTTGATTACACTCGAAGAATTTTGATTTCCAATTTACAGAGCTGATATAGTGAACGAATTCATTACCTGCGTGAATCAATAAAGCACTATTTTGACTTTCGTAAGCTTAAAAATATTCAAATATTGGGATCGCTGTTTAAAGTATTTGCGGCAAAATTAACTTGATTACATTCGAAGAATTTTGATTGCCTATTTACAGAGCTGATATTGTGAACGAATTCATTACCTGCGTGAATCAATAAAGCACTATTTTGACTTTCGTAAGCTTAAAAATATTCAAATATTGGGATCGCTGTTTAAAGTATTTGCGGCAAAATTAACTTGATTACACTCGAAGAATTTTGATTGTCTGTTTACAGAGCTGATATTGTGAACGAATTCATTACCTGCGTGAATCAATAAAACACTATTTTGACTTTCGTAAGCTTAAAAATATCCAAATATTGGGATCGTTGTTTAATGTATTTGCGGCAAAATTAACTTGATTGCACTCGAAGAATTTTGATTGTCTGTTTACAGAGCTGATATTGTTGTTGTTGAAACCCAGACCGTCCGACCTACCAGAAAGGTGTAAGGTAACTGTTTGGACGGTCGGGAAGTGCCCCCCAATTTAGACCGGAACCCAGTGGGGGAGGCATCAACAGGGACCGTACCCTCCTTCCCCTACCACCAACCTCTCGGAAGGACTTTCGGACCCACATGTTTAACGTGATCGTACTCCGCATGAACACGGCGGCAGATTTGGCAGTGGCTGGAATCGAACCCGGGCCTACCGAGTGCAACTCCAGCGCGCTAACCAATGGGCTACCGCGCCCCAGAGCTGATATTGTGAACGAATTCATTACCTGCGTGAATCAATAAAACACTATTTTGACTTTCGTAAGCTTAAAAATATTCAAATATTGGGATCGCTGTTTAAAGTATTTGCGGCAAAATTAACTTGATTACACTCGAAGAATTTTGATTGCCTATTTACAGAGCTGATATTGTGAACGAATTCATTACCTGCGTGAATCAATAAAACACTATTTTGACTTTCGTAAGCTTAAAAATATTCAAATATTGGGATCGCTGTTTAAAGTATTTGCGGCAAAATTAACTTGATTACACTCGAAGAATTTTGATTGCCTATTTACAGAGCTGATATTGTGAACGAATTCATTACCTGCGTGAATTAATAAAACACTATTTTGACTTTCGTAAGCTTAAAAATATTCAAATATTGGGATCGCTGTTTAAAGTATTTGCGGCAAAATTAACTTGATTACACTCGAAGAATTTTGATTTCCAATTTACAGAGCTGATATAGTGAACGAATTCATTACCTGCGTGAATCAATAAAGCACTATTTTGACTTTCGTAAGCTTAAAAATATTCAAATATTGGGATCGCTGTTTAAAGTATTTGCGGCAAAATTAACTTGATTACATTCGAAGAATTTTGATTGCCTATTTACAGAGCTGATATTGTGAACGAATTCATTACCTGCGTGAATCAATAAAGCACTATTTTGACTTTCGTAAGCTTAAAAATATTCAAATATTGGGATCGCTGTTTAAAGTATTTGCGGCAAAATTAACTTGATTACACTCGAAGAATTTTGATTGTCTGTTTACAGAGCTGATATTGTGAACGAATTCATTACCTGCGTGAATCAATAAAACACTATTTTGACTTTCGTAAGCTTAAAAATATCCAAATATTGGGATCGTTGTTTAATGTATTTGCGGCAAAATTAACTTGATTGCACTCGAAGAATTTTGATTGTCTGTTTACAGAGCTGATATTGTTGTTGTTGAAACCCAGACCGTCCGACCTACCAGAAAGGTGTAAGGTAACTGTTTGGACGGTCGGGAAGTGCCCCCCAATTTAGACCGGAACCCAGTGGGGGAGGCATCCACAGGGACCGTACCCTCCTTCCCCTACCACCAACCTCTCGGAAGGACTTTCGGACCCACATGTTTAACGTGATCGTACTCCGCATGAACACGGCGGCAGATTTGGCAGTGGCTGGAATCCAACCCGGGCCTACCGAGTGCAACTCCAGCGCGCTAACCAATGGGCTACCGCGCCCCAGAGCTGATATTGTGAACGAATTCATTACCTGCGTGAATCAATAAAACACTATTTTGACTTTCGTAAGCTTAAAAATATTCAAATATTGGGATCGCTGTTTAAAGTATTTGCGGCAAAATTAACTTGATTACACTCGAAGAATTTTGATTGCCTATTTACAGAGCTGATATTGTGAACGAATTCATTACCTGCGTGAATCAATAAAACACTATTTTGACTTTAGTAAGCTTAAAAATATTCAAATATTGGGATCGCTGTTTAAAGTATTTGCGGCAAAATTAACTTGATTACACTCGAAGAATTTTGATTGCCTATTTACAGAGCTGATATTGTGAACGAATTCATTACCTGCGTGAATCAATAAAACACTATTTTGACTTTCGTAAGCTTAAAAATATTCAAATATTGGGATCGCTGTTTAAAGTATTTGCGGCAAAATTAACTTGATTACACTCGAAGAATTTTGATTGCCTATTTACAGAGCTGATATTGTGAACGAATTCATTACCTGCGTGAATCAATAAAACACTATTTTGACTTTCGTAAGCTTAAAAATATTCAAATATTGGGATCGCTGTTTAAAGTATTTGCGGCAAAATTAACTTGATTACACTCGAAGAATTTTGATTGCCTATTTACAGAGCTGATATTGTGAACGAATTCATTACCTGCGTGAATTAATAAAACACTATTTTGACTTTCGTAAGCTTAAAAATATTCAAATATTGGGATCGCTGTTTAAAGTATTTGCGGCAAAATTAACTTGATTACACTCGAAGAATTTTGATTTCCAATTTACAGAGCTGATATAGTGAACGAATTCATTACCTGCGTGAATCAATAAAGCACTATTTTGACTTTCGTAAGCTTAAAAATATTCAAATATTGGGATCGCTGTTTAAAGTATTTGCGGCAAAATTAACTTGATTACATTCGAAGAATTTTGATTGCCTATTTACAGAGCTGATATTGTGAACGAATTCATTACCTGCGTGAATCAATAAAGCACTATTTTGACTTTCGTAAGCTTAAAATTATTCAAATATTGGGATCGCTGTTTAAAGTATTTGCGGCAAAATTAACTTGATTACACTCGAAGAATTTTGATTGTCTGTTTACAGAGCTGATATTGTGAACGAATTCATTACCTGCGTGAATCAATAAAACACTATTTTGACTTTCGTAAGCTTAAAAATATCCAAATATTGGGATCGTTGTTTAATGTATTTGCGGCAAAATTAACTTGATTGCACTCGAAGAATTTTGATTGTCTGTTTACAGAGCTGATATTGTTGTTGTTGAAACCCAGACCGTCCGACCTACCAGAAAGGTGTAAGGTAACTGTTTGGACGGTCGGGAAGTGCCCCCCAATTTAGACCGGAACCCAGTGGGGGAGGCATCCACAGGGACCGTACCCTCCTTCCCTACCACCAACCTCTCGGAAGGACTTTCGGACCCACATGTTTAACGTGATCGTACTCCGCATGAACACGGCGGCAGATTTGGCAGTGGCTGGAATCGAACCCGGGCCTACCGAGTGCAACTCCAGCGCGCTAACCAATGGGCTACCGCGCCCCAGAGCTGATATTGTGAACGAATTCATTACCTGCGTGAATCAATAAAACACTATTTTGACTTTCGTAAGCTTAAAAATATTCAAATATTGGGATCGCTGTTTAAAGTATTTGCGGCAAAATTAACTTGATTACACTCGAAGAATTTTGATTGCCTATTTACAGAGCTGATATTGTGAACGAATTCATTACCTGCGTGAATCAATAAAACACTATTTTGACTTTAGTAAGCTTAAAAATATTCAAATATTGGGATCGCTGTTTAAAGTATTTGCGGCAAAATTAACTTGATTACACTCGAAGAATTTTGATTGCCTATTTACAGAGCTGATATTGTGAACGAATTCATTACCTGCGTGAATCAATAAAACACTATTTTGACTTTCGTAAGCTTAAAAATATTCAAATATTGGGATCGCTGTTTAAAGTATTTGCGGCAAAATTAACTTGATTACACTCGAAGAATTTTGATTGCCTATTTACAGAGCTGATATTGTGAACGAATTCATTACCTACGTGAATCAATAAAACACTATTTTGACTTTCGTAAGCTTAAAAATATTCAAATATTGGGATCGCTGTTTAAAGTATTTGCGGCAAAATTAACTTGATTACACTCGAAGAATTTTGATTGCCTATTTACAGAGCTGATATTGTGAACGAATTCATTACCTGCGTGAATTAATAAAACACTATTTTGACTTTCGTAAGCTTAAAAATATTCAAATATTGGGATCGCTGTTTAAAGTATTTGCGGCAAAATTAACTTGATTACACTCGAAGAATTTTGATTTCCAATTTACAGAGCTGATATAGTGAACGAATTCATTACCTGCGTGAATCAATAAAGCACTATTTTGACTTTCATAAGCTTAAAAATATTCAAATATTGGGATCGCTGTTTAAAGTATTTGCGGCAAAATTAACTTGATTACATTCGAAGAATTTTGATTGCCTATTTACAGAGCTGATATTGTGAACGAATTCATTACCTGCGTGAATCAATAAAGCACTATTTTGACTTTCGTAAGCTTAAAAATATTCAAATATTGGGATCGCTGTTTAAAGTATTTGCGGCAAAATTAACTTGATTACACTCGAAGAATTTTGATTGTCTGTTTACAGAGCTGATATTGTGAACGAATTCATTACCTGCGTGAATCAATAAAACACTATTTTGACTTTCGTAAGCTTAAAAATATCCAAATATTGGGATCGTTGTTTAATGTATTTGCGGCAAAATTAACTTGATTGCACTCGAAGAATTTTGATTGTCTGTTTACAGAGCTGATATTGTTGTTGTTGAAACCCAGACCGTCCGACCTACCAGAAAGGTGTAAGGTAACTGTTTGGACGGTCGGGAAGTGCCCCCCAATTTAGACCGGAACCCAGTGGGGGAGGCATCCACAGGGACCGTACCCTCCTTCCCCTACCACCAACCTCTCGGAAGGACTTTCGGACCCACATGTTTAACGTGATCGTACTCCGCATGAACACGGCGGCTGATTTGGCAGTGGCTGGAATCGAACCCGGGCCTACCGAGTGCAACTCCAGCGCGCTAACAAATGGGCTACCGCGCCCCAGAGCTGATATTGTGAACGAATTCATTACCTGCGTGAATCAATAAAACACTATTTTGACTTTCGTAAGCTTAAAAATATTCAAATATTGGGATCGCTGTTTAAAGTATTTGCGGCAAAATTAACTTGATTACACTCGAAGAATTTTGATTGCCTATTTACAGAGCTGATATTGTGAACGAATTCATTACCTGCGTGAATCAATAAAACACTATTTTGACTTTCGTAAGCTTAAAAATATTCAAATATTGGGATCGCTGTTTAAAGTATTTGCGGCAAAATTAACTTGATTACACTCGAAGAATTTTGATTGCCTATTTACAGAGCTGATATTGTGAACGAATTCATTACCTGCGTGAATTAATAAAACACTATTTTGACTTTCGTAAGCTTAAAAATATTCAAATATTGGGATCGCTGTTTAAAGTATTTGCGGCAAAATTAACTTGATTACACTCGAAGAATTTTGATTTCCAATTTACAGAGCTGATATAGTGAACGAATTCATTACCTGCGTGAATCAATAAAGCACTATTTTGACTTTCGTAAGCTTAAAAATATTCAAATATTGGGATCGCTGTTTAAAGTATTTGCGGCAAAATTAACTTGATTACATTCGAAGAATTTTGATTGCCTATTTACAGAGCTGATATTGTGAACGAATTCATTACCTGCGTGAATCAATAAAGCACTATTTTGACTTTCGTAAGCTTAAAAATATTCAAATATTGGGATCGCTGTTTAAAGTATTTGCGGCAAAATTAACTTGATTACACTCGAAGAATTTTGATTGTCTGTTTACAGAGCTGATATTGTGAACGAATTCATTACCTGCGTGAATCAATAAAACACTATTTTGACTTTCGTAAGCTTAAAAATATCCAAATATTGGGATCGTTGTTTAATGTATTTGCGGCAAAATTAACTTGATTGCACTCGAAGAATTTTGATTGTCTGTTTACAGAGCTGATATTGTTGTTGTTGAAACCCAGACCGTCCGACCTACCAGAAAGGTGTAAGGTAACTGTTTGGACGGTCGGGAAGTGCCCCCCAATTTAGACCGGAACCCAGTGGGGGAGGCATCCACAGGGACCGTACCCTCCTTCCCCTACCACCAACCTCTCGGAAGGACTTTCGGACCCACATGTTTAACGTGATCGTACTCCGCATGAACACGGCGGCAGATTTGGCAGTGGCTGGAATCCAACCCGGGCCTACCGAGTGCAACTCCAGCGCGCTAACCAATGGGCTACCGCGCCCCAGAGCTGATATTGTGAACGAATTCATTACCTGCGTGAATCAATAAAACACTATTTTGACTTTCGTAAGCTTAAAAATATTCAAATATTGGGATCGCTGTTTAAAGTATTTGCGGCAAAATTAACTTGATTACACTCGAAGAATTTTGATTGCCTATTTACAGAGCTGATATTGTGAACGAATTCATTACCTGCGTGAATCAATAAAACACTATTTTGACTTTAGTAAGCTTAAAAATATTCAAATATTGGGATCGCTGTTTAAAGTATTTGCGGCAAAATTAACTTGATTACACTCGAAGAATTTTGATTGCCTATTTACAGAGCTGATATTGTGAACGAATTCATTACCTGCGTGAATCAATAAAACACTATTTTGACTTTCGTAAGCTTAAAAATATTCAAATATTGGGATCGCTGTTTAAAGTATTTGCGGCAAAATTAACTTGATTACACTCGAAGAATTTTGATTGCCTATTTACAGAGCTGATATTGTGAACGAATTCATTACCTGCGTGAATCAATAAAACACTATTTTGACTTTCGTAAGCTTAAAAATATTCAAATATTGGGATCGCTGTTTAAAGTATTTGCGGCAAAATTAACTTGATTACACTCGAAGAATTTTGATTGCCTATTTACAGAGCTGATATTGTGAACGAATTCATTACCTGCGTGAATTAATAAAACACTATTTTGACTTTCGTAAGCTTAAAAATATTCAAATATTGGGATCGCTGTTTAAAGTATTTGCGGCAAAATTAACTTGATTACACTCGAAGAATTTTGATTTCCAATTTACAGAGCTGATATAGTGAACGAATTCATTACCTGCGTGAATCAATAAAGCACTATTTTGACTTTCGTAAGCTTAAAAATATTCAAATATTGGGATCGCTGTTTAAAGTATTTGCGGCAAAATTAACTTGATTACATTCGAAGAATTTTGATTGCCTATTTACAGAGCTGATATTGTGAACGAATTCATTACCTGCGTGAATCAATAAAGCACTATTTTGACTTTCGTAAGCTTAAAATTATTCAAATATTGGGATCGCTGTTTAAAGTATTTGCGGCAAAATTAACTTGATTACACTCGAAGAATTTTGATTGTCTGTTTACAGAGCTGATATTGTGAACGAATTCATTACCTACGTGAATCAATAAAACACTATTTTGACTTTCGTAAGCTTAAAAATATCCAAATATTGGGATCGTTGTTTAATGTATTTGCGGCAAAATTAACTTGATTGCACTCGAAGAATTTTGATTGTCTGTTTACAGAGCTGATATTGTTGTTGTTGAAACCCAGACCGTCCGACCTACCAGAAAGGTGTAAGGTAACTGTTTGGACGGTCGGGAAGTGCCCCCCAATTTAGACCGGAACCCAGTGGGGGAGGCATCCACAGGGACCGTACCCTCCTTCCCCTACCACCAACCTCTCGGAAGGACTTTCGGACCCACATGTTTAACGTGATCGTACTCCGCATGAACACGGCGGCTGATTTGGCAGTGGCTGGAATCGAACCCGGGCCTACCGAGTGCAACTCCAGCGCGCTAACAAATGGGCTACCGCGCCCCAGAGCTGATATTGTGAACGAATTCATTACCTGCGTGAATCAATAAAACACTATTTTGACTTTCGTAAGCTTAAAAATATTCAAATATTGGGATCGCTGTTTAAAGTATTTGCGGCAAAATTAACTTGATTACACTCGAAGAATTTTGATTGCCTATTTACAGAGCTGATATTGTGAACGAATTCATTACCTGCGTGAATCAATAAAACACTATTTTGACTTTCGTAAGCTTAAAAATATTCAAATATTGGGATCGCTGTTTAAAGTATTTGCGGCAAAATTAACTTGATTACACTCGAAGAATTTTGATTGCCTATTTACAGAGCTGATATTGTGAACGAATTCATTACCTGCGTGAATTAATAAAACACTATTTTGACTTTCGTAAGCTTAAAAATATTCAAATATTGGGATCGCTGTTTAAAGTATTTGCGGCAAAATTAACTTGATTACACTCGAAGAATTTTGATTTCCAATTTACAGAGCTGATATAGTGAACGAATTCATTACCTGCGTGAATCAATAAAGCACTATTTTGACTTTCGTAAGCTTAAAAATATTCAAATATTGGGATCGCTGTTTAAAGTATTTGCGGCAAAATTAACTTGATTACATTCGAAGAATTTTGATTGCCTATTTACAGAGCTGATATTGTGAACGAATTCATTACCTGCGTGAATCAATAAAGCACTATTTTGACTTTCGTAAGCTTAAAAATATTCAAATATTGGGATCGCTGTTTAAAGTATTTGCGGCAAAATTAACTTGATTACACTCGAAGAATTTTGATTGTCTGTTTACAGAGCTGATATTGTGAACGAATTCATTACCTGCGTGAATCAATAAAACACTATTTTGACTTTCGTAAGCTTAAAAATATCCAAATATTGGGATCGTTGTTTAATGTATTTGCGGCAAAATTAACTTGATTGCACTCGAAGAATTTTGATTGTCTGTTTACAGAGCTGATATTGTTGTTGTTGAAACCCAGACCGTCCGACCTACCAGAAAGGTGTAAGGTAACTGTTTGGACGGTCGGGAAGTGCCCCCCAATTTAGACCGGAACCCAGTGGGGGAGGCATCCACAGGGACCGTACCCTCCTTCCCCTACCACCAACCTCTCGGAAGGACTTTCGGACCCACATGTTTAACGTGATCGTACTCCGCATGAACACGGCGGCAGATTTGGCAGTGGCTGGAATCCAACCCGGGCCTACCGAGTGCAACTCCAGCGCGCTAACCAATGGGCTACCGCGCCCCAGAGCTGATATTGTGAACGAATTCATTACCTGCGTGAATCAATAAAACACTATTTTGACTTTCGTAAGCTTAAAAATATTCAAATATTGGGATCGCTGTTTAAAGTATTTGCGGCAAAATTAACTTGATTACACTCGAAGAATTTTGATTGCCTATTTACAGAGCTGATATTGTGAACGAATTCATTACCTGCGTGAATCAATAAAACACTATTTTGACTTTAGTAAGCTTAAAAATATTCAAATATTGGGATCGCTGTTTAAAGTATTTGCGGCAAAATTAACTTGATTACACTCGAAGAATTTTGATTGCCTATTTACAGAGCTGATATTGTGAACGAATTCATTACCTGCGTGAATCAATAAAACACTATTTTGACTTTCGTAAGCTTAAAAATATTCAAATATTGGGATCGCTGTTTAAAGTATTTGCGGCAAAATTAACTTGATTACACTCGAAGAATTTTGATTGCCTATTTACAGAGCTGATATTGTGAACGAATTCATTACCTGCGTGAATCAATAAAACACTATTTTGACTTTCGTAAGCTTAAAAATATTCAAATATTGGGATCGCTGTTTAAAGTATTTGCGGCAAAATTAACTTGATTACACTCGAAGAATTTTGATTGCCTATTTACAGAGCTGATATTGTGAACGAATTCATTACCTGCGTGAATTAATAAAACACTATTTTGACTTTCGTAAGCTTAAAAATATTCAAATATTGGGATCGCTGTTTAAAGTATTTGCGGCAAAATTAACTTGATTACACTCGAAGAATTTTGATTTCCAATTTACAGAGCTGATATAGTGAACGAATTCATTACCTGCGTGAATCAATAAAGCACTATTTTGACTTTCGTAAGCTTAAAAATATTCAAATATTGGGATCGCTGTTTAAAGTATTTGCGGCAAAATTAACTTGATTACATTCGAAGAATTTTGATTGCCTATTTACAGAGCTGATATTGTGAACGAATTCATTACCTGCGTGAATCAATAAAGCACTATTTTGACTTTCGTAAGCTTAAAATTATTCAAATATTGGGATCGCTGTTTAAAGTATTTGCGGCAAAATTAACTTGATTACACTCGAAGAATTTTGATTGTCTGTTTACAGAGCTGATATTGTGAACGAATTCATTACCTACGTGAATCAATAAAACACTATTTTGACTTTCGTAAGCTTAAAAATATCCAAATATTGGGATCGTTGTTTAATGTATTTGCGGCAAAATTAACTTGATTGCACTCGAAGAATTTTGATTGTCTGTTTACAGAGCTGATATTGTTGTTGTTGAAACCCAGACCGTCCGACCTACCAGAAAGGTGTAAGGTAACTGTTTGGACGGTCGGGAAGTGCCCCCCAATTTAGACCGGAACCCAGTGGGGGAGGCATCCACAGGGACCGTACCCTCCTTCCCCTACCACCAACCTCTCGGAAGGACTTTCGGACCCACATGTTTAACGTGATCGTACTCCGCATGAACACGGCGGCAGATTTGGCAGTGGCTGGAATCGAACCCGGGCCTACCGAGTGCAACTCCAGCGCGCTAACCAATGGGCTACCGCGCCCCAGAGCTGATATTGTGAACGAATTCATTACCTGCGTGAATCAATAAAACACTATTTTGACTTTCGTAAGCTTAAAAATATTCAAATATTGGGATCGCTGTTTAAAGTATTTGCGGCAAAATTAACTTGATTACACTCGAAGAATTTTGATTGCCTATTTACAGAGCTGATATTGTGAACGAATTCATTACCTGCGTGAATCAATAAAACACTATTTTGACTTTAGTAAGCTTAAAAATATTCAAATATTGGGATCGCTGTTTAAAGTATTTGCGGCAAAATTAACTTGATTACACTCGAAGAATTTTGATTGCCTATTTACAGAGCTGATATTGTGAACGAATTCATTACCTGCGTGAATCAATAAAACACTATTTTGACTTTCGTAAGCTTAAAAATATTCAAATATTGGGATCGCTGTTTAAAGTATTTGCGGCAAAATTAACTTGATTACACTCGAAGAATTTTGATTGCCTATTTACAGAGCTGATATTGTGAACGAATTCATTACCTACGTGAATCAATAAAACACTATTTTGACTTTCGTAAGCTTAAAAATATTCAAATATTGGGATCGCTGTTTAAAGTATTTGCGGCAAAATTAACTTGATTACACTCGAAGAATTTTGATTGCCTATTTACAGAGCTGATATTGTGAACGAATTCATTACCTGCGTGAATTAATAAAACACTATTTTGACTTTCGTAAGCTTAAAAATATTCAAATATTGGGATCGCTGTTTAAAGTATTTGCGGCAAAATTAACTTGATTACACTCGAAGAATTTTGATTTCCAATTTACAGAGCTGATATAGTGAACGAATTCATTACCTGCGTGAATCAATAAAGCACTATTTTGACTTTCATAAGCTTAAAAATATTCAAATATTGGGATCGCTGTTTAAAGTATTTGCGGCAAAATTAACTTGATTACACTCGAAGAATTTTGATTGTCTGTTTACAGAGCTGATATTGTGAACGAATTCATTACCTGCGTGAATCAATAAAACACTATTTTGACTTTCGTAAGCTTAAAAATATCCAAATATTGGGATCGTTGTTTAATGTATTTGCGGCAAAATTAACTTGATTGCACTCGAAGAATTTTGATTGTCTGTTTACAGAGCTGATATTGTTGTTGTTGAAACCCAGACCGTCCGACCTACCAGAAAGGTGTAAGGTAACTGTTTGGACGGTCGGGAAGTGCCCCCCAATTTAGACCGGAACCCAGTGGGGGAGGCATCCACAGGGACCGTACCCTCCTTCCCCTACCACCAACCTCTCGGAAGGACTTTCGGACCCACATGTTTAACGTGATCGTACTCCGCATGAACACGGCGGCTGATTTGGCAGTGGCTGGAATCGAACCCGGGCCTACCGAGTGCAACTCCAGCGCGCTAACAAATGGGCTACCGCGCCCCAGAGCTGATATTGTGAACGAATTCATTACCTGCGTGAATCAATAAAACACTATTTTGACTTTCGTAAGCTTAAAAATATTCAAATATTGGGATCGCTGTTTAAAGTATTTGCGGCAAAATTAACTTGATTACACTCGAAGAATTTTGATTGCCTATTTACAGAGCTGATATTGTGAACGAATTCATTACCTGCGTGAATCAATAAAACACTATTTTGACTTTCGTAAGCTTAAAAATATTCAAATATTGGGATCGCTGTTTAAAGTATTTGCGGCAAAATTAACTTGATTACACTCGAAGAATTTTGATTGCCTATTTACAGAGCTGATATTGTGAACGAATTCATTACCTGCGTGAATTAATAAAACACTATTTTGACTTTCGTAAGCTTAAAAATATTCAAATATTGGGATCGCTGTTTAAAGTATTTGCGGCAAAATTAACTTGATTACACTCGAAGAATTTTGATTTCCAATTTACAGAGCTGATATAGTGAACGAATTCATTACCTGCGTGAATCAATAAAGCACTATTTTGACTTTCGTAAGCTTAAAAATATTCAAATATTGGGATCGCTGTTTAAAGTATTTGCGGCAAAATTAACTTGATTACATTCGAAGAATTTTGATTGCCTATTTACAGAGCTGATATTGTGAACGAATTCATTACCTGCGTGAATCAATAAAGCACTATTTTGACTTTCGTAAGCTTAAAAATATTCAAATATTGGGATCGCTGTTTAAAGTATTTGCGGCAAAATTAACTTGATTACACTCGAAGAATTTTGATTGTCTGTTTACAGAGCTGATATTGTGAACGAATTCATTACCTGCGTGAATCAATAAAACACTATTTTGACTTTCGTAAGCTTAAAAATATCCAAATATTGGGATCGTTGTTTAATGTATTTGCGGCAAAATTAACTTGATTGCACTCGAAGAATTTTGATTGTCTGTTTACAAAGCTGATATTGTTGTTGTTGAAACCCAGACCGTCCGACCTACCAGAAAGGTGTAAGGTAACTGTTTGGACGGTCGGGAAGTGCCCCCCAATTTAGACCGGAACCCAGTGGGGGAGGCATCCACAGGGACCGTACCCTCCTTCCCCTACCACCAACCTCTCGGAAGGACTTTCGGACCCACATGTTTAACGTGATCGTACTCCGCATGAACACGGCGGCAGATTTGGCAGTGGCTGGAATCGAACCCGGGCCTACCGAGTGCAACTCCAGCGCGCTAACCAATGGGCTACCGCGCCCCAGAGCTGATATTGTGAACGAATTCATTACCTGCGTGAATCAATAAAACACTATTTTGACTTTCGTAAGCTTAAAAATATTCAAATATTGGGATCGCTGTTTAAAGTATTTGCGGCAAAATTAACTTGATTACACTCGAAGAATTTTGATTGCCTATTTACAGAGCTGATATTGTGAACGAATTCATTACCTGCGTGAATCAATAAAACACTATTTTGACTTTAGTAAGCTTAAAAATATTCAAATATTGGGATCGCTGTTTAAAGTATTTGCGGCAAAATTAACTTGATTACACTCGAAGAATTTTGATTGCCTATTTACAGAGCTGATATTGTGAACGAATTCATTACCTGCGTGAATCAATAAAACACTATTTTGACTTTCGTAAGCTTAAAAATATTCAAATATTGGGATCGCTGTTTAAAGTATTTGCGGCAAAATTAACTTGATTACACTCGAAGAATTTTGATTGCCTATTTACAGAGCTGATATTGTGAACGAATTCATTACCTGCGTGAATCAATAAAACACTATTTTGACTTTCGTAAGCTTAAAAATATTCAAATATTGGGATCGCTGTTTAAAGTATTTGCGGCAAAATTAACTTGATTACACTCGAAGAATTTTGATTGCCTATTTACAGAGCTGATATTGTGAACGAATTCATTACCTGCGTGAATTAATAAAACACTATTTTGACTTTCGTAAGCTTAAAAATATTCAAATATTGGGATCGCTGTTTAAAGTATTTGCGGCAAAATTAACTTGATTACACTCGAAGAATTTTGATTTCCAATTTACAGAGCTGATATAGTGAACGAATTCATTACCTGCGTGAATCAATAAAGCACTATTTTGACTTTCGTAAGCTTAAAAATATTCAAATATTGGGATCGCTGTTTAAAGTATTTGCGGCAAAATTAACTTGATTACATTCGAAGAATTTTGATTGCCTATTTACAGAGCTGATATTGTGAACGAATTCATTACCTGCGTGAATCAATAAAGCACTATTTTGACTTTCGTAAGCTTAAAAATATTCAAATATTGGGATCGCTGTTTAAAGTATTTGCGGCAAAATTAACTTGATTACACTCGAAGAATTTTGATTTCCAATTTACAGAGCTGATATAGTGAACGAATTCATTACCTGCGTGAATCAATAAAGCACTATTTTGACTTTCGTAAGCTTAAAAATATTCAAATATTGGGATCGCTGTTTAAAGTATTTGCGGCAAAATTAACTTGATTACATTCGAAGAATTTTGATTGCCTATTTACAGAGCTGATATTGTGAACGAATTCATTACCTGCGTGAATCAATAAAGCACTATTTTGACTTTCGTAAGCTTAAAAATATTCAAATATTGGGATCGCTGTTTAAAGTATTTGCGGCAAAATTAACTTGATTACACTCGAAGAATTTTGATTGTCTGTTTACAGAGCTGATATTGTGAACGAATTCATTACCTGCGTGAATCAATAAAACACTATTTTGACTTTCGTAAGCTTAAAAATATCCAAATATTGGGATCGTTGTTTAATGTATTTGCGGCAAAATTAACTTGATTGCACTCGAAGAATTTTGATTGTCTGTTTACAGAGCTGATATTGTTGTTGTTGAAACCCAGACCGTCCGACCTACCAGAAAGGTGTAAGGTAACTGTTTGGACGGTCGGGAAGTGCCCCCCAATTTAGACCGGAACCCAGTGG
Source organism: Amaurobius ferox (assembly GCA_951213105.1). NCBI lineage: Eukaryota > Metazoa > Arthropoda > Arachnida > Araneae > Amaurobiidae > Amaurobius > Amaurobius ferox. The sequence goes on from OX578137.1 coordinate 158,950,545, forward strand.
GGGAGGCATCCACAGGGACCGTACCCTCCTTCCCCTACCACCAACCTCTCGGAAGGACTTTCGGACCCACATGTTTAACGTGATCGTACTCCGCATGAACACGGCGGCTGATTTGGCAGTGGCTGGAATCGAACCCGGGCCTACCGAGTGCAACTCCAGCACGCTAACCAATGGGCTACCGCGCCCCAGAGCTGATATTGTGAACGAATTCATTACCTGCGTGAATCAATAAAACACTATTTTGACTTTCGTAAGCTTAAAAATATTCAAATATTGGGATCGCTGTTTAAAGTATTTGCGGCAAAATTAACTTGATTACACTCGAAGAATTTTGATTGCCTATTTACAGAGCTGATATTGTGAACGAATTCATTACCTGCGTGAATCAATAAAACACTATTTTGACTTTCGTAAGCTTAAAAATATTCAAATATTGGGATCGCTGTTTAAAGTATTTGCGGCAAAATTAACTTGATTACACTCGAAGAATTTTGATTGCCTATTTACAGAGCTGATATTGTGAACGAATTCATTACCTGCGTGAATTAATAAAACACTATTTTGACTTTCGTAAGCTTAAAAATATTCAAATATTGGGATCGCTGTTTAAAGTATTTGCGGCAAAATTAACTTGATTACACTCGAAGAATTTTGATTTCCAATTTACAGAGCTGATATAGTGAACGAATTCATTACCTGCGTGAATCAATAAAGCACTATTTTGACTTTCGTAAGCTTAAAAATATTCAAATATTGGGATCGCTGTTTAAAGTATTTGCGGCAAAATTAACTTGATTACACTCGAAGAATTTTGATTGTCTGTTTACAGAGCTGATATTGTGAACGAATTCATTACCTGCGTGAATCAATAAAACACTATTTTGACTTTCGTAAGCTTAAAAATATCCAAATATTGGGATCGTTGTTTAATGTATTTGCGACAAAATTAACTTGATTGCACTCGAAGAATTTTGATTGTCTGTTTACAGAGCTGATATTGTTGTTGTTGAAACCCAGACCGTCCGACCTACCAGAAAGGTGTAAGGTAACTGTTTGGACGGTCGGGAAGTGCCCCCCAATTTAGACCGGAACCCAGTGGGGGAGGCATCCACAGGGACCGTACCCTCCTTCCCCTACCACCAACCTCTCGGAAGGACTTTCGGACCCACATGTTTAACGTGATCGTACTCCGCATGAACACGGCGGCAGATTTGGCAGTGGCTGGAATCGAACCCGGGCCTACCGAGTGCAACTCCAGCGCGCTAACCAATGGGCTACCGCGCCCCAGAGCTGATATTGTGAACGAATTCATTACCTGCGTGAATCAATAAAACACTATTTTGACTTTCGTAAGCTTAAAAATATTCAAATATTGGGATCGCTGTTTAAAGTATTTGCGGCAAAATTAACTTGATTACACTCGAAGAATTTTGATTGCCTATTTACAGAGCTGATATTGTGAACGAATTCATTACCTGCGTGAATCAATAAAACACTATTTTGACTTTAGTAAGCTTAAAAATATTCAAATATTGGGATCGCTGTTTAAAGTATTTGCGGCAAAATTAACTTGATTACACTCGAAGAATTTTGATTGCCTATTTACAGAGCTGATATTGTGAACGAATTCATTACCTGCGTGAATCAATAAAACACTATTTTGACTTTCGTAAGCTTAAAAATATTCAAATATTGGGATCGCTGTTTAAAGTATTTGCGGCAAAATTAACTTGATTACACTCGAAGAATTTTGATTGCCTATTTACAGAGCTGATATTGTGAACGAATTCATTACCTGCGTGAATCAATAAAACACTATTTTGACTTTCGTAAGCTTAAAAATATTCAAATATTGGGATCGCTGTTTAAAGTATTTGCGGCAAAATTAACTTGATTACACTCGAAGAATTTTGATTGCCTATTTACAGAGCTGATATTGTTGTTGTTGTTGTTGAGACCCAGACCGTCCGACCTACCAGAAAGGTGTAAGGTAACTATATGGACGGCCGGGAAGTGCCACCCAATTTAGACCGGAACCCAGTGGGGGAGGCATCCACAGGGACCGTACCCTCCTTCCCCTACCACCAACCTCTCGGAAGGACTTACGGACCCACATGTTTAACGTGATCGTACTCCGCATGAACACGGCGGCATTTGTGGCAGCGTGCAAATCTAGCGCGCAAACCACGGGGATACCGCACCCGAGATGGCCAACAGCACGCGGCGTTCCGAGGTGGTCACCCACCAAGTACTAACCGCGCCCGATGCTGCTTGACTTCGGTGATCTAACGAGAACCGGTGTTTTCAGCACGGTACGGCCGTTGGCCCCAGAGCTGATATTGTGAACGAATTCATTACCTGCGTGAATTAATAAAACACTATTTTGACTTTCGTAAGCTTAAAAATATTCAAATATTGGGATCGCTGTTTAAAGTATTTGCGGCAAAATTAACTTGATTACACTCGAAGAATTTTGATTTCCAATTTACAGAGCTGATATAGTGAACGAATTCATTACCTGCGTGAATCAATAAAGCACTATTTTGACTTTCGTAAGCTTAAAAATATTCAAATATTGGGATCGCTGTTTAAAGTATTTGCGGCAAAATTAACTTGATTACATTCGAAGAATTTTGATTGCCTATTTACAGAGCTGATATTGTGAACGAATTCATTACCTGCGTGAATCAATAAAGCACTATTTTGACTTTCGTAAGCTTAAAAATATTCAAATATTGGGATCGCTGTTTAAAGTATTTGCGGCAAAATTAACTTGATTACACTCGAAGAATTTTGATTGTCTGTTTACAGAGCTGATATTGTGAACGAATTCATTACCTGCGTGAATCAATAAAACACTATTTTGACTTTCGTAAGCTTAAAAATATCCAAATATTGGGATCGTTGTTTAATGTATTTGCGGCAAAATTAACTTGATTGCACTCGAAGAATTTTGATTGTCTGTTTACAGAGCTGATATTGTTGTTGTTGAAACCCAGACCGTCCGACCTACCAGAAAGGTGTAAGGTAACTGTTTGGACGGTCGGGAAGTGCCCCCCAATTTAGACCGGAACCCAGTGGGGGAGGCATCCACAGGGACCGTACCCTCCTTCCCCTACCACCAACCTCTCGGAAGGACTTTCGGACCCACATGTTTAACGTGATCGTACTCCGCATGAACACGGCGGCTGATTTGGCAGTGGCTGGAATCGAACCCGGGCCTACCGAGTGCAACTCCAGCGCGCTAACCAATGGGCTACCGCGCCCCAGAGCTGATATTGTGAACGAATTCATTACCTGCGTGAATCAATAAAACACTATTTTGACTTTCGTAAGCTTAAAAATATTCAAATATTGGGATCGCTGTTTAAAGTATTTGCGGCAAAATTAACTTGATTACACTCGAAGAATTTTGATTGCCTATTTACAGAGCTGATATTGTGAACGAATTCATTACCTGCGTGAATCAATAAAACACTATTTTGACTTTCGTAAGCTTAAAAATATTCAAATATTGGGATCGCTGTTTAAAGTATTTGCGGCAAAATTAACTTGATTACACTCGAAGAATTTTGATTGCCTATTTACAGAGCTGATATTGTGAACGAATTCATTACCTGCGTGAATTAATAAAACACTATTTTGACTTTCGTAAGCTTAAAAATATTCAAATATTGGGATCGCTGTTTAAAGTATTTGCGGCAAAATTAACTTGATTACACTCGAAGAATTTTGATTTCCAATTTACAGAGCTGATATAGTGAACGAATTCATTACCTGCGTGAATCAATAAAGCACTATTTTGACTTTCGTAAGCTTAAAAATATTCAAATATTGGGATCGCTGTTTAAAGTATTTGCGGCAAAATTAACTTGATTACATTCGAAGAATTTTGATTGCCTATTTACAGAGCTGATATTGTGAACGAATTCATTACCTGCGTGAATCAATAAAGCACTATTTTGACTTTCGTAAGCTTAAAAATATTCAAATATTGGGATCGCTGTTTAAAGTATTTGCGGCAAAATTAACTTGATTACACTCGAAGAATTTTGATTGTCTGTTTACAGAGCTGATATTGTGAACGAATTCATTACCTGCGTGAATCAATAAAACACTATTTTGACTTTCGTAAGCTTAAAAATATCCAAATATTGGGATCGTTGTTTAATGTATTTGCGGCAAAATTAACTTGATTGCACTCGAAGAATTTTGATTGTCTGTTTAAAGAGCTGATATTGTTGTTGTTGAAACCCAGACCGTCCGACCTACCAGAAAGGTGTAAGGTAACTGTTTGGACGGTCGGGAAGTGCCCCCCAATTTAGACCGGAACCCAGTGGGGGAGGCATCCACAGGGACCGTACCCTCCTTCCCCTACCACCAACCTCTCGGAAGGACTTTCGGACCCACATGTTTAACGTGATCGTACTCCGCATGAACACGGCGGCAGATTTGGCAGTGGCTGGAATCGAACCCGGGCCTACCGAGTGCAACTCCAGCGCGCTAACCAATGGGCTACCGCGCCCCAGAGCTGATATTGTGAACGAATTCATTACCTGCGTGAATCAATAAAACACTATTTTGACTTTCGTAAGCTTAAAAATATTCAAATATTGGGATCGCTGTTTAAAGTATTTGCGGCAAAATTAACTTGATTACACTCGAAGAATTTTGATTGCCTATTTACAGAGCTGATATTGTGAACGAATTCATTACCTGCGTGAATCAATAAAACACTATTTTGACTTTAGTAAGCTTAAAAATATTCAAATATTGGGATCGCTGTTTAAAGTATTTGCGGCAAAATTAACTTGATTACACTCGAAGAATTTTGATTGCCTATTTACAGAGCTGATATTGTGAACGAATTCATTACCTGCGTGAATCAATAAAACACTATTTTGACTTTCGTAAGCTTAAAAATATTCAAATATTGGGATCGCTGTTTAAAGTATTTGCGGCAAAATTAACTTGATTACACTCGAAGAATTTTGATTGCCTATTTACAGTGCTGATATTGTGAACGAATTCATTACCTGCGTGAATCAATAAAACACTATTTTGACTTTCGTAAGCTTAAAAATATTCAAATATTGGGATCGCTGTTTAAAGTATTTGCGGCAAAATTAACTTGATTACACTCGAAGAATTTTGATTGCCTATTTACAGAGCTGATATTGTGAACGAATTCATTACCTGCGTGAATTAATAAAACACTATTTTGACTTTCGTAAGCTTAAAAATATTCAAATATTGGGATCGCTGTTTAAAGTATTTGCGGCAAAATTAACTTGATTACACTCGAAGAATTTTGATTGCCAATTTACAGAGCTGATATAGTGAACGAATTCATTACCTGCGTGAATCAATAAAGCACTATTTTGACTTTCGTAAGCTTAAAAATATTCAAATATTGGGATCACTGTTTAAAGTATTTGCGGCAAAATTAACTTGATTACATTCGAAGAATTTTGATTGCCTATTTACAGAGCTGATATTGTGAACGAATTCATTACCTGCGTGAATCAATAAAGCACTATTTTGACTTTCGTAAGCTTAAAAATATTCAAATATTGGGATCGCTGTTTAAAGTATTTGCGGCAAAATTAACTTGATTACACTCGAAGAATTTTGATTTCCAATTTACAGAGCTGATATAGTGAACGAATTCATTACCTGCGTGAATCAATAAAGCACTATTTTGACTTTCGTAAGCTTAAAAATATTCAAATATTGGGATCGCTGTTTAAAGTATTTGCGGCAAAATTAACTTGATTACACTCGAAGAATTTTGATTGCCTGTTTACAGAGCTGATATTGTGAACGAATTCATTACCTGCGTGAATCAATAAAACACTATTTTGACTTTCGTAAGCTTAAAAATATTCAAATATTGGGATCGCTGTTTAAAGTATTTGCGGCAAAATTAACTTGATTACACTCGAAGAATTTTGATTGCCTATTTACAGAGCTGATATTGTGAACGAATTCATTACCTGCGTGAATCAATAAAACACTATTTTGACTTTAGTAAGCTTAAAAATATTCAAATATTGGGATCGCTGTTTAAAGTATTTGCGGCAAAATTAACTTGATTACACCCGAAGAATTTTGATTGCCAATTTACAGAGCTGATATAGTGAACGAATTCATTACCTGCGTGAATCAATAAAGCACTATTTTGACTTTCGTAAGCTTAAAAATATTCAAATATTGGGATCGCTGTTTAAAGTATTTGCGGCAAAAGTAACTTGATTACACTCGAAGAATTTTGATTGCCAATTTACAGAGCTGATATAGTGAACGAATTCATTACCTGCGTGAATCAATAAAGCACTATTTTGACTTTCGTAAGCTTAAAAATATTCAAATATTGGGATCGCTGTTTGAAGTATTTGCGGCAAAATTAACTTGATTACACTCGAAGAATTTTGATTGCCTGTTTACAGAGCTGATATTGTGAACGAATTCATTACCTGCGTGAATCAATAAAGCACTATTTTGACTTTCGTAAGCTTAAAAATATTCAAATATTGGGATCGCTGTTTAAAGTATTTGCGGCAAAATTAACTTGATTACACTCGAAGAATTTTGATTGCCTGTTTACAGAGCTGATATTGTGAACGAATTCATTACCTGCGTGAATCAATAAAACACTATTTTGACTTTCGTAAGCTTAAAAATATCCAAATATTGGGATCGCTGTTTAAAGTATTTGCGGCAAAATTAACTTGATTACACTCGAAGAATTTTGATTGCCTGTTTACAGAGCTGATATTGTGAACGAATTCATTACCTGCGTGAATCAATAAAGCACTATTTTGACTTTCGTAAGCTTAAAAATATTCAAATATTGGGATCGCTGTTTAAAGTATTTGCGGCAAAATTAACTTGATTGCACTCGAAGAATTTTGATTGCCTGTTTACAGAGCTGATATTGTGAACGAATTCATTACCTGCGTGAATCAATAAAGCACTATTTTGACTTTCGTAAGCTTAAAAATATTCAAATATTGGGATCGCTGTTTAAAGTATTTGCGGCAAAATTAACTTGATTACACTCGAAGAATTTTGATTGCCTGTTTACAGAGCTGATATTGTGAACGAATTCATTACCTGCGTGAATCAATAAAACACTATTTTGACTTTCGTAAGCTTAAAAATATTCAAATATTGGGATCGCTGTTTAAAGTATTTGCGGCAAAATTAACTTGATTACACTCGAAGAATTTTGATTGCCTATTTACAGAGCTGATATTGTGAACGAATTCATTACCTGCGTGAATCAATAAAACACTATTTTGACTTTCGTAAGCTTAAAAATATTCAAATATTTGGATCACTGTTTAAAGTATTTGCGGCAAAATTAACTTGATTACACTCGAAGAATTTTGATTGCCTATTTACAGAGCTGATATTGTGAACGAATTCATTACCTGCGTGAATCAATAAAACACTATTTTGACTTTAGTAAGCTTAAAAATATTCAAATATTGGGATCGCTGTTTAAAGTATTTGCGGCAAAATTAACTTGATTACACTCGAAGAATTTTGATTGCCTATTTACAGAGCTGATATTGTGAACGAATTCATTACCTGCGTGAATCAATAAAACACTATTTTGACTTTCGTAAGCTTAAAAATATTCAAATATTTGGATCGCTGTTTAAAGTATTTGCGGCAAAATTAACTTGATTACACTCGAAGAATTTTGATTGCCTGTTTACAGAGCTGATATTGTGAACGAATTCATTACCTGCGTGAATCAATAAAACACTGCTTTGACTTTCGTAAGCTTAAAAATATTCAAATATTGGGATCGCTGTTTAAAGTATTTGCGGCAAAATTAACTTGATTACACTCGAAGAATTTTGATTGCCTATTTGCAGAGCTGATATTGTGAACGAATTCATTACCTGCGTGAATCAATAAAACACTGCTTTGACTTTCGTAAGCTTAAAAATATTCAAATATTGGGATCGCTGTTTAAAGTATTTGCGGCAAAATTAACTTGATTACACTCGAAGAATTTTGATTGCCTGTTTACAGAGCTGATATTGTGAACGAATTCATTACCTGCGTGAATCAATAAAACACTATTTTGACTTTCGTAAGCTTAAAAATATTCAAATATTGGGATCGCTGTTTAAAGTATTTGCGGCAAAATTAACTTGATTACACTCGAAGAATTTTGATTGCTTGTTTACAGAGCTGATATTGTGAACGAAATCATTACCTGCGTGAATCAATAAAACACTATTTTGACTTTCGTAAACTTAAAAATATTCAAATATTGGGATCGCTGTTTATTTGCGGCAAAATTAACTTGATTACACTCGAAGAATTTTGATTGCCTGTTTACAGAGCTGATATTGTGAACGAATTCATTACCTGCGTGAATCAATAAAGCACTATTTTGACTTTCGTAAGCTTAAAAATATTCAAATATTGGGATCGCTGTTTAAAGTATTTGCGGCAAAATTAACTTGATTACACTCGAAGAGTTTTGATTGCCTGTTTACAGAGCTGATATTGTGAACGAATTCATTACCTGCATGAATCAATAAAACACTGCTTTGACTTTCGTAAGCTTAAAAATATTCAAATATTGGGATCGCTGTTTAAAGTATTTGCGGCAAAATTAACTTGATTACACTCGAAGAGTTTTGATTGCCTGTTTACACAGCTGATATTGTGAACGAATTCATTACCTGCGTGAATCAATAAAACACTGCTTTGACTTTCGTAAACTTAAAAATATTCAAATATTGGGATCGCTGTTTAAAGTATTTGCGGCAAAATTAACTTGATTACACGCGAAGAATTTTGATTGCCTATTTGCAGAGCTGATATTGTGAACGAATTCATTACCTGCGTGAGTCAATAAAACACTATTTTGACTTTCGTAAGCTTAAAAATATTCAAATATTGGGATCGCTGTTTAATGTACTTGAGGCAAAGCTAACTTGATTACACTCGAATTTTGATTGCCTATTTACAGAGCTGATATTGTAAACGAATTCATTACTTGCGTTAGTCAATAAAACACTATTTTGACTTTCGTAAGCTTAAAAATATGCAAATATTAGGATCGCTGTTAAATATATTTGCGCCAAAGCTAACTTGATTACTCTTTGAAAGCTATGATTGCATATCCGCAGAGCTGATATAGTAAGCGAATTTATTACCTGAATGAGTCAATAAAACACTGCTTTAGATTAATCTTTAAGGTATACAAATATTAGGAACGCTGTTAAATATATTTGCGGCAAAGCTAACTCAAATACCCTGTGGAAACTTTTTTTTTCCCAATGGCCAGGCATTGACTCTTTCATCTTCGCCTATACATCGGCCAGAACAGTGAACCTCTTTGCCGTCAACTGACGTTGCCCCGGCGCACCAGTGGGGGTGGGGACACATTGCGCCCAACAACACAAACATCCGTGTCTTACCCCAGGTAGCACAAATACGTAATTCTTACGTATCAAGCAATACGTAATCTTTACGTGTCAGGCCATACGTAATTATTACGCAAAAATGGTACGTTAGAATACGGTATACCAACCGTTATAAAAAAGGTTATTATTACGTATCCTTATACATTATTATTACGTATCCTTATACGTTAATATTACGTATATTCACATACGATATTATTACGTATATGCACATACGTGTTTATTACGTATCCATATACGTTATTATTACGTATATCCACATACGTTATTATTACGTATACCCACATACATTATTATTACGTATCTACATACGTGTATATTACGTATCCACATACGTTATTATTATGTATATCCACATGTGTTATTATTACGTATCCAGATACATGTTAATTACGTATCACATACGTGTATATTACGTATATCCACATACGTTATTATTACGTATCCAGATACATGTTTATTACATATCATATACGTGTATATTACGTATATTCACATACATGTTTATAACGTGTTCCCATATGTATTTATGCGTTCCCATACGCATTTATAATGTATTCCCATACATATTTATATTGTGTTTCTACATGTATTTATTACATGTTTATATTGTGTTTCTACACGTATTTATTACGTGTTTATATTGTGTTTCTACACGTATTTATTACGTGTTTATATACATATTTATCACACATTGGACAACTCTACAGAATAGTGCATGTTGCAGACATGATATTTACAAAGTTTTATGCATCTTTGTAAAACAAACATATTGAGTCAGGTGAATATATTTTTATAATAGATGTCAAATTTTCAGATTGTGTTGATTTCAATAATGTACTTGAATTTATAAATTTGAAATCAACACAATCTGAAACAGTATCTTTAAAATTTAAAATACATTCATCTAAATCATATGTTTACAAAGATACGATATATCAAATGTGTCATATATGCAAAATTCACAATACTATAGAATCACTCTGTTCATATGTAATAAAATTTTTATTTTAATTTATATTATATATTGTTAATACAATAATTTTAATGCAAAAATGTTTTTTTCCTTTATTTTCAGTTTATATTTAAATATATTTTTAATTCTAATTATTTCTAAATATTGCAAAAATTATAATCTACTACATTATGAAATATAATTTTAAATCTAAAAGATAAGCTATTTTAAATTGAAAATAACTTAAAAATACAGAATAAAATTTTGGGATATATTAAAACACATAATACTTAAAACATTTTTGCAATTTTTAAAGAGTTAATTTTTTAAAAGTAAACTTCAATACTAAAAATATATAAAAAAAACAATATTAATAATATTGTAATTAAGTTTATAGGCTATTTTAAATTACAATTATAGGCTATTTTAAATTTTAATTTAGCATGCTAAAACTACACATCTCTGATCAATGGTGGTATCATGCAACTGTGATGATTTTTAAGAGTGAAAACAGTGAGTAAGGGCACAGAGCCCAAGTAGAACATGTTTCTAGATACACAGAACACAAACTGTTTCACAATTATTTCTAAAAATTGCAAAAATTATAATCTACTACATTATGAAATATAATATTGTGTTTAATGTTTTTAAAAAAATTCCCAGAATTGTGTTTTTATTTCTTGTACGTATCATGTTTATTTTCTTTTAAGTATAAGGCTTTTTTAACTTCTTCCAGGTATTTTTTTTTATTTTCTTAAAAGTATCAAATTATTTTAATTTAGTATTGTGTTTTTTAACATTTCACCCCAGTATCAACTTTTTTTTTAAATTTGTCCTAAGTAGCATATTATTTTAAAATTTCTTCCTAGTATATATTTTTTTTTAATTCTTCCAAATCATGTATTTAAAAAAATTATACCGAAATATCGTTTTTTAAATGCTTATAAATGAGACTTACTATTTAACCTAGAGAGCTTAAATTAGTGTTATTTTCTTTTGCTTTTAATGAGTCTTAATTTGATATATAACATGACTATGCTATTTCAAATTTGAATTTTTTGAAAAGCTTCAAAATTTTTTTTTTTAAATCTCAAAAACACCCCTTTTAATTTTTTTGAAAAAAAAATATATGCTTTATGGACTACTTGTATGCCAAGTTTCATAATGGGAAGCCAATGGGTTCCTATGAAAATTATTTTTTTTTTGTATTAAACTATAAGTGAAATTAGCTAAATTACAAAAAATTTAATTTCCATAGGAACCCCTTAACGACCGACTATGAAATTTGGCACACAAATAGTCCCTTAATGTCTTTAATAAAAGTAAATAACTGAAAATCTAAAAGCCCCCAAAATCTGAAATTTTACAGTTTTTGTAAACTTTACTGGTACTATCATTGTACCAAAAATGATCGATTTCTGAGGTATCAAGGTTCAAACCATTAATTGATTTGACACGGAATAACATATACTTAGTACATAACTCATTAACCAGTTGTTTCAAACATTCAGCCCACATATGTTCTTTTCAATTTTAACAATTTGCTACACACTTAATATTTCACATATGTCACTCAAAATTTAATTTTGTATTTACAATCAGTTACAAAACGTTACTTTTCAAGAACTTTTAAAATAAGTACTTCTCCAAACAAGTGAAGACAATTTCATCTCTTCCTTGCTCAAGAGTACAAACTCTCCCAGTTGCAGTATCAGGCTCTACTTTTTGCGAAATGGTCTCACCTAGCACATTCAAATATTCAATACGTCACTTGGTTGAGGATAAAAGAAAGAAGGAGAAGGTCCTTTAGGATGTAGGAAGCTAACTATATAGTCGCTCGTCTTTTCAAGAATACATGCAAGCTACCAAGATCCTTTATAGAGTATAGTGACAAATCCAGATTCAATTTTTGCTTAATTAGTTGGTGTAATATAGTCTAATGCTGTCACACGTTCAGTAAATTGGTGTTCACTACAGTAATTATGCTTAACATGAAGTATATTTTCAGAAATTGGGTAGTAAGAATGAAGTTTTTGAGTACCCATGATTGCCTTAAAGTCATTCAACTGTGGCGACAGTATTTCTTTAACTTCTTCATACTCATCAACTGTGCTGTACTCAAAAACTTCATTCTTTTTACCCAATTTCTGAAAATTGGCTTCTTGTTAAGCATTATTACTGTAGTGAACACCGGTTTACTGAACGTGTGACAGCATTCGACTATATTACACAAACTAATTTAGTAAAAATTGAATCTGGATTTGGCACTATATAGTCTATAAAGGATCTTTGTGGCTTGCATGTATTCTTGAGAAGAATAATGTTACGAGCGACTATAAAGTAAGCTTCCTACATCCTAAGGGACCTTTTCTTACTTTCATCCTCAACCGAGTGACGTATTGAATGTGCCAGGTGAGACCATTTTGCAAAAAGTAGAGCCTGTTACTGCAACTGGGAGAGTTTGTACTCTTGAGCAAGGAAGAAATGAAATTATCTTCACTCAGTTTGGAGAAGAACTTATTTTAAAAGTTCTTGAACGTTTTGTAATTATAATTGTAAATATAAAATTAAATTGAGTGGCATGTGAAATATCAGGGTGGCCACTCTTCAGACACATTGAAATTCCCTGACTTTTCCAGGTGAATTGAAAAGAAATTCCAGACCAGTAATTTTAACATAAAATGCGTGCACATCCCTATTTAGTTACAAATTTGATTAAAGAATCTTAACAATTACTCCACTATTAAAAAAAAAGTTATATTAAATCAGGAGAAAAAAATACACATTTTTTGTTTTTACAAATAAATTTTGACATTTTTAATAAAAAATACATGTAAATGCAGCAAAATTGAACTACTGAAATATTTAAAAGAATTTAATGTTTTTTTTCCCTGAAGAAATAAAAAGAAATAGTCTAAACTGATGTCCTTAAATATGGGCATTGCAAATTGTTCACAATGACAGACATTAAAGATATGCAAAAACTACACTGTAACAAGCTACAGCCATTGAATAATTAATGTCAATTCAGCAATGTCAAAAGAATGTCATTAAAATAGAAAAAATATTGTAAAATGTATATAATATTCTTGGCAACAGTTGTCCAAAATGGAGCACAAACTCTGCATTTTTGTTTTTATACGGAATCAAATGGACACATGGCAGCCTTTATTTAGAAGTTACGAGTACAGCATAATACTTGGCGAAATTTTTCGAAAATGGCATACAAACTGGGCAGTCCTGTTTTTATAAGGACAACTAGTATTAAAAAAAAAAAAAAAAAAAAAAAACAGAATTTTCACAAAATTCCCTGACTTTTCCCGGTTGAGTGGCCATCCTGAATATTAAGTGTGTAGCAAATTGTAAAAATTGAGAACATATGTGGGCTGAATGTATGAAAAAACTGGCTAATGAGTTATGTACTAAATGTATGTCATTTTGTGTCAAATCACTTAATGGTTTGAACCTTGATATCTAAAAAATTGATCATTTTTGGTACAGTGATAGTACCAGTAAAGTTTAAAAACACCGTAAAATTTCATATTTTTTGCGCTTTTAGATTTTCAGTTATTCACTTTTTTAAAAAAGCCAAATCTGGTAAAGTTTTGAAATCTTTAAACAGTGGTAGATCAAAAACTATTTGACCAAGAGAGTTCAAATTAGTGCAGTCTTTTGTTTTCGATGGACCTTAATTTGATATACAACATGATTATGGTATTTAACTCTTTTTTAAAATTGGAGTTTCTAAAATAATTACAAACTAAAAGAGAAATTGTTTTTAGAGAATAGCATAGTCATATCAAATTAAGACCCATTAAAAGAAAAAAAAAATGACACCAATTTGAGATCTCTAGGTCAAATACTTTTTTTTTTTTTGCCAAATTTCGCTTTTAAGAAAGTCAATAACTGAAAACTAAGAGCCCAAAAAATCTAATATTTACAGTTTTTGTCAGCTTCACTGGTACTACTATTGTACCAAAAATTATCATTTTCCATGATGTCAAGGTTCAGATCATTGGTTGATTTGACTCGGAATGACCCTTGGATGAATATTCAATTTGGCAGTATTTTAATTTCTTAAGTTTTACACCATATGAAATATTGTTTAAAAACAAACTAATTATTCTTTGTAATCAAAGTTAGAGGTAAGTTACGGTACAGGAAAATTAAGCGTTCTGCATTTTCAGGTTGCAGCCTATTACCATCTTTAAGTTTAAAATCTAAGTTAAGTTTAAAATTTAAGTTATACCATCTTTAAGTTTAAAATACATAAAAACATGTAAAAGAATAATTTCTGATTTTACAATATTTGAAATAAACATGCATGCATGACAACAAATGCAATCTCGGACCACGTTTTCATTTAATCTCCGCTTAGATAGTATTAAATGCGAGCATGGATGCACATACCACGATGCTGAAAACATGCACTTTTCCCGTTTGCTTTTAAAGCAATATGTGCATACATACAACAAAGCTAGGAAGATATATAAAATAAAATATAAGTTAAAGCTAAATATAATTAAATAAGTTATATAAATTAAGCAACATGTTAACCTAACACTAACCTAACACGGGAAAATAAAGTTCAAGATACAAACCTTTCTGTGCTACAAACCATGGCGGGAAACGTAAAGAATGATTACTGCACTCAGTGTTGCCAGATGCACAAAGCTTATGGCTTCGTCCCCTGAGGTAGAAATGAGTCCGTTCTGGAAGCTTCCAGAACTGCGTGACGTCACGGCGGGGTTAGAACTTGGGAGGGTGAAGATAAACAAGAAGGGATACATGAAAATGCCTTGGGGAAAAGGGTTCGAGAACAAAGCTGAAAGAGGATTTGAGCAAGGGGGAGCGTTAATGGTTATTTTTACGTATGAAAAATGGTAATTTTAATGTAATATAAACGGTATTTATAACGTATGATAAACGGTATTTATAATGTATTTTAAACGGTAATACATAAAAATGCCTTTGGGAAAAGGGTTCGAGAACAAAGCTGAAAGAGGATTTGAGCGAGAGGGGAGCGTTAATGGTTATTTTTACGTATGATAAATTGGTATTTTTAACGTAATAAAAACGGTTATTTTAATGTAAAATAAACAGTAATACATACGTATTTAAAACGGTATTTCTACATACGGTATGTTCATACACGGTAATTCATACGTATGATATACGGTATTTTTATATACCGTTTACTCATAACGGTATTATAACCGATGTATTACCGTTTATCGTATAACACATACGAAAATATAACGTATAAACGGTTTATCAACGGTTATAATACCGTATGTGTGTTACCTGGGACGTGGGACTCGAACCCACAACGTAACGGCCGATCAATCGCTGGAAATGCTCGTCTTAACCGTTCGGCCACCACGTCGACTGGAATGAGCCAACAGTACGCGGTGTTCCCAGGTGGTCACCCACCCAAGTACTAACTGCGCCCGATGCTGCTTAACTTCGGGGATCTAACGAGAACCGGTGTTTTCAGCACGGCAGAGCCATTGGCTCTATGTGGAAACTATGATTGCCAATTTACACAGTCTTTGTTTTCATAGGCGCAGAATGCGTACATTAACTACACTTGTGACAAGTCTAATTGGAATCAAATGTGAACTCTATAACAGGCAAATGACTCAATTTTGTGTTTATACGCCAATTTTGCGTACACTGACTATACTTGACGAACACCTAACCTCCAGTGGAGTAGAAGATACGAGATTAATTCTTCCGCCTAAAGAAATAATGCGCCATAAAAGTTGATAAAAAAAATATCGTCGTGTGGCAAACTTATGCAGAAAACCACAATAGTTTTTGGTAAAGTTTTTTTTTTTTCTCGTTAGTCAAACTTTCTATTTCTAAAACTATTTAAAAAAATCTGATGTGGGCAATACGTGACTTTCCTTATATAATATAATGAATTTGCTACTTTTACAGTAAAAAAAAAATCTGATGTGGGCAACACATGACTTTCCTTATATAATGAAATGAATTTATTACTTTTACAGTAAAATAAATAGGTTTTTCTTCTAGTAGATACTAATATCCTTTCCAAGATATTGACTTTTCGACAATTAGTCGTCATTTTCATTGATTTAGCGTCATTTTTATCCATTTGGCGAGATTTTCGTTAATTTGGCAACATTTCAAAAAGTCGCCAAGTTGGCGACATTCCGCCAATTTTGTCGCCAAAATCTCGCCAACCGCTATGGACAAAGAAATAAGTTATATATATATATATATATATATATAACTTATTAGATATTGAATTTTCGACATATATAACTATTATTATATATTTATATATTATATAACTTATTAGATATTGAATTTTCCACAATTAGTCGTCATTTTCATTGATTTAGCGTCATTTTTATCCATTTGGCGAGATTTTCGTTAATTTGGCAACATTTCAAAAAGTCGCCAAGTTGGCGACATTCCGCCAATTTCGTCGCCAAAATCTCGCCAAGCGTTATGAACGAAGAAATAAGTTATTCTTACAGCAGATAAATTGGCGTTCAAATGCAAAAGTATTACTCTATATCTATATTAAGTATCTTTTTTCATGAATGGAACGAGCTAGATCCACGAGAATGATGTCACCCAATTTATCGCATGATATTATATATGAAAAGTGAACATGTTTCTCAATAGGAAATATTTTTTTTTCTATTTTATTTGACTTTTTGATAATTTTTTTGAAAAATGTGCGATATCTCGAGAACGGTTCATGTTAGCGTTCTAAAATTTATGTCAATCGTTTTCTAATGAAAAATTACATAAGGAATGTCTATTTACGTAACTTTATTATTGGTTTTGATTTTTTGACGATTTTTTCAAAATTTCATTCGAAAATTTAGGGGGGTTCTGATCATTCGATTGCGTATAAAAACAATAGGCTTCCAGTGTTTACAGATTGTGATTTTTGTACCAAATTTGGTTCGAATCGGTCCATTCGTTCGTCAGTTATCGTCTCCACAGACCCACTGACACACACACACACAGACATCACTTCAAAAATGTTTGATTCGTGATCAGGGATGCTTGAAACGTGCTCTCCCGTCGAAAACTCGAATTCGAATTTTCGACCCCGTCACAATACTTTCCTTATACATTATGTATATAAGGAAAGTAATAAAACGTTATGTTTCCGGAAAAAATATTAAATTTTATTTAAAGAAAGGGAAAGGCATTCTTTAGGATCCAGAAGCAAAATTGTGCTCCATAGTCTATAAACATCTTGTGCAAATAATTTCTTTAATATTGTTGCCAATCAGAGGCCGGCACCCTCAACTAATTTAAATAATTAAAAATAAATTTATTATTCTGAACCGTAATACTAATGCTATATTTTCGTTATCGGTGTCTATCGTTATCTTTAGATTTTAAATATGCCTCATTGTTGAAAATATACGAACAGGGGCCAGACGTGCGCTCATGTTCACTACGTGGACTGGCCTTTCTAGTAGATCGGACGATCTGGGTCTCAACAACAACCACAACTAAGCGGACTGGATGCAAGAGCTCGTGAAGCGAGTTGCTGAGATTAGTGAGCGTCAGCCAGTAAGGGGCAAAACCCCCAACGCGTTTTACGCCTGCTACGCAAATGCAAGGAAAGAGCTTGAACTCCGGCTACTAATGAGCGACAACAAACCGGGGTTGGAACCCCCAAGTACAGAAAGTTAGCGAGCATATTCGACCAGAGAGCATAAAGGCGGTTGTATACACTGGCCAGATTTAAAGAGTTCACGAATCGAGCTTCAGGGTTGGTGAGCGTCACCGAACAAAGGTGTTATATGTTTGAATATATTTAAAACATAACTGTTAATGAGAAGTTTTTTCATGTTTATTCAAATTTATTTTGCAAATTTTAAATATAAATATAAACAAAAACATTTTAATTTAAAACGTCATGTATTTAATACTGAAAAATAAATTCGGAATGCAAATAGAAATTTAAAATTATTTAAACTTTCTAAATGTAACCAAAGTCATTTTAAATTTTTAAATCTTTAAATAGAAATAAATATTTTTGATATTTTGTATTTGAATATTTAAGCTATTATTAAAAAAAGTTCCGCATGCAAATAAAAATGCTTTTAAACACAAAGTTCTAGATAATTTTAAATTAATTTGCACTTATTTAGAAACACTTTTTGAAACAATTATTTAGACAAACTTTTAGAAACAATTAAAAACACTTTTAAAGATTTAAATGTTTAGAGTTTTTAAATTTTGTAATTTGAAATAAAACAGATTTTATATTAAGGTAAATTTATAAATCATTTAAAATATTCAAAACATAAAATGTATCCCAATAATTGAAATTGCCTCTTGTGATAATACAACTTTGCAGTACTTTTTTGAAGAAAGCAGACATAAGCAAATAAGGTAAGGGATTTGTTAGAAGAGTACACTGTTTCTGGCCTGAAGAAGAGGTCTCAAAACGCCCTTGAAACAATTGTAGTCACCTTATTTGCTTATGCTAGAATTTCTTCAAAATTGAATAAAAAGCATATGCTAAATGTATATTTTTATATATTTAAGTAACTCAAAAGCTGCATTTTTATTCAAAATGATAAATTAACATTGTGCTGGCCACGTCTCAATATTGATTTTGAGACTATATAGAAAAATCAAACTCTGGGCGCATGTGCAATACACTTTTAGAATACTGAGCTCCTATTGGTAGCGAAGAATGTGACGTCGAAGTAAAAGATTTGCACAATTATCCGCTCGTAATTAAATCATTTCTGAAACGATGAGACTTTACCAGAAGGATAACGGTTTACAATTTTTAATACGGAGATACTTGCCTATTGATAAACGTAGCCTATTTTAGAATTCACTTTTTAAAGACAATTAAATTAAAAGAATGGCGATACTGTTAAACAAATAAATAATCCCTAAAAAAATTACCTAATCCAAAGAAGTGATTAAGGTTAATTTATAAATTGGAGTTATTAAGATCGATGCGATCAATATATAAACTGGGGTATGCCGATAAGATCAATAGAGTATGTGAATGTTTAAGCATAGGGGTAAAGGGGGATAATTAAACATCCGTGTTAAACACCTCATCGTTTGAGACAATTCAGGTAGCACTAAGGTAAGATAAGCATTATATCTATTTCTATACAAAAGACTCATATTGAATTAAATAATATTTATTTAAACTGTTCATTTTTCAGGAAAATGACCAGCGCAATGCAAATTAGAACTCAAATAATAAAAAATACTTCTAGGTATTCAATTTTTTTTACCTATCAATTTTTTTCTGTCTCCATATTTCCTATACTTTGTCACACAACTTCGAAAAAATAGGTATTACTTCATCTCATAATTAAAAAATCTGATGTGGGCAGCACATGACTTTCCTTATATAATGCAATGAATTTACTACTTTTACAGTAAAAAAAAATAGATTATTTTTATAGTAGATATTTATATTCTTTCCAAAATATTGAATTTTCGTCAATGAGTCATCATTTTCATTAATTTAGTGTCATTTTTATCCATTTGACGAGTTTTTCGTTAATTTAGCAACATTTAAAAAAGTGGCCAAGTTGGCGACATTCCACCAAATTCGTCGCCAAAATCTCGCCAAGCGTTATGGCTGAGAAATAAGTTATTCTTACAGCAGATATTGACTATTGACGTTCAAATAAAAAAGTATTCCTCAAAGTATCTTTTTTCATGAATGGAACGAGCTAGATCCACGAGAATGATGTCACCCAAAATATCGCATGGTATTTCATATGAAAAGTGAACATGTTTCTCAATAGGAAATATTCTTTTTTTATTTTATATGACTTTCTGATAATTTTTATGAAAAATGTGCAATATCTCGAGAACGGTTCATGTTAGCGTTCTAAAATTTATGCCAATCGTTTTCTAATGAAAACTTACATAAGAAATGTCTATTTGAACAACTTTATTAGAGGTTTTGATTTTTTGATGATTTTTTCAAAATATCACTCGAAAATTTAGGAGGGTTCTGAACATTCGATTGCTTATAAAAACAATAGGCTTCCAGTGTTTACGGATTGTAATTTTTGTACCAAATTTCGTTCAAATCGGTCCCTTCGTTTGTCAGTTATCGTCTCCCCAGACTCACTGGCACACACACACACACACACACACACACATCACTTCAAAAATGTTCAATTCGTGATCAGGGATGTTTGACATGTGCTCTCCCGTCGAAAACTCGAATTCGAATTTTCAACCACGTCACAATACTTTCCTTATACATTATCGTATATAAGGAAAGTAAAAGCTTTAATTTAAAAGTAACCAAAAATACATATACATAACATTACGCTTTCCTGTTATATCAAATGAGGCCAGATGGGACTTTACTAACACTAACAACACTTACAATTCTTAAAGCACTATGGTATTTTCAGCTTTTCAAACATATGAGTATCATCTCCTCTCTATGGCTTAAAGTCTGAAAAATACTGATCTATGGAATAGTATCAGGTAGCAATTCCGATTCCACAGCAAGCTAAAAGCTTAGCTTTTACCAAGTCCTCTTCTCTTCTCCAGTCCTATTGATTCCATGCTTAAATGATCTTATTCTCAGATTATGCAAATAGCTGTGCATCACCTAAACACCTGTTCTGATTAATTTAGCAGAGAGCCACTTAATAGGAAACGATAAGCATTTACTGGCGTTGCTAATTAAATCGGAAGACGGCATTCGCGAATCAGAAAACTGCTATTAAAGACATTTTCCTTCTCTCTACAGCTGTTCTAAAAGTCGTTAACAATCTATTAGCGAAAATATTTCACTAGCCTCTAATGGCTTGCAGACTCCAAATTCCACGCCCAGTGCCATAATTCCATACTTTCACAGTGTGTTGGATTGGCGAATGTAGTTTCAAGCTACGATTACAAGTTCGAAGATCTTGATTAGCGTTTTCAGACCTTTATTCCCTCACGTACCCCCACCCCCTGCCCTGGTTGTTAATTTCTTCTAATTGTACCCCCAAATTTTATGACACGATAAATATTATTGTAGGCGTGTAATACGAAAACTTGCATAAGACTGGTTTATACTTATGTCCTATATTATATCACTTAGATAGATTTCCATATATTATTTTATAACAATAATTATCTGTTTTTAAAAATTACTATGTAACATGACTTAAAAATCATAAGAATGTAAAACATTTTGTTGAACAAAAATTTACTATTTTTTTTAATTAAAATTCAAGTAAGAGATACAAAAATATTAACTTAAAATTGACGATGATACAGGTAACCAACAGACACACAACATGAAATAAGTAGATGTGGATTATTAACAAAAAGATTCTGAACATAATAGTGCAGCATAGAATGAAGAAAATACAGCCGATACATTAATAAATTTCTATGAATTTAATAAATTAAAAGTAAGGCATTGAATTCAATAAATTAAAAATTGAAAACAATTTGAGACCCAAAACATTATCACCACGGTCCTGTGCTCTAGACATAACACTAACAAACTTTTTGACAACCATATTCCATTTGTAATAGAATCAGTGCACACAGGCGTTCTGCAGCGTACAAATAAATAGATCAAATAATTTAATTTCTATTATAAGAACCCTTTCTTCTGAAGACTATTATATCGATTCCGCTTATAAATTTGCCGATTTTCAGCTTGTCCCAGTAACTGTGCATCCTAATATCACTCGTTTCAATTATTTTGGCACTGAGATGCTTAATATCGGACACTAATCATTTGCTAAAGCTCAATTAAATCAAGAGACAGCAATTAACGAATATAACAGATCTGCTGCCAAAGCTATTTTCTCTCTCTGCAGCTTTACCGAAATTATTTAGCAATCCATTAACAAGAAATGTTTAATCCTTTGGGCACTTTATCTGCCTTTCATTGCCTCAGATCAGCCGCAGATTGCTTTCGTATAAGTTAACCGCGTTTTGTGTGCTTAAAGTGGGTGTTCAGTTAACAACCATTTAATGGGAGTTGAGGGATGTTTTTTAATCAGGAGTATGATGTTCATTTTTAATGACGAACCAAACATTCTTCATGTGGAGTAAAATACTATAAATGAAATTGAAATGAATGTTATACCTCCTTCGTACTAGAAATTTGGATCCAGACTGAGCCAGCCGAACTAGATCTGCGAATGAATACACTAGAAAAAACGGATAGAGTTCAGTGCTCTACTGAAAATAGATCAAAAATTTCAATCTGGGTTAAAAACTCCTCATCTCAGTATTTTTTTGAGATGTTGATGTTTTTCCCTGGATTCAAACTTTCAATCCCATTTACAGATAAAGATTGAACCCTATCCTGTTCTTTCCGATGTATTTATTGATCCGCCGATTTGGTTTCGTTGATCAGATCGGGATTCAAATTCCTAGCGCAAATATTCAATGCATATTGTCACCCAAATTGACCATTCCAGTAATGGCTAGTGAGCTTTCTATGATGACAGATTCTAATAAATGTTTTTGGATGAACAGCGCAAAAGGGAACGCAGAGAACGATTGAAAAAACACTTAGCAGCCATCCATAAATGACCTTACTACATCGCCACCACACCTCGTCATTTTAAAGTAATCAACTTCGCTGATCTAAATTGATCATTCCTATGGGTATTATTATTCTGTCGTTAAGCCGATAATAGTCAGTTCGATGTAATTTCATGCTTAAATGCCAGTCTTGAAACCGTTACAGCCAAACCCCTATGATATTACGAAATTTTGAACCGCGTTAAAACTTAAATTGACTCGAAATATGTCCGCTGTCGCAAAAATGTACTCATAACATCTTACGAGAGTGGACGAAAATTACTCCGATTTGATTTTAGACCTCCCCATGTTGGAGATGCAGAAATCTCCGTCGAGTCTCTTGAATCATCAGAACAATCTTGTGGTTGGAAAGAAATGATAGACTGTCAAGGAGTGATTTTGACCAGTATAATCTTCATTTACAGTTGTCACCCATATTCACGTGATGCGTGGATACATGAGATTTATTTTGTTAAGGGATAGTTCGATTCTCAAGATGTGAAAACTCGGCCACTTTCCTGACGAAAACTGATCAACCGTTGTCCTCTCTGAGCCTTAAAGATTCTAATCATATTGGTGAAGAGGATGTTGATAGTGAAGAGAATCGAAGTTAAATTGCACAGATCCATATTACATTGTACATACAAAGATTTATATGAAGCAACTTCTGTCGTATATCAGGGCATTGCATTAGGTATGAAAATACTCACCCAGTTATATTTTTCCCACTGTGGTAATGTAAAGACCAGGTCATCCATTTCTTAAAAGTATTGCACTGATATAAAGAAAATGATGCTTCAAGGTTATCCTGAACACATAGCATTTTGTGAGTGGTAGAAGGATCTAAAAGAATGTCTTGGACAATCTCTGACTGGATGTAGTTGTATTACTAATGGCGGCTACAAATCAAATCCTCAAATCAATCAACTTATATAACAGAATGACAAATCAATAGATCACAAAAGTCATTTTAGTAAAACATCCTTCAGACGTACATACAATCTGCACTTCTATTTATAATTTTGACCCCGTCCATGTTTTAAGTTATGCTTGGTGATTCGTTCTTGATTCCATGCGAATCAAACCTTTACAAAATTACCTTTAATTTATAAAATTTAATTTTGTATATTGATGTTTAAACTGGCTTATGACAATATGTTTTCTTGATTTTGTGATTTTTGTAATTTTTAAATCTGGTGTATGAATGCATAAAATATGTTTTATGGTAATGTCAGTTTTAAGATATGCAAATTCAGCTTGCCGGTAGTAAATTATATTTAAGCATGTTGGCATTTTTTCTTATTTTAAAGCCACTGAGGAAGGGTATGATGATACCCGAAAGCGCTCTGGCTTTTCTAAAGAATGTATATATGTCTGAAGGATGCTTTTAATAAAATGACTTTTGTGATCTATTGATTTGTCATTCTGTTATATAAGTTTATGTAGTTATTTAAAAACTTTTTGCCACCAAAATAATTCTAAAATCTTTTGTTTAAAACGATTTTTGTCCATGAGGGGCGGAATAAAAATAAGCAGGCATCGTCATGAATATTGATTTTCGGAGAAAAGATTTCGACACTTTTTCAAAAGTGTCATTATCCTTCCTTAAGGCAAGTTTTTGACATCAATCATGACACAATCTACTCTTTGCTGAAGAACAACATAAAATACGAAACCGGTTCAGAAGTAAAAGGGTGTCTGAAAGCATTTTCCGTTTTGTTTAATTTCAGTAGTCACTTCGCTATCACTACTTAAAGAACATTATGCGCCATCAGTATAATGCCACTGTTCACAATTGACCTAACAAGATTTTAGTACATCGGAGTGCTGCGTCACACAAATAATAAATAGTTAATTTTTGGTTTTAACCATACCCATTTGTAAAGTATCCATCGGATCTGCAAATAGAAGAGCTAACTCGTAGCTTGTTCAAATAATTGTGCATCCTCCATCTGAATACCAGTTTCAATTAATTTGGCAGCGGAGTACGTAATACCGAGCGCTCGTCATTTACAGAAGCTGCTAATTAAATCAGGAGACTGGGTTCACGAATAAGGTAGCGAAAGTGGCGAAATCCGTTTCGCTTTTTCTTATGATCTGAAAATCGTTGCCAATCCATTAGTGTTCCATAGAATGTTTTACGCTTTGGACGCTGTCCACTTTGAATTGCAGCTCATCGGCAGATCATTTTCATATGTTAGATATAAAACATATTTACGCACGCGATGTAAAATTTAAGGGATCACATACATCTGAGATGCCTGAAATGAAAAGGATTTTTAACCTTAGATTACGGAAAATTGATAAACGAATCCAAATGAACGCTTTCTTTTATTGAAAAGTACATATAATCAATACCGCCGACAGAATTTTGCGGACCCTTATACAGAAAATGCGCGGTTTTCCCTACTACCCTCTATACCATTTTACGAGTTATTTATTTTTTTTTCATAAATTCTTTATGTAGCCGTGCCCCAATCCTCCTGGATCTTTATACAATGGTCTTGCCTCCCCTATTGCAGTCTTGCGTATAATAAAATGCAAATTAAGAATTTTTTGATGAAAAATGTTAAGTTCTGCAAGTATAATTTTCTTCTGGCCGAATATCTTCTAGGGGTTTCAACTGAAATAAATTTTATTAGTTTAGAACTATAATCCTGGTAGGATTTTTTTTTATTCAACGTGTAAAAAAGTAACGGTCATGGAACGGAAATCAACGATTGTTGCTTAAATAATTTATTCATCATAATAAAATTGCAAAGTAAGCCTCAATCAAAAATCGGCTACGTGGCTAATTGCTTGGAAGAAAATCATAATAAATTTTAAATAAATCGATCGAAAATTAACCAAGAAATCGTAACAACTGATTTTCAAGAAGTGATTTCTAGAAAAACGCGTTGAAAGTTTCGAGAACGCAGCCCGAAGCGTTTGTGTCAGTATAATGGCAATATCTCCCATTTCAACGTATTTCTTTATGAGATTTGAACACAATATTTCTCAAGTACTATACTTTCAGAAAATGTAAAAAACAAATTCTATATACCTAGGCGCATATATCCCCTTAAATTACGGAGCGAACATATTCTCACACAACTTGAGCGTCCGAGCAAATTATTCATGTACCAGGAATGTGTAAATATTGCATATAAAACAGTTATTGTATTTGATTTTTTCACAAAATGTTCTCCAAATAAAATCAGTTCGTCCTTTAGTTCGATCATTTCAAACTCCTCTACATAATCCTTTATAAGTATTGTTGCGAACGTGTAATATTCCCTCACTGGCGTCTTTTCTTTCGTCTCCTGACGGAGAAAGCACCATGAGGTAAGCAGTCCATGACGTGAACGTAGGGTTGCCAGAATTTCGAAGTTCGGGGAAAGTTGCCATATTTGGCGATTTATCACCAATTTGGTGACATTTTGGCAACTTCATGAAAGTTCGAGAAGCACCGCAAAATAACGATTAGTCTAGAAGATATAAAGAATTCCTGAAGTTTCTATAGAGAGACTATGAAAGGAATCATCGCTCCGTTGGAGTTCATTTAGCAAGATATGAACCACATTGGACTGATTTTTGTCAATGTTTCGAGAATAGTGGCGGCTGATATGTGAAATTACTTTTGTCAATGTTTTGAGATTAATATCGGTTATTTTGTGAAATTAGTAGATCATTTAAGTGCTATTTGACTGTATATTGTTCATTGTTACGTTGTATTTGTGAATAAACGTGTTACTTATCCAGAAACTTGAAGTTATTCTTGTATCCTGCATGCACACCCGCGATTCCAGAGGATAAGCCGTAACAGTATCTATTCTCCATAACCATGATCAAGCACACCATTAACCAAATATATTAGTATATAGTAGCAACCTTTATGGCCAGGCCAAACGAAGCATTACCTATTTTAATACGAACATCAACCGCCACTGTACGTAGGTAAAAATTCGTAACTAAAACCTACGTACTACTTTACTACACTTACTCAAAACAAGTAAATATAAGTTACGAACCTACGTAACATTTTGACCTACGTACCCGTCTTATGAAACTATATTTTTTAAGCATCTCAGTTTTCTTGCTGCACTTAAAGATATTTCACATTAAAAACCTTAAAGCAAGCAAAACTTGTATATGTACGTAAAATTTCTTCTTACTATCTGTACTAAAACCAGTAATACTTTTAAAACTAAAATACTTCATTAATAATTATAATACAAACGGTGCATTAAAAGTATTAACCTGTTTCGAAGGTAAAAAATAGCATATTTCTGCAGGATAAAAAGATAGAGCAACCACACCACCAAAACATTTCTTCTAGAAGGGCTATCTTAGTCACCAGCAAAGACAAAAAGACGTATCTTGCCTTTAAAATTGTGGTTGCTCTGTCTTTTTATCCTGAAGTAGGAGGCTTTTCTTGCATCCAAAACTGGTTTAAGCTTTTAATTAACCGTTTCTGCTGTTATTAACAAAGTATTTTAATATCATCTTTAGATAGTAGTTTGATTATTTTTTTACAAGTAACACTTTGTTATGTATACAAGGGAAGCTCATGATCATGAAATCTGGCTAAGACTTTAGTGAGCGGTTGCATAATCATGAAAACTGGGTAACACTTTAGTGGACGATTGCATAATCATAAAAACTGGGTAACATTTTAGTGGGCGATTGCATGATCATGAAAACTGGGTAACACTTTAGTGGGCGATTGCATGATCATGAAAACTGGGTAACTCTTTAGTGGACGATTGAATGATCATGAAAACTGGGTAACACTTTAGTGGGCGATTGCATGATCATAAAAACTGGGTAACATTTTAGTGGGCGATTGCATGATCATGAAAACTGGGTAACACTTTAGTGGGCGATTGCATGATCATGAAAACTGGGTAACTCTTTAGTGGACGATTGAATGATCATGAAAACTGGGTAACACTTTAGTGGACGATTGCATAATCATAAAAACTGGGTAACATTTTAGTGGGCGATTGCATGATCATGAAAACTGGGTAACACTTTAGTGGGCGATTGCATGATCATGAAAACTGGGTAACTCTTTAGTGGACGATTGAATGATCATGAAAACTGGGTAACACTTTAGTGGGCGATTGCATGATCATGAAAACTGGGTAACTCTTTAGTGGACGATTGAATGATCATGAAAACTGGGTAACACTTTAGTGGGCGATTGCATGATCATGAAAACTGGGTAACTCTTTAGTGGACGATTGAATGATCATGAAAACTGGGTAACACTTTAGTGGGCGATTGCATGATCATGAAAACTGGGTAACTCTTTAGTGGACGATTGAATGATCATGAAAACTGGGTAACACTTTAGTGGACGATGATCATTAAAATCAGTTAACACTTAGCCGGGCAATTATACGGTCATAAAAGTCTTTGTACCGTACTAATGTATTTTATTTGTGTGAGCTCATGGCGTGGTCATATTCCTATTGGCATCTATGGAGGATTCTGTACTGAAAATGAAGATGACAGAAGCAAACTCACTGAACGATCTAGACATTTGAAATGTTGTAAGGCTGACGTATATTAAATTCAGTGATGTTTTACTTACAGTTTGGTGAATCGTGATCAGCATATGCTTATTTTTTCAACTCTGAATACTCGTGGCGAACATTTCATCGAAAGTTTTTAATCATTTGCTATATTTCCACCAGCCCATTCCAATTCAAATTTCTTTATATCAGTTTCGTCGTCTCTTGTGTATTCTACAACTCGATCTTAATACAATTTTCTCATATCGCAAAAACATGCAGTTGCGCATCTCATTAGCTGAAAAACGCTTGACCTATTAATCCTTTCTGGAAATACTCGCAAATGTTTTCACATGTGAAACCCATTTATTGCTGATGTATAGTAAAGAAATAAAATGTTTGTTTCATGGATAGATGTTATGTCACGTTCCTTTTTATTTTCCTTTTTTTATTACTCTGGTAAGGAACAAAATATAGTTCAGTTAAAAAAAATCGGCGGTGACTCCAGTCCAATGGAGCCGAAATAGTTTTCCGCGAATATCATTTTGTAAAATAAAACTCAACTTTTGTATTATCGAAAAAAGAACTGTATCCAAAATCTGATTATATACACATATAGGGCTATCAAAGAGCTAAAAATTCTTACTTATTGTTTATAGCTATCACTTTTAGTTTTTAAGATATTAGCATTACACACTTGAAAAACGGAACATTCTCATACTTCTTCAAATTGACAAGACAATTACTCGAAAACTATAAGAGCTTCTTTTTAAATTAGATACAGATTTAGAACTAAATTTCCTCATACATATTTTGTCACTTACTATTTCTATTTATCTTTTATAGCTTTGAAGATGTTTCGAGTGAAAGTATGAAAAATGAAGAAAAGAGAACTTGTTCGGGCAGATACTTGAAGATTTTACAAAAAAGTAAAACTCGATCCAAAATCCACTTATATACACTAGTAGAACCGTCAAAGAGCTACACATTCTTGCTTATTATTCAAAGCTAGATCTTTTACTTTTTGAGATATAAGCATTACACACTTGAAAAACGGAACATTCTCATACTTCTTCAAATTGACAAGACAATTACTCGAAAACTATAAGAGCTTCTTTTTAAATTAGATACAGATTTAGAACTAAATTTCCTCATACATATTTTGTCACTTACTATTTCTATTTATCTTTTATAGCTTTGAAGATGTTTCGAGTGAAAGTATGAAAAATGAAGAAAAGAGAACTTGTTCGGGCAGATACTTGAAGATTTTACAAAAAAGTAGAACTCGATCCAAAATCCACTTATATACACTAGTAGAACCGTCAAAGAGCTACACATTCTTGCTTATTATTCAAAGCTAGATCTTTTACTTTTTGAGATATAAGCATTACACACTTGAAAAACGGAACATTCTCATACTTCTTCAAATTGACAAGACAATTACTCGAAAACTATAAGAGCTTCTTTTTAAATTAGATACAGATTTAGAACTAAATTTCCTCATACATATTTTGTCACTTACTATTTCTATTTATCTTTTATGGCTTTGAAGATGTTTCGAGTGAAAGTATGAAAAATGAAGAAAAGAGAACTTGTTCGGCCAGATACTTGAAGATTTTACAAAAAAGTAGAACTCGATCCAAAATCCACTTATATACACTAGTAGAACCGTCAAAGAGCTACACATTCTTGCTTATTATTCAAAGCTAGATCTTTTACTTTTTGAGATATAAGCATTACACACTTGAAAAACGGAACATTCTCATACTTCTTCAAATTGACAAGACAATTACTCGAAAACTATAAGAGCTTCTTTTTAAATTAGATACAGATTTAGAACTAAATTTCCTCATACATATTTTGTCACTTACTATTTCTATTTATCTTTTATAGCTTTGAAGATGTTTCGAGTGAAAGTATGAAAAATGAAGAAAAGAGAACTTGTTCGGGCAGATACTTGAAGATTTTACAAAAAAGTAGAACTCGATCCAAAATCCACTTATATACACTAGTAGAACCGTCAAAGAGCTACACATTCTTGCTTATTATTCAAAGCTAGATCTTTTACTTTTTGAGATATAAGCATTACACACTTGAAAAACGGAACATTCTCATACTTCTTCAAATTGACAAGACAATTACTCGAAAACTATAAGAGCTTCTTTTTAAATTAGATACAGATTTAGAACTAAATTTCCTCATACATATTTTGTCACTTACTATTTCTATTTATCTTTTATAGCTTTGAAGATGTTTCGAGTGAAAGTATGAAAAATGAAGAAAAGAGAACTTGTTCGGGCAGATACTTGAAGATTTTACAAAAAAGTAGAACTCGATCCAAAATCCACTTATATACACTAGTAGAACCGTCAAAGAGCTACACATTCTTGCTTATTATTCAAAGCTAGATCTTTTACTTTTTGAGATATAAGCATTACACACTTGAAAAACGGAACATTCTCATACTTCTTCAAATTGACAAGACAATTACTCGAAAACTATAAGAGCTTCTTTTTAAATTAGATACAGATTTAGAATTAAATTTCCTCATACATATTTTTTCACTTACTATTTCTATTTATCTTTTATAGCTTTGAAGATGTTTCGAGTGAAAGTATGAAAAATGAAGAAAAGAGAACTTGTTCGGGCAGATACTTGAAGATTTTACAAAAAAGTAGAACTCGATCCAAAATCCACTTATATACACTAGTAGAACCGTCAAAGAGCTACACATTCTTGCTTATTATTCAAAGCTAGATCTTTTACTTTTTGAGATATAAGCATTACACACTTGAAAAACGAAACATTCTCATACTTCTTCAAATTGACAAGACAATTACTCGAAAACTATAAGAGCTTCTTTTTAAATTAGATACAGATTTAGAACTAAATTTCCTCATACATATTTTGTCACTTACTATTTCTATTTATCTTTTATAGCTTTGAAGATGTTTCGAGTGAAAGTATGAAAAATGAAGAAAAGAGAACTTGTTCGGGCAGATACTTGAAGATTTTACAAAAAAGTAGAACTCGATCCAAAATCCACTTATATACACTAGTAGAACCGTCAAAGAGCTACACATTCTTGCTTATTATTCAAAGCTAGATCTTTTACTTTTTGAGATATAAGCATTACACACTTGAAAAACGAAACATTCTCATACTTCTTCAAATTGACAAGACAATTACTCGAAAACTATAAGAGCTTCTTTTTAAATTAGATACAGATTTAGAACTAAATTTCCTCATACATATTTTGTCACTTACTATTTCTATTTATCTTTTATAGCTTTGAAGATGTTTCGAGTGAAAGTATGAAAAATGAAGAAAAGAGAACTTGTTCGGGCAGATACTTGAAGATTTTACAAAAAAGTAGAACTCGATCCAAAATCCACTTATATACACTAGTAGAACCGTCAAAGAGCTACACATTCTTGCTTATTATTCAAAGCTAGATCTTTTACTTTTTGAGATATAAGCATTACACACTTGAAAAACGGAACATTCTCATACTTCTTCAAATTGACAAGACAATTACTCGAAAACTATAAGAGCTTCTTTTTAAATTAGATACAGATTTAGAACTAAATTTCCTCATACATATTTTGTCACTTACTATTTCTATTTATCTTTTATAGCTTTGAAGATGTTTCGAGTGAAAGTATGAAAAATGAAGAAAAGAGAACTTGTTCGGGCAGATACTTGAAGATTTTACAAAAAAGTAGAACTCGATCCAAAATCCACTTATATACACTAGTAGAACCGTCAAAGAGCTACACATTCTTGCTTATTATTCAAAGCTAGATCTTTTACTTTTTGAGATATAAGCATTACACACTTGAAAAACGGAACATTCCCATACTTCTTCAAATTGACAAGACAATTACTCGAAAACTATAAGAGCTTCTTTTTAAATTAGATACAGATTTAGAACTAAATTTCCTCATACATATTTTGTCACTTACTATTTCTATTTATCTTTTATAGCTTTGAAGATGTTTCGAGTGAAAGTATGAAAAATGAAGAAAAGAGAACTTGTTCGGGCAGATACTTGAAGATTTTACAAAAAAGTAGAACTCGATCCAAAATCCACTTATATACACTAGTAGAACCGTCAAAGAGCTACACATTCTTGCTTATTATTCAAAGCTAGATCTTTTACTTTTTGAGATATAAGCATTACACACTTGAAAAACGGAACATTCTCATACTTCTTCAAATTGACAAGACAATTACTCGAAAACTATAAGAGCTTCTTTTTAAATTAGATGCAGATTTAGAACTAAATTTCCTCATACATATTTTGTCACTTACTATTTCTATTTATCTTTTATAGCTTTGAAGATGTTTCGAGTGAAAGTATGAAAAATGAAGAAAAGAGAACTTGTTCGGGCAGATACTTGAAGATTTTACAAAAAAGTAGAACTCGATTCAAAATCCACTTATATACACTAGTAGAACCGTCAAAGAGCTACACATTCTTGCTTATTATTCAAAGCTAGATCTTTTACTTTTTGAGATATAAGCATTACACACTTGAAAAACGGAACATTCTCATACTTCTTCAAATTGACAAGACAATTACTCGAAAACTATAAGAGCTTCTTTTTAAATTAGATACAGATTTAGAACTAAATTTCCTCATACATATTTTGTCACTTACTATTTCTATTTATCTTTTATAGCTTTGAAGATGTTTCGAGTGAAAGTATGAAAAATGAAGAAAAGAGAACTTGTTCGGGCAGATACTTGAAGATTTTACAAAAAAGTAGAACTCGATCCAAAATCCACTTATATACACTAGTAGAACCGTCAAAGAGCTACACATTCTTGCTTATTATTCAAAGCTAGATCTTTTACTTTTTGAGATATAAGCATTACACACTTGAAAAACGGAACATTCTCATACTTCTTCAAATTGACAAGACAATTACTCGAAAACTATAAGAGCTTCTTTTTAAATTAGATACAGATTTAGAACTAAATTTCCTCATACATATTTTGTCACTTACTATTTCTATTTATCTTTTATAGCTTTGAAGATGTTTCGAGTGAAAGTATGAAAAATGAAGAAAAGAGAACTTGTTCGGGCAGATACTTGAAGATTTTACAAAAAAGTAGAACTCGATCCAAAATCCACTTATATACACTAGTAGAACCGTCAAAGAGCTACACATTCTTGCTTATTATTCAAAGCTAGATCTTTTACTTTTTGAGATATAAGCATTACACACTTGAAAAACGGAACATTCTCATACTTCTTCAAATTGACAAGACAATTACTCGAAAACTATAAGAGCTTCTTTTTAAATTAGATACAGATTTAGAATTAAATTTCCTCATACATATTTTTTCACTTACTATTTCTATTTATCTTTTATAGCTTTGAAGATGTTTCGAGTGAAAGTATGAAAAATGAAAAAAAGAGAACTTGTTCGGCCAGATACTTGAAGATTTTACAAAAAAGTAGAACTCGATCCGAAATCCACTTATATACACTAGTAGAACCGTCAAAGAGCTACACATTCTTGCTTATTATTCAAAGCTAGATCTTTTACTTTTTGAGATATAAGCATTACACACTTGAAAAACGAAACATTCTCATACTTCTTCAAATTGACAAGACAATTACTCGAAAACTATAAGAGCTTCTTTTTAAATTAGATACAGATTTAGAACTAAATTTCCTCATACATATTTTGTCACTTACTATTTCTATTTATCTTTTATAGCTTTGAAGATGTTTCGAGTGAAAGTATGAAAAATGAAGAAAAGAGAACTTGTTCGGGCAGATACTTGAAGATTTTACAAAAAAGTAGAACTCGATCCAAAATCCACTTATATACACTAGTAGAACCGTCAAAGAGCTACACATTCTTGCTTATTATTCAAAGCTAGATCTTTTACTTTTTGAGATATAAGCATTACACATTGGAAAAACGAAACATTCTCATACTTCTTCAAATTGACAAGACAATTACTCGAAAACTATAAGAGCTTCTTTTTAAATTAGATACAGATTTAGAACTAAATTTCCTCATACATATTTTGTCACTTACTATTTCTATTTATCTTTTATGGCTTTGAAGATGTTTCGAGTGAAAGTATGAAAAATGAAGAAAAGAGAACTTGTTCGGGCAGATACTTGAAGATTTTACAAAAAAGTAGAACTCGATCCAAAATCCACTTATATACACTAGTAGAACCGTCAAAGAGCTACACATTCTTGCTTATTATTCAAAGCTAGATCTTTTACTTTTTGAGATATAAGCATTACACACTTGAAAAACGGAACATTCTCATACTTCTTCAAATTGACAAGACAATTACTCGAAAATTATAAGAGCTTCTTTTTAAATTAGATACAGATTTAGAACTAAATTTCCTCATACATATTTTGTCACTTACTATTTCTATTTATCTTTTATAGCTTTGAAGATGTTTCGAGTGAAAGTATGAAAAATGAAGAAAAGAGAACTTGTTCGGGCAGATACTTGAAGATTTTACAAAAAAGTAGAACTCGATCCAAAATCCACTTATATACACTAGTAGAACCGTCAAAGAGCTACACATTCTTGCTTATTATTCAAAGCTAGATCTTTTACTTTTTGAGATATAAGCATTACACACTTGAAAAACGGAACATTCTCATACTTCTTCAAATTGACAAGACAATTACTCGAAAACTATAAGAGCTTCTTTTTAAATTAGATGCAGATTTAGAACTAAATTTCCTCATACATATTTTGTCACTTACTATTTCTATTTATCTTTTATAGCTTTGAAGATGTTTCGAGTGAAAGTATGAAAAATGAAGAAAAGAGAACTTGTTCGGGCAGATACTTGAAGATTTTACAAAAAAGTAGAACTCGATTCAAAATCCACTTATATACACTAGTAGAACCGTCAAAGAGCTACACATTCTTGCTTATTATTCAAAGCTAGATCTTTTACTTTTTGAGATATAAGCATTACACACTTGAAA
Organism: Amaurobius ferox; assembly: GCA_951213105.1. Lineage (NCBI taxonomy): Eukaryota > Metazoa > Arthropoda > Arachnida > Araneae > Amaurobiidae > Amaurobius > Amaurobius ferox. The sequence continues at coordinate 158,985,984 of OX578137.1, forward strand.
AACGGAACATTCTCATACTTCTTCAAATTGACAAGACAATTACTCGAAAACTATAAGAGCTTCTTTTTAAATTAGATACAGATTTAGAACTAAATTTCCTCATACATATTTTGTCACTTACTATTTCTATTTATCTTTTATAGCTTTGAAGATGTTTCGAGTGAAAGTATGAAAAATGAAGAAAAGAGAACTTGTTCGGGCAGATACTTGAAGATTTTACAAAAAAGTAGAACTCGATCCAAAATCCACTTATATACACTAGTAGAACCGTCAAAGAGCTACACATTCTTGCTTATTATTCAAAGCTAGATCTTTTACTTTTTGAGATATAAGCATTACACACTTGAAAAACGGAACATTCTCATACTTCTTCAAATTGACAAGACAATTACTCGAAAACTATAAGAGCTTCTTTTTAAATTAGATACAGATTTAGAACTAAATTTCCTCATACATATTTTGTCACTTACTATTTCTATTTATCTTTTATAGCTTTGAAGATGTTTCGAGTGAAAGTATGAAAAATGAAGAAAAGAGAACTTGTTCGGGCAGATACTTGAAGATTTTACAAAAAAGTAGAACTCGATCCAAAATCCACTTATATACACTAGTAGAACCGTCAAAGAGCTACACATTCTTGCTTATTATTCAAAGCTAGATCTTTTACTTTTTGAGATATAAGCATTACACACTTGAAAAACGAAACATTCTCATACTTCTTCAAATTGACAAGACAATTACTCGAAAACTATAAGAGCTTCTTTTTAAATTAGATACAGATTTAGAACTAAATTTCCTCATACATATTTTGTCACTTACTATTTCTATTTATCTTTTATGGCTTTGAAGATGTTTCGAGTGAAAGTATGAAAAATGAAGAAAAGAGAACTTGTTCGGGCAGATACTTGAAGATTTTACAAAAACGTAGAACTCGATCCAAAATCCACTTATATACACTAGTAGAACCGTCAAAGAGCTACACATTCTTGCTTATTATTCAAAGCTAGATCTTTTACTTTTTGAGATATAAGCATTACACACTTGAAAAACGGAACATTCTCATACTTCTTCAAATTGACAAGACAATTACTCGAAAACTATAAGAGCTTCTTTTTAAATTAGATACAGATTTAGAACTAAATTTCCTCATACATATTTTGTCACTTACTATTTCTATTTATCTTTTATAGCTTTGAAGATGTTTCGAGTGAAAGTATGAAAAATGAAGAAAAGAGAACTTGTTCGGGCAGATACTTGAAGATTTTACAAAAAAGTAGAACTCGATCCAAAATCCACTTATATACACTAGTAGAACCGTCAAAGAGCTACACATTCTTGCTTATTATTCAAAGCTAGATCTTTTACTTTTTGAGATATAAGCATTACACACTTGAAAAACGGAACATTCTCATACTTCTTCAAATTGACAAGACAATTACTCGAAAACTATAAGAGCTTCTTTTTAAATTAGATGCAGATTTAGAACTAAATTTCCTCATACATATTTTGTCACTTACTATTTCTATTTATCTTTTATAGCTTTGAAGATGTTTCGAGTGAAAGTATGAAAAATGAAGAAAAGAGAACTTGTTCGGGCAGATACTTGAAGATTTTACAAAAAAGTAGAACTCGATTCAAAATCCACTTATATACACTAGTAGAACCGTCAAAGAGCTACACATTCTTGCTTATTATTCAAAGCTAGATCTTTTACTTTTTGAGATATAAGCATTACACACTTGAAAAACGGAACATTCTCATACTTCTTCAAATTGACAAGACAATTACTCGAAAACTATAAGAGCTTCTTTTTAAATTAGATACAGATTTAGAACTAAATTTCCTCATACATATTTTGTCACTTACTATTTCTATTTATCTTTTATAGCTTTGAAGATGTTTCGAGTGAAAGTATGAAAAATGAAGAAAAGAGAACTTGTTCGGGCAGATACTTGAAGATTTTACAAAAAAGTAGAACTCGATCCAAAATCCACTTATATACACTAGTAGAACCGTCAAAGAGCTACACATTCTTGCTTATTATTCAAAGCTGGATCTTTTACTTTTTGAGATATAAGCATTACAAACTTGAAACACTGAAAATTTTCAATCTTCAACTTGGCAAAACGATTACTCGATAACTATAAGAGGTTTTTTGTTTCAATAATAAATATAGATTTTAATACTAAATTTTCTAGTACACATTTCTTTCGTTTACTATTTATATCTGTATTTTATAGTTTACTGTATATTTCGAGTGAAAGTCAGAAAAATGAAAAAAGCACTCGCTCAGAGAGCTACTTTTTTAAGTTCTTTCGAAAAACAAATTCAAAATACTGAAACTGTTTTTATACATACATAATCTGGATCCTTTTTCAGAAAACAAGATAAATTATTTACATTTTTACCTATTAGGTTCTGGGGTATAAGCGTTCAAAGTGTTTACATTTTTCGTAGCGTTCCTTTTTAAGATAAATTATTTACATTTTTATCTATTAGGTTCTGGGGTAAAAGCGTCCAAAGTGTTTACAGTTTTCGTAGCATTCCGTTTTAAGATAAATTATTTACATTTTTGCCTAGTGTTTACATTTTTCGTAGCATTCCGTTTTACTATAAATTATTTACATTTTTGCCTATTAGGTTCTGGGGTATAAGCGTTCAAAGTGTTTACATTTTTCGTAGCGTTCCTTTTTAAGATAAATTATTTACATTTTTATCTATTAGGTTCTGGGGTAAAAGCGTCCAAAGTGTTTACAGTTTTCGTAGCATTCCGTTTTAAGATAAATTATTTACATTTTTGCCTAGTGTTTACATTTTTCGTAGCATTCCGTTTTACTATAAATTATTTACATTTTTGCCTATTAGGTTCTGGGGTATAAGCGTTCAAAGTGTTTACATTTTTCGTAGCGTTCCTTTTTAAGATAAATTATTTACATTTTTATCTATTAGGTTCTGGGGTAAAAGCGTCCAAAGTGTTTACATTTTTCGTAGCGTTCCGTTTTAAGATAAATTATTTACATTTTTGCCTAGTGTTTACATTTTTAGTAGCGTTCCGTTTTACTATAAATTACTTACATTTTTGCCTATTAGGTTCTGGGGTATAAGCGTCTAAAGTGTTTATATCCAGAGTTCCGTTTTCAGCCAGAGTAAACCCAACCATAGTTCTTAGTAATTCCCAGGTAATTCATATATGCAACCCCTACATGTTGTTGTTGTTGAGACCCAGGCCGTCCGACCTACCAGAAAGGTGTAAGGTAACTGTTGCAACCCCTACATGTGTAACCCCAACACAATTCCCAGTAAAATCCTAATAAAACTAATTGAATTGTACATGAACCTACTCATTTAAAAGTTTAAATATATTAAAAAGATGGGATCGAATATTTCAGCCCAGTAAAATCCTAATAAAGCTAATTGAATTGTACATGAACCTACTCATTTTAAAAATTTAAAGATATTAAGAAGATGGTATCACTTGATTTCAAATATTTCAGATAAATGGAGAAATGAATGTTACAAGGATTTCTAAACCTTTTGCTTACGGGTGGGATAGCGTCAATCCCAGACGAAGAACCTCCCAAAAAGACAGGTATTTGACGTACCCTATCCCAAGCAGTTCTATCCCCTTTGCATGGACACCAATGTTTGCAAAGGAGGATCGAACTGTTTGGAATAGGGTATGTCAAATACCTGTCGTTTTGAGAGGTTCTTCGTTTGGGATTGGCACTCTCCCACCCGTAAGTAAAAGGTTAAGTTAACAGAGGACATGATGACCTTCTACCCACCATAGATGCTACTAGTGAGACCCGCGGGCATTCTGTCCTATAAGTAATAAACAAAAAACAAACAAGAAAGTTTCCTACTTTTGCTGCGTTTGTTTACAGAGTTGAGTCGTATATCTCAAATAAAAATTTATAAAATGATAAGAAATAAAAGAACGTCATGGTCTCACTTTCAGTATCTGATGCCATACGCTACGTAAAACTCTATGGTTAGTTACATCGCAGTTTTTCGCTCTGAAAGAAGTATAATCATTGTATTATGTAGGGAACGGGCTGTCCACATCATGGACTCACTTTCAGTATCTGATGTCATACGCTCGTAAAGTTCCATGGTTTCCTCAAAGTTTTCTGCTATGAAAGAAGTATAGTCATTGCATTATGTAGGGAACGGGCCGCCTACATCATGGACTCACTTTCAGTATCTGATGTCAAACGCTCGTAAAGCTCTACAGTTCATGAAATGCTTATCCGTGATTGAAACACGTTTGGTAGCATTTTGTAGCAATGTTACCCAGAGATAGATAGACATATAAATCAAGGTGTTTATATTATTAATTCATATCAAAATATCCAACGATCTGGTTTCAATGACACAATTCCTAGTAAAATCCCAATAAAGCGAACTGAATTATATATGAACCTACTCATCTAAAAGTTTTAAATATATTACAAACATGGGGTCACTTGATGAAATCAAAGATTTCAAATAAATGGAAAAATGAATGCTACAAAGATCTCTTAAGAACGATAATCTTCCGACAAAGGAACCTCGACTTTTGTTCCGGCTAGTTTCAGCTGGAATTGGGTGGAAACGGTGGGTACTAGCAAGAAACTAGTGTTCCTGAAATATCTCTTGAATTGAACATGGAGATCCGTAGGAAAAAAATATATATATTTTATATAAAATATATAATATTATAGAAAATCCACAATGTGCACTATGTACTAACATTCTATTTTTGAGATGTTCTTGGTGCAAAATTCCCCTATGTTTCACAGATTTCTACGAAAAGTATCATTATTGCGAAGAATATGTTGAATAATTGTAATTTCATCATACAGTAATTTGTATTCGTAATAAAATATTTGATTTCCATTACAGAAATGATGTACAATCATGAATGTAATATTGCGTCATTTTACATAAACATACCACATGTACATTTGTTTCTGCTTAATCACACACACTATGTAAATATACATATTATACTTCAAATAAGAGCTACCAAACATGCTAATCTATGTAAACTTTGGGATTTTTTTTTCTACGGATCTCCACGCTCAATTCAAGAGATATTTTAGGGACGTTAGTGTTTCGCTAGTACCTACCGTTTCCATCCAATTCCAGCTGAAACTAGCCGGAACAAAAGTTGTGGTTCCCTGGTGAGAAAATAAGGAGAGCTGTCCAGAACCAATTTTGCCTTATAGCATTTATATCAGGTCATTTCAGATTTGTTTCCGATTATGTAAAATATATGTTTGGTGGTTCGGAAGATATTATCACCGAAACTAATAAACGTGGTTCCAGTTCATTATTCCTTTCCGTCGATTGCCATACGCTTTATATATACTTATAATAATGAACCTAAACCATGTTTATATAGTATCTTCCTAATCAAATAAAATTATTTGACTGAGCCAGAAACAAATCTCTGCCGAAATTAATTTTATACCTTTAAAAAAAAAAGAAATTGTCGGTAAAAAAACAACCATTGATGGAAATAAATATGATTTTCGTACATTGCTTTAGATCCTCTTCGTGATGGTATAATATTCCTCAGGTTTGAGACCATCAACCTGTGACCTTCCGTCGAAGACCCAGACCACTCGACTGGCCCAGAGGCGTACAGCAGTGTGACCTTCCGTTGTAAGTATTTTAAGTTGCATACAAAGAAAGTTATGAAATCCAGCATCTTCAATCTATCAGAGCCAATTTTGTGAAACATTAATGGATTTGCGAAGCATAGCCAAATGGTTGAAAATTTGACTACTAAGACAATAAAAGTGTTTACACATCCATTCTGCAATGTGTAAACACTAATTTTTGTCTCAACAGTGACGATCTAAACCATCCGGCTATGAGTGATTCATAATTATTTTCACGATGAATATTTCGATCGAATGGACACGCTAGCACGAAATCACACTGGAGCGGGAAATAAACATTATGTACCAGAATATTTCTCACTTAAACCCTTTACTAATTCCTTTAAAATATCATAAATTATCTGATCGTGCAACAGGTGCCTATTAGCCTGTATTGTAGAAACGACTCTACGTTAATTCAATCACCAAGTAGTTTGTGGTTTCTATCAGACTCTCTTTTCTGAAATATCATATATTCCACCGATAGAGCTACTGCTATTTTTAAAATTAATTTTGTCTTTAAAAAATTAAAATAACATATAACAATATATTTTAAACCTTACCTCCAACCTCTAGTTGCGGTCATGGAAAATCATCTTACTGATTAATATTTCTACAAAAGTTACCTTGTTGCTCACTTTGCATGCTGCAAAAATCCAAACAATATCTGTTCGTTAAAGATAGAAATTGCACTGTTCAGAATATGTTCAAAATTGTAATCTGATCAGATACACCTACACACCAGTCAAACACAGTAATCTGAACATTCCAAACACAGTAATCTGAACATTCCAAACACAGTAATCTGAACATTCCAAACACAGTAATCTGAACATTCCAAACACAGTAATCTGAACATTCCAAACACAGTAATCTGAACATTCCAAACACAGTAATCTGAACATTCCAAACACAATCTTAAGGATCTCAAACATCAGTCTATGCTGATCAAAAATTACATGTAATACCTTGACAATTTCAAACAAACTTCTAAAATATTTCATATAGTCTTTACGGTCGCGATCAAAAATACGTGCTCAGTCAGCAACTCAGTGACTCATTTTACAGAATGTTTAACGAAGTTCCAAAAACTTCAAATCATATCGACCTCTTTCTAGTCAAATTCAGCATCAATCGTCCGGATTTCGCCCATCGCAATCAGTGATGTTACTTCCCGAGATTAAGTCGTATGTCGAACAATAGATCTAAAAAAAGTCATGCTGAGATCGGAAGTTACGATCGTACCGATCGAACATTTGAAATGCCACAAAGTGGATCATGTCGTAGAAGTTGTTTATCCTCAAACTACCTATCGGGCAGACTGATTCTACATCCTGCAAAGTTCAAAACACGGTGTTTCAGAATCGATGAACATAATCGTTCATTGAAACACTTCTTAATTCTGCAAGTATACGTTCAACCATGGAGTTAGAAAGAAGGAGATAAAACTCCTATGGATGAAACGCTTAAAAATGCCATAATGCTTTAAGAATTATATCTAGGTGTCGCTAGTGTTACTAAAGTAGTTGCTATTGTTAGTTGACACTATAGAAAGGCGGGTACTTACGTATTATCGCAACCATGACAAAACGTAATTGATGTATCGTCCAATAAAGGTCCTGATCGATTCCAAGGACAACATGCAACAAAGTGATCTGTATGAGGACCCACGTTCGAGCGGGCTCGAACTGGTTGGGGGACGTACGCACCGCTGGGACTGTGTCGTCAGACAGGCCGGCTTCGCCGGACCAAGTCACAGAGCATGCTAGACTCGCTTCTGGGACCGTCGCACGGCGCAAGGACCGTGACAACATGCAGCCAAGTGATCTGTATGAGGACCCACGTCGAACTGGTTGAGAAAAACCCAGAAGCGAGTCTAGTATGCTCTGTGACTTGGTCCGGCGAAGCCGGCCTGTCTGACGACACAGTCCCATCGGTGCGTACGTCCCCCAACCAGTTCGAGCCCGCTCGAACGTGGGTCCTCATACAGATCACTTTGTTGCATGTTGTCCTTGGAATCGATCGGGACCTTTATTGGACGATACATCAATTACGTTTTGTCATGGTTGCGATAATACGTAAGTACCGAAAGGCGTAGTATTTAGTATGTGTATTTTTAATAATTTTTAAATTAAGAATTATTTAATTATGAGTATAATTAACCAGTATTTTTTCATAGTTGTGGGAGAGAGTACAGAATATGTGGAAATAAAAATGAATTGGAAAGTGAAATAATTTTGAATACGTAGGAATATTCTTTATTGCTTCAGTTAATCTTTGCGTTGTACTAATAATTAATTTTTACAAAATTGACAATTTAAATAAATATTTTAGGTCTTTCGCCATAGAAATGCATACAATGCAGTACTACTTATCTTATGCCAGCGCCACCTGAATTGTTGTCTCAAACGATATTGACGTTTTCTAAATATGAAGTTTTAGCTCCTTACTTTTACCTCCATGCGTTCAACTAAAAGCAATGCTGCCAGATCATGAGATGTTTCGCTTGTTTGGCGGATCCAGTGGTCTTTCTTCGCATGTTCCCGACATAGGAAATGTCTAATATTGTTACGATAGTTGGAGGAGGCGAGGTTACTACATTTCGTGATTTAACACTTTCGTATTTTGCACGATGAAAAGTTTGAATCACCAAAATATTTGAAGAGCTTTTGTAAATTATAAATAGTTTAATTTCTAGAATTAAGGAGTGTATAACTATTGCTGGTCGAATATCCGGGAGTCTTAGTTAATCCTTTGGGGTTTGTTTTATTTATTGTTTCATTTCTATTATGTTTTATTGTTACTTGGCTCAATTAGTCTTAGTTTTCAAAATTTATTAATTATTTGTTTAATTTATTTTTAATTTTATTCTGCTCTGCATAAACTGGATTGCCAGAAGTATTGGACGTTTTGTTGGTGAGGAATATTTTACCAGTTCAACTGGACGATTTGTACAATTTAGTTTTCTGTTTTACTTGTTTTCATTGCTGTTATTGTTATTATGTTTTATTATTATTTCTGTGTTATACTGTTTTATTGTTTTTCTATGTTGTTCCGTTTTATTGTTATTTCTATGTTTTTCCCGGACGTCTGTTGTAACTGCTCGACACCCTTTGAGTGAGCTAGCTGGATAATAAAAAAAATGATAAATAATAGTTTTATTAAAACTCATTTTACTAATATTATTGTTAATAGAAATTTTCTAATATTATTATCAATTTTACTAATACTAATACCATTATTAAAAAAAATTATTTAACTTCCTTTTTTTTTCATTTAAAAATACTAACATAAAAAAAAAGTAGAAAAAATCGGTAGTGAGTAAATGATATACATTAAACGAAATGATAAAAATATATTAACCCGAATCTTACCTGCTAATGATCTTCACTTTCGTAACTAAAAAATATATATATATCTGATATGAGTAGCACATGACTTTCCTTATATAATAGAATGAATTTTCTTCTTTCACAACGAAAAAACGATGTTTAAAATCCATAGCACAGTATTTTTACTTTCCTTATATAACATAGTATAATGTTTCCTTATATGTACATAGTATAATGTATAAGGGAAGTATTGTGACAGGGTAGAAAATTCGAATTCGAGTTTTCGACGGGAGAGCACGTTTCAAGCATCCCTGAACTTGAATCGATCGTTTTTGAGGAGATGTATGTGTGTCCGTGAGTGTGTAGAAATGATATCTCACAAACAGAGCGTTTCGAACGAAATTTATTAGCGTTCAGAACCCCCCAAATTTTAGAATGAAATTTTGAAACAAATCATCTCTTTCAATAATATTACGTAAATAATAATTTCTTATGTAATTTTTTTATTAAAAAACTATTGATACAAACTTTAGAAAGCTGGCATGAACCGTTCTCGCGATATTACAGTTTTTCAAATAAATTTATCAAAAAAAAATTACATAAAATTAAACAAACTATTAACTATTGTGAAATATGTTCACTTTTCATATGTAATATTATACGATAAAATTGTTAACATCATTCGCGGAGATCTAGTGCGTTCAATTTACGAGAAAAGATACTTTGTGTAATGGTTTTGGATTTTGACGTCTAACAATTTGCCGACAGTCATTTATGTATTAAAAAAATGATCGCCTATCCGTCTGTCTGTAACGCATAGTAATAAATTTGGCGCACTTTTCGACTCATTTAGAGAAATGTTGCCAACTTGGAGACATTGTCGAAAATATTATGAAAATTTCAAAAATGGGTCCAAGTTAACGAAAACAACGCCAAATTAATAAATTAATTATTAAAATGTATGGACTATACTGCTTATTGCGGATGATATCAATATTGATAATTGTCAATTTATCGTTGCGTGAAATATAAGTTAATGGTGTATTTCGAAATAGTTTTACATGTAATTATCCGAAAAAGCGCCAAATATACAATTTAACATTAAAAGCATTATGCTTATACATCATTTTTTCACTGTGAAGGAAGTAAAATCATTGCATTATGCAAGGTGTCCCAAAAAGATTGAAACGCGCTTTAATTCTTTACCTGTTGGAGGTAAGTGGGCAATGGAAATTGTAAAAATGTTGACAGTATGGTAGGAAATAAGACTACGTTAATGAAATAGCCCTCCCATTCATTTTCAAAAAGTTACACTTTTTTTAATTTTTTTCCGACCCTCTTAGACAAATTTGGTCAATCAGAAAATTTTTATTTTTAATGCAACAAGATCATAAAAGAAAACCGGATATCTGTATCTTTAAAATCAACTGAATTATGATAAAGGAAAAAATCTGACTTATGACACATTTCCGTACCATATGAAAGGCTGTTTCATCGATGAAAATAGGGATCATAAACAAATTGACGATGGAAATTGTTTAGATCAAAAATACGTTAATATGTGTCAAAATTTTTTATCACAAATGAATCTAAATAAAGCATTACACAGACAGAGATCATATAAAACAGTGATACACACTACGCGGTTGGATATCCTATGTATTATCATCCAGTTTTATATTTTTGTGATATGTCACAAATTTACATTTCTAATTTGATATAGGGTCCCCATTCACAATGTTCAATTTCAATTAAATATAACTCGCTCAATTTTAAAGATACAGATATGCGGTTTTTTTTAATGATCTTGTTGCATTAAAAATAAGTTTTCTGATTGACCAAATTTGTTTAAAGGGGTCGTATAAAAATTTAAAAAGTGTAACTTTTTAAAAATGAATGGGAAGACTATTTCATTATCGTAGTCTTATTTCCTACTTTACTTTCAACATTTTTGCAATTGACATTGCCCACTTATCTCCAACAGGTAAAGAATTAAAGCGCGTTTCAATCTTTTTGGCCCACCCTGTATAGGGAAATTCATGTGCTGCCCACATCAGGTTGGGGAGCATGCGTTGATCGGCCACTGTGCGCAAAATATCAGAATCTGCGAATATGCAGATAGCTCCTACAAAAGGGAAGTAAATTTTAGCACAAAAACTGATCTCCGTGTAAAATACGGTTAAATTTTAATCAGAAAATATTTGATGGTTAAATTATGTATTGATTGGAGCACTTTCTAATTTTTAATAGTTTAAAATAAATAAGCAAAACTTTAATTTGCATGAATACAGTAACTTTGAAATAACGGAAAATTTTACCACATTTCTGGGAAAATGGGAACCAGCACTGATTGAGTGGCTTTTGTTTCTGTTGTTAACAGATGTATAGTATATAGGAGGGAATGTGTGGGATCGTATCCCCAAATACACTACAAAATTTCAGGCAAATTTCAATTACAATAGTATTGTAAATCTGCCTTTTTAACACTTTACAACAAAGTTGAAAAGTGTTTATGACTTTGTTCATTCTGTCTGTCTGTTTGTCTGTCTGTCTGTCTGTCCGTTAGCACAATAACTGCCGTAAAAATGACTTAATCAAAATGAAATTTTAGTATGTTGTTCAGACGGTCTCTAGGACCTACGGGAATATAAATGCATAATATCACCCAATTAGTTTTGGATTGAACCCGTGTTGAAAAAATGAAATACATTGAGCCCTATGGGACCTAATTTTTCAAACATTTTTTAAGCGGAATCAAAATTCACAAATTGCTTCGAAAATTTTAGGTAATATTCAAATTGTTCCATGAAATATATAAAAAAAACAATTCAGCGAAATATATTCAGTAGTTTTTTAAATAAAAATTAAAATAATAATTACACCTCTTATATGAAACGATCACGTGACCATGATATGAAACGATCACATGACCCACTTCAAAATGATATATGGCATCCATCTTGCTTCAAAATCGGGATTTTTTTAAGTTCTTTTTAATTCATATTGAGTGTTGTATCCGTCCTAAAACTACTTTATTCTTGCTTAAATTCTGTGCATCTACATACTGAAACAACGCAATGACAATATATTTGAGTTTAAATGCTCATCTAAATTTGATTATTTCTACAACTAAGCCTATTTTTCACCTATGTAAAATGTAAACAGCAAAATATGTAGAATGAGTTGTATTAGAATTCCTGTATTTTTTTAACACAAAATAATTTAGTCCATGGAGTCTGCATGGCTGATATGAATGAAATATTAATTGATTTCATAAAGAGAAGGACGATTTTTTTCGATGAAGTTTCAAGCATAGAGTTTAATTTTTTGTAGCTCCATGGTCTTAAACAAAATGTTTAAATAAAATAAATTATTATAGTATTGTGATGAATGAAATGAATGGGAGAAAGTTATGAATGAAATCCTGTTTTTATAGAGAGATCCAGGCGTGTTATTTTTTCTATGACGACATTTGCATTAATTTCAATTGTTTTCGATGAAGTTTTCAAATATAATAAATTATCGTAGTATTATGATAATTCTAAAACTATTACCGAGGAATGTATAACATTTTAGAGATCTTTAAACCATGCAATTTATATTTCAATGCCGTCATTTGAATGAAGTTCATTTTTTTCGATGAAGGTTTAAGTTTTCAAATATAATAAATTAATGCAGTATTGTGATAAGTTTCAAAATATTACCGAGGAATGTATTGCATTTTAGACTTGTTTAAATAAAATTGCATTGAAGTTGGAAAGTGTTTCATAATCAATGCTTTAAGCATGATTGATCTTTCTTGTTTTTTGTTGTTGTTATTACTTTTGGTTTAAAAAGAACAAAACAAATACTGTCCCTCCTTTTCACTCGGAGGTATATCTTAAGCAATGCACGTTCAGGGTACGTCGCTGGGTATAAATAAATAGTGTGAAGGCTTATAGAATATCTGCAATAAACATATGATTCAGATTATCTGGAACAAATCAAGGAGACTTCCATAGACATTTTCACTTTCCTTATATACATAATGTATAAGGAAAGTATTGTGACGGGGTCGAAAATTCGAATTCGAGTTTTCGACGCGAGAGCACGTTTCAAGCATCGCTGATCACAAATCGAACATTTTTGAGGTGATGTCTGTGTGTGTGAAAGTATGTGTATGTGCGTGTCAGTGAGTCTGTGGAGACGATATCTCACGAACAAATAGAGCGATTCGAATGAAATTTAGCACAAAAATCACAATCCGTGAATACTGGAAGCCTATTGTTTTTAAAGATAATCGAATGCTCAGAACCTTCCTAAATTTTCGAGTGAAATTTTGAAAAAATCATCAAAAAATCAAAACTTTAATAAATTTTACTCAAATAAACATTTCTTATGTAATGTTTCCTTAGAAAACGATTGACATGAACTTTAGAACGCTAACATGAACCGTTCTCGAGATATTGCACATTTTTTAAACAAATTTAACACATTCAACAAATGTGATGTAATTTCATATGAGTATCTATTACATTTGTTAGTTTGTACGACAAACCATGCACACTTATTATTTTATACTATAATGTATTATACACAAGAAAGAAAGATAAACTTTGCGTCTGTAACATAAGCATAAGCGGAAGTGGTCATAACGTCCCTTTGGCGAAAACATTACTTTAAGTCTCCATAGGGTTAATATTTTAAAACGAAATCCAGAACTGTAACCCCACCCTGTCGTATCTCCCCTTCCGACATACTAGCAACACCTATGGGAAAAGTCTCTTGCTTCCCAAATCATACTTTTTTTTCTAAAGATGGCGGTACAGGCATTATTTACAAAATTCTTAAAACCAAAATTTCGAAATTCTTCAAAATAATTATAATACATCCCAGATACGGGGGCATTCCAGTTACTGAACATCAGCTGAAAGAAATAACACGCATCCTTACCAGATATTTGAATTTTCCAGGAACGCAGAAAAGTTTTCAAAATTTAACAATGCAATATAAAGTATGGATGGAACATGGAAAACATTAAATTTATTCCATAACAAAAGTACTGCCAACAATCGGAATCACGAAGTATAAATTCGTCTTTCAGAATTCCTCATTATTTACTGAGATTTCGGCCATTCTTTGACCTTATTATTTATACGCGCTTTTTGAGTTTCTTCTTCTCATTATTTATTCGCGTTTTCAAGGCGTGAATAAGCGAAGTTGAAAGCGTAAAGAGTTTCGCTTTATGCAATGACGTGTGTATGAATAATGAGGTACATATATGTATTTATGTGTTCTCGTAAGCAAGGTATATTTTGTTCTTAACTTATGGTAATCAATTGAAAAATACGAAGAAAAATATTTACAGCTTCATGAAGAATGTCTGTGAATTATGGAGTTTCAAAATATGAAAGTATAGAATATCCAAATGTGAGTTCACAAGACTAAGTACGACAAGTATTTCCTTCATGTAAAGAACAGTCTATGAATAATAACTTGGTAATTAAAGGTCCATGAGTGTATGTGTTAAGTCATATATCTGGAGTAAAGTGAGTACCCTATCGAACAAAGATTATCGAACAAAGACATTTTTTAAGTGAAGCTAAAATTTACAAATTGCTTCGAAAATTTTAGGAAATATTCAAATTATCCCATAAAATATATAAAAAAAAATTTCAGCAAAATATGTTATATTTAAAATAATAATTAAAGTAATAAATACACCCATGTAATATGAAGAGATCACGTGATCCACTTCAAAATAAAATATGGCATCCATCTTGCTTTCCCAGTGTAAAAATCGCGATTTTTAGAGTTCTTTTAAATGTATATTTAGTAGTGCATCGGTCCTAAAACCGCTTTATTTTTGCGTATTTTCCGAGCATCTATATTCTGTGCCAACGCAATTACAATATTCTTGAGTTTAAATGATCATCAAACTTTGATTATTTCAACAGCGAAGCCTAATTTTAATGGATGCAGAATGTAAACAAGTGATTGTAAGATGAGTTGCATAAAAATTGCGATTTTTTTTCACATCAAAATTATTTAGCTCTGGAGTCTGGAATATAAGTGATATGAATGAAATATTCATTGCTTTTACATAGAGATCCAGGCGATTTATATTTCGATGATGTCATTTGAATAAAGTTCATTTTTACTTTCCTTATATACATAATCTATAAGGAAAGTACACTCAAATCTATTTTTGTGCGATGGATGGGGACCGCATAAAAGAAAACGCATAAAAAAAATCGCACCAAACTTCACGAGTAGCTATAAAAAATAGTTTTCGCAACACAATTAAAAAGTATTTTTTTATGCGGTGAAGAGGGACCGCATAAAAAAATTCTCACGTAGAAAATAACTCAAAACCTTACGAAAAACTAGGAATTGCTTTTTTAAACGAAATCAAGACACGACGCTTGGCCGCTACTTGGAATCTCGCCAAACCTTTTGGAATCTGATTTAGAAAATACACATGCGAACATTTTTAAATATTTTATTTACATATGTACTTATTTTACACATACAAAACTTTTCAAAACGTATAACCATTATCCTTCGTAGTCTGGCAATACGCGAACTTTCTTGTGATAAACTGGTTCAAAATCACTTTCGTCACTTGAAGATACAACCTCGCTCGTGCCACCCAGGCGGTGAAGTGGATAGCGTCTCCGACTGCTGTCTAGTGGGCTTGGGTTCGAATCCCGAGTAAGGCATGGGTGTTTTCTTGAGGATGAAGTCAGTCTTCCGCCTTCTGGGTCCTCGCCAAATGTGAAGCTGCACCCCCCCCCCCCAGACCTTCGTCAGTGATGCTTGTTTGTGTTAATAAAAAACTTTGTGATCTCGTCTTGTGAAAGCCCCAGGCCGTCCGGCTCGTCCAGAGGACTTAGAGCCTCTTGATCTCGTCTTGTGTCATTCTTTGTCCTTCTGGCATCACTGGTCCTATTTGTGGTTCGACCGAAACAGGAGGTTATGAGCAACAACAACAACCTCGCTCGTTTAGAGTTGATTTTTCTTCAGTTACCATGTAGTCGGTGATCCGTTTTTGCGACGACTGTTGTTTCACTAGACGCTTGTATATGTCTCGATAGCCAGATATAAAGGATTGAAGCTCCTTTTGGAATTTGGAAGTTCTTTCAGAATTGACATCGATTGCAAGAAAATGACATTCTAATTTATGGCAAAGTTGGAGTCCTGCATAGATTTTGTCTGCTGTCATGTTCCAATTTGATTGAAATTTTCATATACCGCACGAAAAAAATCACACAAAAAAAAATCGCACAAATAAAAAATCGCGCAAAAAAAGACCGCACAAAAACAGGTTTGAGTGTATTGTGACGGGGTCGAAAATTCGAATTCGAGTTTTCGACGGGAGAGCACGTTTCATGCATCCCTGATCACGAATCAAGCTTTTTTGAGGTGATGTCTGTGTGTGTGTATGTGTTAGAGAGTCTGTGGAGACTATATCTCACGAATGAATGGAGCGACTCGAATGAAATTTGGTACAAAAATCACAATCCGTGAATACTGGAAGTTAAACGCAATCGAATGTTCAGAACCCCCCTAAATTTTCGAGTGAAATTTTGAAAAAAATTATAAAAAAATCAGAACCTTTAATAAAGTTACGCAAATAAACATTTCTTATGTAATTTTTCCTTAGAAAACGATTGACAAACTGTAGAACGTTAGCATAAACCGTTTTCGAGATATTGCACATTTTTCAACTAAATTTATTAAAAAATCCCCTAAATTAAAAAAAATATATTAACTATTGAAAAACATGTTCACTTTTCATATGTAATATCATGCGATAAATTTGGTGACATCATTCTCGTGGATCTAGCTCGTTCCATTCATGAGAAAAGATACTTTGAGTAATACTTTTGTATTTGAACGCCAATAGTCATTTATCTGGTATAAAACTATCTTATTTCTCCGTCCATAACGCTTGGCGAGATTTTGGCGACAAATTTGGCGGAATGTCGCCAACTTGGCGACTTTTTTAAATGTTGCAAAATTAACGAAAATCTCGCCAAATAGATAAACATGAGGCTAAGCCAATGAAAATGACGACTAATTGACGAAAATTCAATATCAGGGAAATAATATAAGTATGTACTATAAGAATAACCTATTTTTTTTTTTTTTTTTTTTGCTGTAAAAGTAGTAAATTCATTGCATTATATAAGGAAAGTCATGTGCTGCCCACATCAGTTTTTTTTTATGAAATTTTAAGTTTCAAATATAATAAATTATTGCAGTTCTGTGATGATTTGAAATGTATCAGCGCTGAATGAATCGCATTTTAGATATGTTTAAAAAATTACATTTCGTTTGGAAAGTGTTTCATAATCAATGCTTTATGCAAGATTAATCTTTCTTGTTTAATTATATGGAATCTTTTGAATATATATTATAAACACCGTTGTTTGATCTTAACAACTCGTGTAATCCCCCACCGAAAACAAATTATGGATACACACCTGACGGTAACTATGGCAAACGAGTTACACTTCAAATACTAAAAAAATCGTTTGATTTACTCTTCAAATAAAACCATTGAAAAATAATGCTATAATGAGTTTATTTTTAGCTGAAAATGTTGAAAATAAGGCAACATACAACGATCGGAGAAGAAATATTGTTTTGCATACAGCTATTTCCATGTGAACGAAACTAAAATTTGTGCGCTATCCTTAAGCTTGCATTGGAAACAGTGTTTGATATACAGAAATATTATTGCTTAAGTGTCACATTTTGCCTGCGCGAAATAAGGATTGAAATGGTTAGTACACATATACCCACAAACATCACTTCAAAATTCAATATTCATGTTCTGAAACGCTCAAAACACACAAATACATTGAAAGCGCCGAAAATACAGATAGTTTTCAACACGATATGAAAGTATATATATACAATCCATACACTATAACTGCATTGAAAGGGATAAATCCGCTGTACGTTATACTTTTATAAATTATCTCAGCAAACATATATATTTAATAAAACATTCCATCCATAGGATAGTCTCAAATTTCTCCTATTGTTGTCTCCCTGCATATATATATATTGCATTACTTATTTTCACTTCTAAATTCTATTCTGAGATCTATCATTCATGCATTTCATCTATATTTAAACTCAAATGATATTCTTCCGAAAACAGGCGGTGTCATTTTTATCTAAAAGTAACTTATATTTTTATGGCGTAGAGGATGCGGAAAAGCTTTCAGCTTTCCGCAATAAAAAATAAATTTTACAGATTAGAAGAATCTGCATTTTTCCACTCTTATAATTCAGGCTCTTTTTTCGACATATTTACGATGAATAATCCTTAATATAGAACAGCTATAAAGTTTTATTGGTAAATTCATAAGGCACAAAATGAAACGCCTCATATATATAACAAATCGTTTCTTTTCCATATTTTTATATTTCCAAGTGAACGAATGATTTAAGCTAAGCGATAGCTTTTAAAATACCGAGGCTGAGATTTTAAGATTGCATTTCTCTGCACCGATTACCTTGGCTGGCAAATTGAATGGACTAGCTTTAAACTTGGTATTCGCTTACTTATGCATCAAGCAGTAGCCGAATATGAATATGTTCAAATTTTATATCTTATAAATTTGTTTTCTTTCGCTTCTCATAAGATTTTTCAAATATAAACGTTCTATAGTAATAAAAGAAGATATCTGTGTGTCTGTCTGTGTGCAGCTTAGCCGAAAATCTAAGCGACCCACAATATGAAATTCATTGCAATAATAGTTCAGATCAGGTACCTCGGTACCTCGGAGCGATTTTTTTTCTAAATTCGAAACAATTTTGAATTATTTAGTATTGAAGCACAGTTTGAAAGATTTTCACATAAATTGGTTCCTTAAAACTAGAGTTGCAAGACGGTACAAAAAACGGTTTATTCCAGGGAATAAGCAAAGGTCGTTTGGGAAGGAAATTTTGAAAATTTCCAAAAAGTGGGAATTTTCATTCATGGCAATATATATATAATACATATATAATATATATATATATGTGTGTGTGTGTATATATATATATATATATAATATTGTAAAAGGAAGTGTATGACCCAAAACTAATATTTATTTTTTACATTTCTGAATTGTAAATTGCTCAAGCATGGAAAATTGAGAGAGATTTGTTAGATCTAAGAAAAATATTTAAATTATGTGACTTTTTATTATATATAAAAATGAACATTGATTCCACAAATAAATTGTAATTTAATTTGTAAATATTTCAAACGTAAAAACACTCTGAACAATAATAATACTTATTACAAAGGGATTAATTCATTCATATTCTTGTAATGTTGAAGGGTAATAAGAAATCTATATTAGTCTCAATAACATTCTAATAATTGTGTGACTAATACATACAATTTGCCCATTTTCAACAAAATTTTTGTAATTTCAAATTTTAAAAAATTTTATTTAAAATAAACTTCACAATTTAAACTAATACCGAGATATAGTAAATTTATCTAAATGGGAATCGATCATTAAGTTTTAAAAGTGCCAGATTAGCCAGAGTAGTAGTTATAAAACACCGGTTCACCGGCGGATCGGGGAGGCGGCACAGCGCGGCACAGGAGGAGTGACCCTCTTTGGGAGGAGGGTCCCTCTTTGGAGTGTCTTCCCTCTTTTGAGAGGAAGCTCCTCTCAGAGGGTCTTGAGACCCCCAGGAGGGAGGATGCCCCCCCTCCCCTCTTTTGGAAGTTTGGTGAGGCGGCACAACACCGGATGCCTCTTTCGGAAGAGGGCAATTGCGAAGTCTTTCACAGTATTGTGAAAGAGGCATGATGACTCATACGGAGTGAGTTTCACTCCGAGTCTTGAGAGGGAATGTCACAATCGCTGACTGACCCTTGACCTGAGGAAGTGGTTTCAAGGGATTTCGCAATCAAACAATCTGGAAATGACGTGTCGCGCCTTGGAGCTCCTTAGCACACGTCCTCCCTCTCTGCTGGTCAGCGACAGAGTGAAGAAAGATCTTATCAGCGTGAAGTAGTTAAAGCGCCCTCTGGCGAATTTTGATGAAGTGCTGCCATCTATCGGCATTTTTTTCCAAAAGAATTTAATGTTTCACTGGTCAGGAGCTGGATTCGATCTTGGGCCCAACTGATTAGAAGCCGCGCGTCTTACCGCTGTGCCAAAGCACCCGTGCTTTATAGGCAGTTAACTTCGAAGTGTACCTTATCAGTGGAAGTTAGATTATTTTTCAAAGTTCATTCGAATCGCTCGGTGAATAGCGATGCAAGGGTGCGTTTTAAAACAGAATGCTACGGAGTGAATATAAATCTGTGTATTATAACATTATGATTTTTTTTAAAAACAAATGTATACACAAACTTTAAAAACACGAATGTAATAATTAGCTAAAATTGTGTTCAGTGGACACGAAACTTGTATTCAGTGAATAGGATTCGACCATTCTGAGTGTTGTGTATCTAAAAACAAATGTATACACAAACTTTAAAAACACGAATGTAATAATTAGCTAAAATTGTGTTCAGTGGACATGAAACTTGTATTCAGTGAATAGGATTCGACCATTCTGAGTGTTGTGTATCTAAAAACAAATGTATACACAAACTTTAAAAACACGAATGTAATAATTAGCTAAAATTGTATTCAGTGGATTTTTTTTTTTAAATAAATCTAACTATCAATACGATTTTTATAATAATAACGAAATAATTTCGAATGTTTAAAAACAAATTGATTACGGATTTCCAGTGCACACACAAATTGTGTTCAGTGAATACCATTCGACCATTCTGAGTGTTGTGTATCTAAAAACAAATGTATACACAAACTTTAAAAACACGAATGTAATAATTAGCTAAAATTGTATTCAGTGGATTTTTTTTTTTTTTTTTTTTTAAATAAATCTAACTATCAATACGATTTTTATAATAATAACGAAATGATTTCGAATGTTTAAAAACAAATTGATTACGCATTTTCAAAATGGTGTTAAGTGAATAGCATTCAACCCTTTATGTGTTGTGTATCTAAAAACAAATTTATACACGTACACAAACTTTAAAAACATGAATGTAATACATAGCTGAAATTATGTTTTGTGAACAGGATTCGACCCTTTCAAGTGTTGTGTATCTAAAAACAAATGTATACACAAACTTTAAAATAGCGCATTTAGTTAAAATGAAGTGAACAAGATTTGACCATTCTAAGTGTGTGTGATTTTTTTTTTCTTTTTATAAAAATAATAATGAAAATTAGAACTCACGGAACGACGTCTTCACTACCCGCTGGTCAAACTTCAAATGAGTGATACACTCTCATTACGCTATTAAAAATTAGATATTATCTATAATGACGTCAGCAGTATGAGGTGTTGCCACCTATTTTTTCTAATAATATATTTTAATAGTTGGATACTTCAAGGGTCTGATTTGGTACACGTAATCTGAAATACATCATTTTAATGATATTACGCATTGAATATGATTCGGCCATTTTTAAAATGGTGGATGTAATTGAAATATCGAAGTTTAGAATTTAACAAACTAACGAATTTTCACCCCCAAAAATTTTAGCATTCAGTTTAAATAAAACCCAATGAATATGATATCACCATTTTAACATCGTAATTTTACTACCATTATAGAACTTAGAAGTGAGTGTACATTATTTTTTTCAGGACACCAACACATTTTAAAATCTATTGAATAGGAATAGACCATTTTGCACATACATGTACCTAGATTTCAACACCCGGTATTAAAACCTGCTAAACATGAAACGAGTAAGTATTGTGTGAGATTTTATCACACTAACTTTCAAACTTTTTAAATTTTTAAAAATGTCCGAAATAGTTGTATTTCATCGATAGACATAAATTGTATGGAACACATTTTTATGAAAAAAATATCTGTTTCGACAGCTTTTAAAAATAGATTTCTACAGTTGTACACTACGGTTCTAGAATTTTCTAAATACGAATCGACTGTTTGAACTACCAATGGTGATTTTACCGATGCAAATATTTACAGGACAAATATTTCAATGAAACCGAACTTAGTTGAAGCTTCTAAGTTTGAATATTTAGAATCATTTCATATAATTTTTATATTCACATTGAAAATAGTTAACAAAATTGGAACTCACGGAGCGACAACTTACTGTCCACACTCCAAATGAGTGATACACTCTTATTACATTATTAAAAATTAGATCTTATCTATAATGATGTCATTATGTTGACGTGTTACCACAACACAATTATTCTTTCCAAATTATACATTTTATTTTAATAACTTGCTACTAACTGTCTTATGCTATCCATTTTTTTTTTCATATAAGCAGATATTCCATATACCTTCTAAATGTTAAGTTATAATTTAAAAAAAAAAAAAGCATTAGAGGTGTATTTTACGTCTGAATTCGTCCAAGTGGAAATCCGACGCTTGCAAATCCATGATTGGATCCTTACATTTCAATAGACACCACTAAAATGTGTGGATCTTATTTTGAAAAAGCTGCTCTCAGAAAGAATATGTATATGAATACCCCCCCCCCCAATACACACAATATGCAAGCCAAAGACTCACCCAGAATACATTCCAAATCGGCTCTATAGCTTATCATACTTATCAGTGTAACAGATAGTGATCCAAAGTTCATGTTCGCAAAGCGAGATTATTGCAATGTTATTGTTTTAATCAAATCCCATATTTAAATGAAAAATTTATCAAATTATACAATACATACAAGAGCTGGAAGATCTTAACATTTCAATATTAAAGGATACTCACGAATGTTTTTTTTTCCCCATTTAAAATTATCAAATTTTAATGCAATTTGACAAAAATTGCACAATACTTAGTGTATGACTATCAAATAAGAGCTAGGTTGTATTGCTACAACAACGTTTAAGATCATTAAACAAGTATATATATATTTTTTTTTAAAGAAGAATAGTATATAACTTAGTGTTTTTAAGGATAGACGATTGTTAACATTGAATTTAAATGAAAGAGTGCCCCTCTGAGACAAGTACACCACACTGCAATAACATTAAAAAGTATGAAAGATATACAATTAATACCCTAAAAGAAACATGTAATGAGTTTTAATATCTTAATACGAGACATTATTGACATGCACATACAAATGTCACAATTTTGTGGCTGTAGGTGCTCCATAAGACCCCTCTGCTCTTAATAAATGATCCCATTTGAATGTACATATTTAACAACACACAGAAAATGACAGGACCACAACAAAATTTTTCACCTATTACAGAATAACTCCCAACTTCATAGATTTTTAAGAAACTACACTCGAATTTTCACCGATTCTTAGAGATTGAAACACAACATTGTTTATGAATCTTCATACTTTAGAGAATGGAACATAAATTACCATTTATTTTGAATGAATTCAGAATTTTGACATTGATTATAAATTTATGATTTAAACTCTGTAAATTGTAAATATCTTTTGTTATGAAACTCACACTGTAGACATTTGATATGATTCGAATAAATCTATTTTTAATTTCTTATATTTTATTTTAAAAAGTGAGATTGGTAAACCTGTTACACTTGCATGCATAGATACATAACACATAACAATATAACATTTCTTAAATGGAACATGCTAAAAAAAAAAAAAAAAAAAAAAATTAGCTAATGAGTATAAATAAAGAATTCAATTTGAAAGATAAAAACCATTTAATGAATCTATTATTCATGAAATACATATTAACAATTATCACTTGTACATTTAAACAAATAAGTTAAAATAATTTCCTTATCGCACTTTCATAGTCCTCCGATTTGAATGACTCGAAAAAATTTCTATCATAGCAGTAAAAGACTTCTTCACCACGCAACAAAACTTTCTTAGCAATGTTATTAATGTCAAGATTTAGAAGTACTTTTTCAGACACTCTGTCAAACATTTGTAATGGAGTGCTGTAAAGACATTCATGGTAACTTAAATCTTCAACTTGAGCAACACAGCCAACACATTTGAAAAGTTTTCTTACATGACACATGATGTTGTCATGAATACAAGAGATTAATTGTTCGAATGCAAAATTTTTGTCACAAATAAGTGATGGTAGAAAGGTTATAGTGTTCTTTATTTTTAATATTTGAGCAGGAAGCCACTCTACAAATATACTTTCTCGAAGATGTATACTAATGTTGTTAACACTATTGAGTAAACATGCTATTTGATTTTTATCTAAGGTAATATGACACTCTGTTAAGCAAAATTTTGAATCATATAATTGAATTATTTTCTGCAGATGCAATTTTCCGTTGTCATTGAAACAGAACAACTCATTGCGACTGACGAAAGAGGTATCTGCATATAGAATATTGAACGACCACAATTTTTGAGAAAATTCACTCCATGTAGCCGGTGACAGTGTAACACCTTCACGCGTAGGCTGTAATTCATTTCGATCGTTAGAGAGATATTTCCATATATACACTTTTAACTTCCCATGACGAAGTTTCAAATACACATACACATTAGAACCTAAATCCCAACGACGGAGTGCATCTTGCATAAAATCTGAAGAAGTAGATTCACACGAAACTGTTTCTGCATTGGAAGATAACAGTCCACTATGTGTTAGAGCACAAGAAAGCAGATCTTGAGTTGGGTTTTCAACCTCGGTGAGAACTTGTGAATTGACAACGGTAGATGTTTCTGCTGGGGTTTTGGAAGACATGAGATAGGTTTCTAACCAATCCACAGCAAATTTTTGTGAGGGTGAATTAATCACATCTGAGACAATGTCCACAGATTTTGTTTCTTCTAGGGGAGGAACAGTCAACTCCTCACTATTTACACTAGAAATTATTTGCTCGAGTGATGGCATACTTTGAATTTTAGGCATTCTTTTTAGATAGTAACATTCAACTACGACATTCACAGTATAAGATTTATTTTTAAAACACTAACATCTTAAAACA
This sequence comes from Amaurobius ferox, assembly GCA_951213105.1. NCBI lineage: Eukaryota > Metazoa > Arthropoda > Arachnida > Araneae > Amaurobiidae > Amaurobius > Amaurobius ferox. The sequence continues at coordinate 159,010,931 of OX578137.1, forward strand.
TTATAATTTTGTCACAGCTATGAGCGAAGCAAACCTATCCACACAACGTCCAAAGTTGAAATGACTTATCAAACAACTTCATAAGTATAATCACGTAACCTAAATCGAGTGTCGTGTGCAAAGAGATCACATAAGATATGAAGTGATTAGAACTTATAATTTTTAATGAATCGTACAACATTAGATTGTGGTAAATACAATTGTTATCTACATGAGAAAATTTCTATATTATTTCATTCAGCTTCGAAATCATAGAGTGAAAATATGTACCAAACTTACTTAAAGTTCCGAATTTTAAATCACATTAACATTATATACTTAGAAAAATTTTATATATATTTTTATAACTTTAGGTGATATGTATCACGCGGAATATACAAGAATAACTACCAAAAACACGAAAATAACTAACAGTATGAGCCCTTCACAAGTCGGCATCCAAACTAGAAATGAACGATAAACACACTAATTGCAACAATTAGATGAGAGCTTATCAGTTCTTATCTTATCTAAAATTCCACATAAAATGACGTCATCACTCCAAAGTTCACAAGATGACGTCACTGGTCCAAGGTACGCAAGATAGTCATTTAACCTTTTAAAATTAAGAAGTAATTAAAAATCGATAGTAATTAAAAAAATTTTAATTACTTAAATTTCGAAGCTGAATGAAATAATATAGAAATTTTCTCATGTAGATAACAATTGTATTTACCACAATCTAATGTTGTACGATTCATTAAAAATTATAAGTTCTAATCACTTCATATCTTATGTGATCTCTTTGCACACGACACTCGATTTAGGTTACGTGATTATACTTATGAAGTTGTTTGATAAGTCATTTCAACTTTGGACGTTGTGTGGATAGGTTTGCTTCGCTCATAGCTGTGACAAAATTATAATGTTTTAAGATGTTAGTGTTTTAAAAATAAATCTTATACTGTGAATGTCGTAGTTGAATGTTACTATCTAAAAAGAATGCCTAAAATTCAAAGTATGCCATCACTCGAGCAAATAATTTCTAGTGTAAATAGTGAGGAGTTGACTGTTCCTCCCCTAGAAGAAACAAAATCTGTGGACATTGTCTCAGATGTGATTAATTCACCCTCACAAAAATTTGCTGTGGATTGGTTAGAAACCTATCTCATGTCTTCCAAAACCCCAGCAGAAACATCTACCGTTGTCAATTCACAAGTTCTCACCGAGGTTGAAAACCCAACTCAAGATCTGCTTTCTTGTGCTCTAACACATAGTGGACTGTCCGGCCACTCTAACGGTTACTCTAAGTCCTCGGACGAGTCGGGTGGTCTGGGTTTTCGACATAGTGGACTGTTATCTTCCAATGCAGAAACAGTTTCGTGTGAATCTACTTCTTCAGATTTTATGCAAGATGCACTCCGTCGTTGGGATTTAGGTTCTAATGTGTATGTGTATTTGAAACTTCGTCATGGGAAGTTAAAAGTGTATATATGGAAATATCTCTCTAACGATCGAAATGAATTACAGCCTACGCGTGAAGGTGTTACACTGTCACCGGCTACATGGAGTGAATTTTCTCAAAAATTGTGGTCGTTCAATATTCTATATGCAGATACCTCTTTCGTCAGTCGCAATGAGTTGTTCTGTTTCAATGACAACGGAAAATTGCATCTGCAGAAAATAATTCAATTATATGATTCAAAATTTTGCTTAACAGAGTGTCATATTACCTTAGATAAAAATCAAATAGCATGTTTACTCAATAGTGTTAACAACATTAGTATACATCTTCGAGAAAGTATATTTGTAGAGTGGCTTCCTGCTCAAATATTAAAAATAAAGAACACTATAACCTTTCTACCATCACTTATTTGTGACAAAAATTTTGCATTCGAACAATTAATCTCTTGTATTCATGACAACATCATGTGTCATGTAAGAAAACTTTTCAAATGTGTTGGCTGTGTTGCTCAAGTTGAAGATTTAAGTTACCATGAATGTCTTTACAGCACTCCATTACAAATGTTTGACAGAGTGTCTGAAAAAGTACTTCTAAATCTTGACATTAATAACATTGCTAAGAAAGTTTTGTTGCGTGGTGAAGAAGTCTTTTACTGCTATGATAGAAATTTTTTCGAGTCATTCAAATCGGAGGACTATGAAAGTGCGATAAGGAAATTATTTTAACTTATTTGTTTAAATGTACAAGTGATAATTGTTAATATGTATTTCATGAATAATAGATTCATTAAATGGTTTTTATCTTTCAAATTGAATTCTTTATTTATACTCATTAGCTAATTTTTTTTTTTTTTTTTTTTTTTTTTAGCATGTTCCATTTAAGAAATGTTATATTGTTATGCGTTATGTATCTATGCATGCAAGTGTAACAGGTTTACCAATCTCACTTTTTAAAATAAAATATAAAAAATTAAAAATAGATTTATTCGAATCATATCAAATGTCTACAGTGTGAGTTTCATAACAAAAGATATTTACAATTTACAGAGTTTAAATCATAAATTTATAATCAATGTCAAAATTCTGAATTCATTCAAAATAAATGGTAATTTATGTTCCATTCTCTAAAGTATGAAGATTCATAAACAATGTTGTGTTTCAATCTCTAAGAATCGGTGAAAATTCGAGTGTAGTTTCTTAAAAATCTATGAAGTTGGGAGTTATTCTGTAATAGGTGAAAAATTTTGTTGTGGTCCTGTCATTTTCTGTGTGTTGTTAAATATGTACATTCAAATGGGATCATTTATTAAGAGCAGAGGGGTCTTATGGAGCACCTACAGCCACAAAATTGTGACATTTGTATGTGCATGTCAATAATGTCTCGTATTAAGATATTAAAACTCATTACATGTTTCTTTTAGGGTATTAATTGTATATCTTTCATACTTTTTAATGTTATTGCAGTGTGGTGTACTTGTCTCAGAGGGGCACTCTTTCATTTAAATTCAATGTTAACAATCGTCTATCCTTAAAAACACTAAGTTATATACTATTCTTCTTTAAAAAAAAATATATATATACTTGTTTAATGATCTTAAACGTTGTTGTAGCAATACAACCTAGCTCTTATTTGATAGTCATACACTAAGTATTGTGCAATTTTTGTCAAATTGCATTAAAATTTGATAATTTTAAATGGGGAAAAAAAACATTCGTGAGTATCCTTTAATATTGAAATGTTAAGATCTTCCAGCTCTTGTATGTATTGTATAATTTGATAAATTTTTCATTTAAATATGGGATTTGATTAAAACAATAACATTGCAATAATCTCGCTTTGCGAACATGAACTTTGGATCACTATCTGTTACACTGATAAGTATGATAAGCTATAGAGCCGATTTGGAATGTATTCTGGGTGAGTCTTTGGCTTGCATATTGTGTGTATTGGGGGGGGGGGGGGTATTCATATACATATTCTTTCTGAGAGCAGCTTTTTCAAAATAAGATCCACACATTTTAGTGGTGTCTATTGAAATGTAAGGATCCAATCATGGATTTGCAAGCGTCGGATTTCCACTTGGACGAATTCAGACGTAAAATACACCTCTAATGCTTTTTTTTTTTTAAATTATAACTTAACATTTAGAAGGTATATGGAATATCTGCTTATATGAAAAAAAATGGATAGCATAAGACAGTTAGTAGCAAGTTATTAAAATAAAATGTATAATTTGGAAAGAATAATTGTGTTGTGGTAACACGTCAACATAATGACATCATTATAGATAAGATCTAATTTTTAATAATGTAATAAGAGTGTATCACTCATTTGGAGTGTGGACAGTAAGTTGTCGCTCCGTGAGTTCCAATTTTGTTAACTATTTTCAATGTGAATATAAAAATTATATGAAATGATTCTAAATATTCAAACTTAGAAGCTTCAACTAAGTTCGGTTTCATTGAAATATTTGTCCTGTAAATATTTGCATCGGTAAAATCACCATTGGTAGTTCAAACAGTCGATTCGTATTTAGAAAATTCTAGAACCGTAGTGTACAACTGTAGAAATCTATTTTTAAAAGCTGTCGAAACAGATATTTTTTTCATAAAAATGTGTTCCATACAATTTATGTCTATCGATGAAATACAACTATTTCGGACATTTTTAAAAATTTAAAAAGTTTGAAAGTTAGTGTGATAAAATCTCACACAATACTTACTCGTTTCATGTTTAGCAGGTTTTAATACCGGGTGTTGAAATCTAGGTACATGTATGTGCAAAATGGTCTATTCCTATTCAATAGATTTTAAAATGTGTTGGTGTCCTGAAAAAAATAATGTACACTCACTTCTAAGTTCTATAATGGTAGTAAAATTACGATGTTAAAATGGTGATATCATATTCATTGGGTTTTATTTAAACTGAATGCTAAAATTTTTGGGGGTGAAAATTCGTTAGTTTGTTAAATTCTAAACTTCGATATTTCAATTACATCCACCATTTTAAAAATGGCCGAATCATATTCAATGCGTAATATCATTAAAATGATGTATTTCAGATTACGTGTACCAAATCAGACCCTTGAAGTATCCAACTATTAAAATATATTATTAGAAAAAATAGGTGGCAACACCTCATACTGCTGACGTCATTATAGATAATATCTAATTTTTAATAGCGTAATGAGAGTGTATCACTCATTTGAAGTTTGACCAGCGGGTAGTGAAGACGTCGTTCCGTGAGTTCTAATTTTCATTATTATTTTTATAAAAAGAAAAAAAAAATCACACACACTTAGAATGGTCAAATCTTGTTCACTTCATTTTAACTAAATGCGCTATTTTAAAGTTTGTGTATACATTTGTTTTTAGATACACAACACTTGAAAGGGTCGAATCCTGTTCACAAAACATAATTTCAGCTATGTATTACATTCATGTTTTTAAAGTTTGTGTACGTGTATAAATTTGTTTTTAGATACACAACACATAAAGGGTTGAATGCTATTCACTTAACACCATTTTGAAAATGCGTAATCAATTTGTTTTTAAACATTCGAAATCATTTCGTTATTATTATAAAAATCGTATTGATAGTTAGATTTATTTAAAAAAAAAAAAAAAAAAAAAATCCACTGAATACAATTTTAGCTAATTATTACATTCGTGTTTTTAAAGTTTGTGTATACATTTGTTTTTAGATACACAACACTCAGAATGGTCGAATGGTATTCACTGAACACAATTTGTGTGTGCACTGGAAATCCGTAATCAATTTGTTTTTAAACATTCGAAATTATTTCGTTATTATTATAAAAATCGTATTGATAGTTAGATTTATTTAAAAAAAAAAATCCACTGAATACAATTTTAGCTAATTATTACATTCGTGTTTTTAAAGTTTGTGTATATATTTGTTTTTAGATACACAACACTCAGAATGGTCGAATCCTATTCACTGAATACAAGTTTCATGTCCACTGAACACAATTTTAGCTAATTATTACATTCGTGTTTTTAAAGTTTGTGTATACATTTGTTTTTAGATACACAACACTCAGAATGGTCGAATCCTATTCACTGAATACAAGTTTCGTGTCCACTGAACACAATTTTAGCTAATTATTACATTCGTGTTTTTAAAGTTTGTGTATACATTTGTTTTTAAAAAAAATCATAATGTTATAATACACAGATTTATATTCACTCCGTAGCATTCTGTTTTAAAACGCACCCTTGCATCGCTATTCACCGAGCGATTCGAATGAACTTTGAAAAATAATCTAACTTCCACTGATAAGGTACACTTCGAAGTTAACTGCCTATAAAGCACGGGTGCTTTGGCACAGCGGTAAGACGCGCGGCTTCTAATCAGTTGGGCCCAAGATCGAATCCAGCTCCTGACCAGTGAAACATTAAATTCTTTTGGAAAAAAATGCCGATAGATGGCAGCACTTCATCAAAATTCGCCAGAGGGCGCTTTAACTACTTCACGCTGATAAGATCTTTCTTCACTCTGTCGCTGACCAGCAGAGAGGGAGGACGTGTGCTAAGGAGCTCCAAGGCGCGACACGTCATTTCCAGATTGTTCGATTGCGAAATCCCTTGAAACCACTTCCTCAGGTCAAGGGTCAGTCAAGGGATTGTGACATTCCCTCTCAAGACTCGGAGTGAAACTCACTCCGTATGAGTCATCATGCCTCTTTCACAATACTGTGAAAGACTTCGCAATTGCCCTCTTCCGAAAGAGGCATCCGGTGTTGTGCCGCCTCACCAAACTTCCAAAAGAGGGGAGGGGGGGCATCCTCCCTCCTGGGGGTCTCAAGACCCTCTGAGAGGAGCTTCCTCTCAAAAGAGGGAAGACACTCCAAAGAGGCATCCTCCCAAAGAGGGTCACTCCTCCTGTGCCGCGCTGTGCCGCCTCCCCGATCCGCGCCGGTGAACCGGTGTTTTATAACTACTCAGAGTATATAAGAAATGCGTAAATTAGTTTCTTCTCATCAAAGTTTACCAATGCTTCCAAAATTCCGGGGTATTTTTGCAACTCTACTAAAAACTCGTTCGTACTAGAAAGTTGGATCCCAATCAAGCCAAAGAAACCAGATTGACGATGAAAAAATACATCGAAAAGAATCGAGTTCAGTACCTGCCTACAGAAGATATGTAAAATTTGAATCCCGGTTAGAACATTAACATCTCAACAAAAAAATTGATGTTGATGTTTCAAGCCTGGTTGAAATTTTCGATCTTGTTCTTCCCAATGTATTCTTCTGCCGATCCTGTTTCTCTGGCTTAATTGTCTACTAATTTGCTACTGCGAACTAAGTATTGGTGATCAAAAATATTATTGTAAGGTTTCCATCTTGCTTATGGATATGTACACCGGTATCCAAATTCAAAGTTCCAAGGCATTTTTATAGGAGGAAAGGAAGACACTGAATGAAATTTACGATATTTACGCTGCATATGCAAATTAACAGTAAAATAACATTCTCGCATTGAAAATTATATATAAATTTCCAACAAGCAAAGTGAATATAACCTTCTAAAAACCAATTCGGCGCGCAAATGCCATTTCTCGTTGGCAACACATATAAAATGCGATTCTATGGATGCAATGTTATTTTTATGCCTTTATGTCCTGTTTATCTGATTCAATACGCTGAAGAGCCATAGGACGACTGAATATCGCACAATCCGCAGACCATGTAGAAAAATCGGATGTGGGCAGCACATGACTTTCCCTGCTGACTTATATTCAGGTTCTCTTTATTTTAATTCAATTTAATTCACTTTTAATTTAATGTTCGTCTCATTTGATAATTGGACTTATTTTCAAAGGTGATGTAGAGAAAATACGAAAAAACTAAAATATCTCGAGAACGGCTAGTCCTAGTATAATGGGGTTGATCTTATTCTTTTCTTCGGTACAAATTACGTATTAAACAAGCATTTAATGGATATATTTGACGTAGTGGATATATATACTTAATGGATATATATACGTTTAATGGATAGTTTTTTATTTTAGAGTTTTGCGGGCCATTTTGCAAAAAAGGCAGATTGTATTTTCCGAATCATACCAAAATTTAATCAGCTCTAGGGTGACCTACAAGTGACTTATCTACTGAATTTTGTGAAATTCGGTCCATTAGTTTTTCAGCTGGAGTGGGTACAATCTTTTGCTGGCCAATTCACAAAAAAGGGCGGGTTCTTTTATCCCGAATCTTACCCAAAACTAATCAGCACCAGATTCGCCTATATGTGACTTACCTAACAAATTTTATGAAATTCGGTCCATTAATTTTTGAGTTAGAGTGTACACACATTGCACAGACAGACAGACAGATACACAGACAGACACACACCCAGACGTCACGCTAAAAATAGTTTTTTCGCATTCTGGAAGTCCCGAAATGTGTAGATCCGTCGAAAACTCGAGTTGCGATTTTCGGCATGATACCAATACTTTCCCTATACATTACCATGTATTGCAGGGAAAGTAAAAAACTTTGAATACCAAACTGTTTTTCATTTTAGAAGAACCTTCAATAAAATGGTAACATTTTTAAACCACAAGTGAGATGTCACGAAGAAGAAACACAAATGTCACGCTAAAAATAGTTTTTTCGTATTCTAGAGGTTCCGAAATGTGTAGATCCGTCGAAAACTCGAGTTGCGATTTTCGGCATGATTCCAATACTTCCCCTATACATTACCATGTATTGCAGGGAAAGTAAAAAACTTTGAATACCAAACTGTTTTTCATTTTAGAAGAACCTTCAATAAAATGGTAACAATTTCAAACCACAAGTGAGATGTCACGAAGATCCAGTCAGGGCCATCCATGGAGTATGGTACCTCGTAGTGATAGTTATGTTGCTGTAACAATAAAATATCACCGGGCTTATACAGCCAGGCGACTGTATACAGAGCACAAGCAGTCACTGGGACTCAAAACAATCGTAGACAAACAATCGCTCAAGAACTGCTGCAAAAATAACATATAAAAACTTCATAAATTCAGCTTAAATCCAAAATCAAACTGGTTTACTATAAAATTTTATGAAATTTGGTCCATTAGTTTTTTAGTGAGACTGGATACATGCATTTAACAGACAGACACACAAACACAAATGTCACGCTAAAAATAGTTTTTTCGTATTCTAGAGGTTCCGAAATGTGTAGATCCGTCGAAAACTCGAGTTGCGATTTTCGGCATGATTCCAATACTTCCCCTATACATTACCATGTATTGCAGGGAAAGTAAAAAACTTTGAATACCAAACTGTTTTTCATTTTAGAAGAACCTTCAATAAAATGGTAACAATTTTAAACCACAAGTGAGATGTCACGAAGATCCAGTCAGGGCCATCCATGGAGTATGGCATATCGTAATGATAGTTATGTTGCTGTAACAATGAAATATCACCGGACTTATACAGCCAGGCAACTGTATACAGAGCACTAGCAGTCACTGGGACTCAAAACAATCGTAGACAAACAATCGCTCAAGAACTGCTGCAAAAATAACATATAAAAACTTCATAAATTCAGCTTAAATCCAAAACCAAACTGGTTTACTATAAAATTTTATGAAATTTGGTCCATTAATTTTTAGCGAGACTGGATACATGCATTTAACAGACAGACAGACACACAAACACAAACGTCACGCTAAAAATAGTTTTTTCGTATTCTAGAAGACCCAAAACGTGTTTCGATTTTCGGCACGATTCCAATACTTTCCCTATACATTATCATGTATTGCAGGGAGAGTAATAAAAAGAAGTATTTTAATTAAAGTAATGTCACATTGCCTTTAAAATGTGTTGCCAATATCAAAATTTTAGACATAAATTTTTATTTCAAAGGATTCTACCAACATGCTAATATAAAAAAAAATCCGATGTGGGCAGCATATGACTTTTCCTGCAGACTCAAATTCATTTTCTCTTAATTTCTTTAATAATTCAGTAAATTGAGTTTTATTACACAAAATAGCACTAAATTTGCACTTTTTATTCAATTTTTGTTTTTTGGTAACTGGACATTTTTTCAAAGGCGGCGTAACAAAAATGCAAGAAATACTGTACTAAGTGCAGATGTACTAAGATAGATGTACTAAGTGCCTGCTGATGAAAATTTCGCTGAGATATTGATAACTGAAATCTTTGACTTATTCCATTTTACCTGAACTGCCAATGTGAAAAGTTTAGTTCCTACTAGAAAATATACGCGGCGTGGCTCGAGAGTTAAAGCAGGAATTAATTAAATTCATTAATTTAAAACATAACACAATAAATACATTTTATTTATATAAATACAGTGAAAATTGTATGCAATCCGTGAACACCGGCGCAACGAGCGTCATACGACCCCTAATCATATATTACCCGTTCTTCAGACGAACACAATTTAAATCAAAACCTAAATCCACCGTTTGGAGATTCCGTACGTAACACGTTGTAAAATCTACATTCTAACATCTAGCTTTGGTGTTAACACACTCCCACTCTACGATGGACACAATATAAATCATAATAACAACAATCTCAGCACAATTAGACCAATTTATATTTTGGCACTCTCTTCAGCAAACAACGTTTTCATATTTCCAATATTCCATTTTTTCTCCATTTAGATCTTTCATAAAATTGTGAATGAAACAAAATGATACGCCCCCCCCCCTCCCCTTCTCTTCCCAATTTCCCGCGACCATACATCAACCAACACTTTCAGCAACTATGCAAAAAAATAAAAGAAACAAAACGGAATCTCCTTTCTCTAAGAGGAAAGCGAGGCTTAAACCGTATTGTTAGTTACCAGATAACAGCTAAAAAGACAAAGGATTTTTTATTATTATTTTGTTCCATAGGGGCTCTTCCATATACATTTATCTAACGTTTAAAAAGAAATGGAAATCGTATCACGAAAATTATATTAGAAAATGGATTTTCTAGATGAGTATCTATTTAACTCTATTTAAGATATTTTTCATCGGTCCTGAATTAAAAAATCTGATGTGGGCAACACATGACTTTCCTTATATAATGTAATGAATTTACTACATTTCAGTAAAAAAAATAGGTTTTTTATAGTAGATACTAATATTCTTTCCAAGATATTGAATTTTCGACAATTAGTCGTCATTTTCATTGATTTAGCGTCAATTTTATCCATTTGGCGAGATTTTCGTTAATTTGGCAACATTTCAAAAAGTCGCCAAGTTAGCGACATTCCGCCAAATTCGTCGCCAAAATTTCGCCAAGCGTTATGGACGAAGAAATAAGTTGTTCTTACAGCAGATAAATGACTATTGGCGTTCAAATACAAAAGTATTACTCAAAGTATTTTTTTTCATGAATGGAACGAGCTAGATCCACGAGAGTGATATCAACCAATTTATCGCATGGTATTACATATGAAAAGTGAACATGTTTCTCAATAGGAAATATTTTTTTTTTTCATTTTATATGACTTTTTAATAATTTTTTTGAAAAATGTGCAATATCTCGAGAACGGTTCATGTTAGCGTTCTAAAATTTATGTCAATCGTTTTCTAATGAAAAATTACATAAGAAATGTCTATTTGCGTAACTTTATTAAAGGTTTCGATTTTTTGACGATTTTTTCAAAATTTTATTCGAAAATTTAGGGGGGTTCTGAATATTCGATTACGTATAAAAACAATAGGCTTCCAGTGTTTACGGATTGTGATTTTTGTACCAAATTTGGTTCGAATCGGTCCATTTGTTCGTCAGTTATCGTCTCCACAGACTCACTGACACACACACACACATACTTTCACACACACACACACACATACATACACACACACAGACATCACTTCAAAAATGTTTGATTCGTGATCAGGGATGCTTGAAACGTACTCTCCCGTCGAAAACTCGATTTCGAATTTTCGACCCCGTCACAATACTTTCCTTATACATTATGTATATAAGGAAAGTAAAAATATGATGTGAGCAGCACATGACTTTCCCTGCAGATTCATATTCACTTTCTCTTTATTTCTTCAATAATTTATTACATTGAGTTTAATTGCACAAAATAACAGCCATAATTATTTTAAATTACACTGAATTTACACTTTTAATTCAATTTTCGTTGTCATTTGGTAACTGGATCTATTTTCAAAGGTGATGTAGCGAAAATGCGAAAAAACTAAAATATCTCGAGAATGGCTAGCCCTAATGTAATGGGGTTGATCTTATTCTTTTCATCGTTAAGCAGTACGTATAAAACAAGCATTTAATGGACATACTTGAGGATATGTAATTTTTTATTTTAGATTTTGACGATTTTTGAGGATCATTTCGTAAAACAAGGTAGGCTATTTTTTTCCGAATCGTACCAAAATATAATTAGCACCAGGGTAACCCACAGGTGGCTTGTCTACCAAATTTTTCAAAACTGGATCTATTAGTTTTTCAGATAAAGAGGATACAGGCAGGGCCCTCGCTAAGAGGGGGGGACAGAGGGGTGTCTCCCTCCTCCCCCCCCCCCCGAATGTCGGGAAATCCCTGTACAGTTGGCAAAATCAAGATTCAAGTTGGCAGCCTTGGTACATTTTAGCATTTTTGATAAAATTTATTTAAAAATTAGTATCATCCCTGGCTGGCTTCAAGGTATTACTATTGTACTTTCTCTTCCTCCTCACTAACACATTATCTTTTAAACAATTATATTATGATGGATGATATTATATCATGATATACACTCCAGAGATCCATATAAATGAAATATGTATAGAAAAATGTTTTACTGTGTTTAACTTATTTTACATAGACACGTATTCGTCTTTGCTTCAGGCAAGAAAGACCACCTTTTCACAGCATCTTCCAAGTTGATTTCGTTTCCCATGTCTGCTTCGCACTTCAAAAGCATCAAGCTGTTAAGCCTTATGTGTGTCATTGTTGTTCTCAAGGAACCTTTCACAATCTTTAGCTGTTTTTTTTTTTCAAATGGCCAGGCACTTGACTCATCATCATTCGCCTATCTTTAGCTGACTGAAGGCTTTAGCTGACTGAATGCTCTTTCATTTGTGCTGACTCCATAGCCGGTTGTTATAGTCAATTGGCACGTTTTGAAAGCCAGGCTTAATGCATTTTTGAATTGAACCATGACGTTCTGCAATGTTTCCATTAATAGTATATGTCTCTCCTTGCATATGCTAAAGAAAACTTCTAATTCACTTTATAGAGCATGCATATCAGTCCTAGTAGCTGGAGATCATGATAGCCTCTTCAATTGCTTCGATTATCAGATCATCCTTGCTCAAGGGAAATTTGAAAATTGAATGTAGTGGAAAAATAGTTGTCTTCATAGCAACCCCGTTATCTTTAAGGCCTTTACATAGTGTATTAAGGACATCCTTGAACTCTTTTCTACAGAATTGTTTCAGGTCTATGTTTACTTCATTTTCAGCATACTCTTCAATCCTTCTCGGCCTCATTCGTCTTCTATGGTGCAGTTGAGAGTCATGTTCAGGATCAACTTTAATGTGTTCCAGCACATGTTTCCGCACTTCTGATCAAGTTGTCCATTTCTGTGGTGTTAATATTAAGCGCCTCCAAAATTATTACTGTGTTTTCGAAAACTGTAATACAATCAATCAAATTCAGATCAGGGCTTTCCAAAGTTTCTGTCAAAATCGCCGTCTTATACATAATGTTTTTCATGAAAAACAAGCTAACAATGAAATCAAATGATTTCATCTTTTTGCATAACCCGTGCGCTTTTGTTTTTGTAGCACAGTCTAATTCCTGTTGTGTGGAAATTTCTTGTAATACAGATAGGATAGGTTCAAATGATGTTTTTACAGCTTTTATAGTCTCTGCTTTAGCTGTCCACCTAGTCCTAGACATATTTCTCAAAAGAAGGGCATTTTCCACTTCTTTGATCTTTTTCCTCAACTGTCTGAAACGTTTAGTACTTGAATTAAAAAAACATACAATGCTTCAAGTGTGTCGAATAAGTCTCTAATAATAATGCTGATACTGCAGCTGTGTTCTACGGCTGTGTTTGTCCTGTGATCTTAGCATGGAATGTATGGTATATGATGCTCAATGATTTCTGAGAGTTTCTTTTGTGCTCCATTAAACTGTCCTGACATTGAACTTGCAAAATCATATGACTGAAAAGCCAATGAGGATGTGTCAATTTCTTTCTTTCTTAAAGTCTCATAAATTTGCTTTGCTATTCCAATACCTGTTTTTTCAGCACATTCAGAAACGTCTAGCAAGCGTTCTCTTGGTTTGCAGTCTTCGTCGACAGCACGGACGACAATCGAAAGCATGTCCTTTTGTGAACTGTCAGGTGTGGTATCAGCCATCACTGAGAAAAAATCACAGCTCTTAATCTCCTTAACCATTTTTCTTTCTATTTCTTCAGCAACAAGAGATATAAGCTCATTTTGTGACTCAGGACTCATGTAACTCACGTGGTGCGGCCATAATTCTTTTTCAATAAACCACGTTTTCAAGATGTGGTCATATCTTGAGATCAGCGATATTATTTGTACAAAATTACCATCATTTGGTCCTGATCCTTGAAATGCTATCCCTTGCCTTCCTAGGGTCCTGCATGTGTCGAGTAAGATTCTCACAACTTCTCTGTTCTGAAACTGTACTCTTTCATTTTCTATCAGAGCTAATCTCTTAGTTTTATCAAGAAGCTCCTTTATTAAAAAGTCACTCGTTTATTTAAAAAATTACCAAAGTGCCGCTTCTTTATTAAAAAGTCATAATAGTCGTGGAGTGCTGATCTTTGTGCAATAAATGAAAAGTCCTACAACTCCCCTACAAATTGAGCCAGCAGCTTTCTTCCTAACGGTATTGTCTGTTCGCAAGAGCGGATTCAGAAAGCTCCGTAGGTAAGGGGTAAAATATTTTTCTTTCTTGGCAATTTTATGATATAGTATTATGCAAAAAAAGTTTAAGATATTTGAGTACTGAGAGACATTATAGATACATTAATCATACCGATATATCGATGAATGAAATATCGATATAAAATGTGTTATCTGTGCGAAAAAAAAAAACCTCCCTTGATTTTAAGTTGGTAAAAATCATTACTTGACTTGGCAAATTTTATCGGCTCTCCCCCCCCCCCAATAATAAGTCTTAGCGAGGGCCCTGGATACAGGCATATTTTGCGGACCATTTCGCAAAATATGTAGGTTCTTTTATCCCGAATCGTACCAAAAACTAATCAACACCAGGGCCTTACACAAGTGACTTACCAAATTTTATGAAATTTGGTGCTTTAGTTTTCGATTTAGAGTGGATATATACATTGCACAGACAGACACACTTTCACACACACAGACGTCATGCTAAAAATAGTTTTTTCGTGTTCTAGAGGTCCCGAAACGTGTAAATTCGTCGAAAACTCGAGTTGCGGTTTTCGGCATAATTCCAATACTTTCCCTATACATTACCATGTATTATTACATAAAAAGTAAAATTATGTAACACAGGAACCATTTTTTTTTTATTTTCAACACTTGAGCAACATTGTTCAATTCTTAGCTTTAGTTTTAATAACAATGGAAAGCGTCGCGCTAAAATCAGTGTGTGAGATAATTTTTTAAAATGAGTCTTCTTGTTATTTTTCTGAGTTTTTTTTTATTTGACCGTCTTTAAAAATCCGTAAAACAAAAACTATCGACTTTTTTAAGATTCCAGCTCTTCAGCTTTCTTCAAAAAACCTTCAGCTCCCAAATAAAAAAAATGCCAGATCGCAGAACAAAAATTGAGGAAGAAAATACTTGTAAGGGTGAGGAGTGAAAATCGCTCATAATAGTGCTTCATAAAATAATTAAAAACTAATTCGAATTTTTAAAATATCTCTCCGCGTATTGTCCCGGGTACTGAAGTACCTCTGTATCGAATTTCGCCGCTGATCAAAGCTTTGATTTCTCGCTACAAACGACACACAGACACAAAGAAAGACACCCAAACATCTTCTTTTATTCAATAACTGGAATATCTTAGCTAATTTTCTATCAAACTGT
Organism: Amaurobius ferox; assembly: GCA_951213105.1. Taxonomy (NCBI): domain Eukaryota; kingdom Metazoa; phylum Arthropoda; class Arachnida; order Araneae; family Amaurobiidae; genus Amaurobius; species Amaurobius ferox. The sequence continues at coordinate 159,026,415 of OX578137.1, forward strand.
ACAAGGTAAAATACTTTCGTCCTAATTAACAAATCGCTGCAAAAATTTTACTAATTTATATTTTTATTGGGGGCCGTATAAAAAACTAAATTTTGCATATTTATAAAATTAGCAGTTCCAGTAGGTACAACTATCATAACTAAATTTTCCTTTGTTTACTGATTATTTTTCATAACCATTGATTTTATATCCTTTTCTAACACCCTTCGTTAACCACAAGATTTGATCACATGTATTTTGTAAAGTATAATTTGCTTTTTAATAGACATTCCATATTTCATGATTGACATTGACGAATCTTCACGATACTAAATTCGGCTCAGCTTTCAAATAGTGATCCAGGTCTGTGTGTGGTGCTGGCTCATATACTTAGTAGCAAAGCCAACGTGGATACCCTGTGAACGCTATAATCAGTTAGTTACACAGTTTAGTTTTCATACGCTTATTGACTACTCCCCCACTGGGTTCCGGTCTAAATTGGGTGGCACTTCCCTACCGTCCAAACAGTTACCTTACACCTTTCTGGTAGGTCGGACCGTCTGAGTTTCAACGCTTATTGACTAGATTATTTCCATATTGAAATATAGAAAGATATAAGTAGACTTTTCATTTATTTTAGAATTCAATTGATTCGAACTTAAACCATCGGTTTTGTTACACTGTCTTACAGTTTATCCTGTACCGAGATAGTGTCATGTTATATTTGCCGCATCGCATCTCCCCCCCCCCCTGAAGAATAGCTGATCAACGAATTCAAACTTTAGGCTTATAATGACATTTGTTTCCATTTATTGATGGGACCTGCTGGATCAAGCTGTGGAGAGCCTAACCAAAAAGGCCGTATCTCTTAGCAAGATCAGAATTGTGTGGTTCCAACTTATGTAATAATCGCAAGTGCTCCATAAAAGGGGAATGACATTAGAATGGTTGAGGCCCGGGACTCAACCGAGGCTTTCTATTTTTATCGATGCTGGCAAATGCCACGAAATTTTGTGACTTCATTGTTTGACGTCAGAGATGATGTACACTTATTCGAGTATAAAGTCCTTGATCCTTATCTCCATGTTCTCACAGAAAAATGGACGTGAACTGAAGTGATCTAACATCATTTGTTTTTTGTTTACATTTCGGAATTCCCACGGTAAACGTTTGATATAAGTAGTAAGTGACGTTTAAGATTTTTTATTTATAACTGGAAGTATTTTTTAGAAATATCAATCGACAAATATGTCTTAATTTTATTTCACCTTTTCATTGCTATTCCTAAAACTTCTACTTTTGTTAATTATGATACATTAATTAATTAGTACTTTTTAAACATTATTTTCATTATTAGCATCTATAACTAAAGTTTTCTTTCAAAATACATTTTTACAGTATCCAATTATGACATTAGACAAAACTGACCTTGAATATTGTAGTGGAGCTCCGTCACCTTGAACGATCTGTAACATCATGCTGATTTCTCATTAGGTAAATGCAAATTTTATTGCCAGGCATATATTAAACTGTAAGTGGTAAAGATTCTATAATTGGCTATTACATTTGCAACAATTATTTCGATTAGTCAAAATAATATGTCGTTTGAATACTTCAAATTGCTTCTAGAATGACTTGAATAACCAACATATTTTATGAAAAGGGATTGTTTGCTTTTAAATGACACATGTAAATGTACCAGGGGCATAAAATTCATTTGCTAATCTTGATTGCATACACACCATTATATAATTTGCTTTTTTATATATATTTAAATAAAATGTTATATGCATTAAAATATTCGTAGTAAAATTTCTAGAGCTGTTATACTATTTATTAAGGAACGAACCCTTTACAAAATTCTGGGTTTTACAAACAAGCAATATTTTATTTTAAATTGATATAACTCATCAAATATCTAAATTAAATCATTAAAATATGAAAACTAAAGTGTCTACTGAATTAAAATTACCCTATAAGAAGCAAAATTAGTAGAGTTATTAGAATTTTATTCCTCTTTCACGTTTTTACAAGGTAATTTATATTGCAACTTTCATTGAAATATTTTCAACAGAAAATGAACCCTAAAAAATTATTCTGGATGTACTCCTGGTGATCCTTTTATCATTAAATATTATGTTCAATGTCACCGACAGAATTTTTCATTCTGCAAATATATAAGCCCTCCTACTACCTTATATTTTACAGGTTATTGACCTACATCCATGCAACATATCCTTTCCCTTCCGGTTATCAGCAGCCATACATGTAAGAACCTATGACTGATCCTAATGGTTTATAATTTTCTTAAAGTAGTTTTCTTTATTGTATCCAGTAATCGTATAAGCTCTAAAAATATGGGTGTTCTAAAGCTTAAGCACACATTTAAAATTATGTCAATACTCAATAAACAATAAATACTTGAAATTATCCATAAACTAAAGTGACTTTAACAAAAGTCTAGTAATTAAGACACTTATATAATGTTAGCATTATTATTATTCATGAATATCTCCTTGTCAATAGATTGATCTTAAATAATAGGACAAATATATGGCATTACCAAGTGGCGAATCAAGGTAAATGGGGGCAGATGTGCTGTTGTCACCTTCATATACCACAAACATTAATTTAACTTCAAATAATAAGTCTATTTCTTGGCAGTTAAAGTTACAATTACCTAAGAGTGTACTTTGATCCAAATTTAACATGGAAAATTCACATTTCTGAAATCTATCAGGAAATCAAGTTTGCACTCCCCAATTGTGCCCTCTTTGGGCTAGAAACAACCACCTGGCTACAAAAAATAAGTTATTACCGTACAAGTCCTGTATCTATTCAATTAGGATGTATGGTTTTCCTGATCTGAGGCACCACAGCTGAGATTCACCTCAAGAAGCTTCAAATTGAACAAAACAAGGCACTTCGCTCGTTTATTAATTTTCCAAGTTACGTCAGGTTAGAAGTCTTGCACAAAATCCAGGCCTCTTTTCAAATATATTCAAAACTTTTTTTCTAAATTTCTTCAGAGGTCTCCATGCTTAATAGTACCTCTGGGTACCACCCCCGAGCATTTTTAGGTGTATCTTAGGGAATACCTATCTCCCCCCCCAAAGCGGAGGTGTCTAGCATAGTTTTATAACTGCTTTGATTACATTGATTACAACTTCTAGCCATATCCATAACCTTTCCTGGTATTTGGGAACTTAGGAACTGCGGCCCCCTTTTAACCTCCCTCCCCCTCTCCTTCATTCATCACTCTTTAGCTCAAGGCCCTTCACCCCTTGGGGACCACTTCTACTCATCTTATCTTTCTCTAACTCTACTTGGTGCTTGCTTGGGACCTAGTTTTTCCTTTCTGTAGACTTAGAGAAGTGCGCAACTTCGGTCATCCCCCCCCCCCCCCCTCATCAAAGGACCACTCGATTGTAAACTCTCATTTTATGAACCGGATCAAAAATATTTTCTAGAAGTTTACAGAGGGATAATATCCGCTCCTGAGCACTTTTCTAACCCCTGTCTTGATTTACCTCAAAGAGTAGTAATACTGTAAAATAAATATTGTTAAAATAAAGCCAGGTGGCCTTAGGTACAAGGGTTTCCCTTATATGTCTCAAAATTTGATTTGAACTAAGGTTTATTTTGCATTTTAATGGAGTTTTATGAAAAGTAGGAAATGCAAAAACTAATTAAAAAACATGTTTTCAAGTGTTTGGTTGAAATGTTTTATTTGAAACAGTATTATACGACGGAACATAATTTTATAAACAGCGATATGGCATACCTATGGGAGGGGCTTGCTCCTCTATTGTAGCAGATATCTACTTAAATAAATATGAAGAAGGAACTCACACATATTAAATGAAATAATATTTATTCGATATGTGGATGATATTTTGTATGCTTGCCCCGATAGCCAATATAACTTAGATTTTACTTTTTATCCACCTAACTTAACCTTGACTGAAACAGCACGTAATATCGATCAAAGCATTAATTTCCTGGACTTAACTATATACCAGCAATCTAATGGATATGTTGGATTTAAACTTTATGATAAAAGAAAAGATTTCAATTTTAAAATAAATTACATAATGCAATGGAATTCATGTTTACATCGTAATGTATTCAGAAACATATTAAACTTTTTGATTAGAAGCAGATGATTAAATAGCAGTAAAAAAAATTGATATGGAGGCGATCAAAGTTACCTGAATGAGGCTATTGCAAAGGGTTTCCTTTTGCGTTTTCTAAGCAACATTATACAAAAATTCTACAACATAACCGTAACGGAAACTTACAGCTTATATTTATATAAAGGTGCACTTGCAGTTTGAAAAGAAGGAGATATGCTGCTACCATGGACGTAATAGTTGAGTAGTTAAAAGGTGTTTTATACCAGCACAGGAAGTGTCTGTTACAATTTTGATGCTTGGATGGTGAAGTGTGTACGAGGTTGGTTTGTCTTGTTATATATTTGATTTTTAAATAGTCATATGTGTTACTGTTTTGTTGTAATAAAACTTGAAGATACAGATTTAGTGGTATAGTCAGTATGGGTCTTTTACTTTTTTTACTTTATATATTAAGTTTTTGTAATGTGTACTTGATTTTCGACAGTGTATCCGCTTCCGGGAGTGTCATCATGACATTAAGCTGGCTTAACCGGGAAGTGGGGGTCACAATCTCCCCCCCCCCCTGGCAAAATTTTGATACACTGTCGTTCTTTCTTAATTCTCTTTTATTTTATATATATATATATTTACAGGGATACTCTGGATATATACTCTGGATTCTTGATTACTTTCGCCAGTCTATTTGCCAAATGAAAATTTCTTTCGCCAAATAAAGTTTTTATTCACAAAATTTTATTTTAATGTTCTATTTTAAAACATTTAATTGGATTTATAAATTCTCAAATTCTAAAACTCATTGTTTTGTAAAAGATAAATTGTATAGTAGTACACATGATTATTATACCATGATTTTTGATTTTAATATTGGCAAAATTTATAATCGCCAACATTTTTACCAAATCTTTTTTTTCAAACATTGAATTTTCTTTTGCAAACTGTAACAATGATGATCAGCATCATGATCCCTGTATATTTATATATATATTAATTAGATAGTTCTACGTATGTGATATTTATTATTAGATATCTGAACACCTTAACACATATTTTAATTGAACATAAGATATGTATATTTTTTTATATTAATATAGCCATTTTTAATTTTACATATTCTGCTATTTAAGAAATTATTTTATTTCAGAATATTATGAACTGAATTGGGACACTTTGAAAAATGGCTTACTTCATTTTCATCTTAATTTTAATGTACATTACTTCTACAAATTCAGAAGATGTCAAAAGTTTATGCTTTGATGAAAAGATTGGAAGTAGTGTATGCAGGTGTGAATTTATCTCATTTCCAGAAGCTATGATTTCATCAGACTTGCAGTCAGATACCGAAACTAAACTCACTTGTATTGGAGAAGATTCACTTCAAGTAGCTATTGAGTCTTTGACTTTACGAAAGCATCTTATGTTTCTGGAGCTTGCTGTTTCAAATGGAACATTTAAAGAAATACAACACAATGATTTTCAACATTTTCCTAACTTGAAAATTTTAAATATTAGTAATAATCATATTTCAACAATTGGTGTTGGGACATTCAAAGATCAAAACTATCTAGAATCTTTGGATTTGTGTTCAAATAATTTGGAGGTACTTTCTAATTCTGTTTTTGAAGCATTAATCCAATTAAAAAGTCTTAATTTATCTTACAATAAAATACAATCAATAGAATCTAAAGCATTTTATAATCTCTTTAATCTTTTGTTTCTTGATCTGTCTAATAACGAACTATCAGCTATTGATTCCAGTATATTTACTTCTTTAAAGAACTTGCAAATTTTATTGCTGAATAATAATAAAATTAGTTATATCAATGGCAGCTTTCATCTTTTACATCTTCATCAGTTAGATTTGTCATCAAACAATTTAAAAACTATTCAGAGTCCTACATTTTTTCGTTTGAAGAATCTCAAATTTCTGTCATTAGCAGTGAATGAACTAACAACTTTAAATGAAAGTTCATTTAAGGGGAATATCTACTTGGAAAAAGTCAATCTTACTGGTAAGTTTTCAATAATAATTTTATTTTCAAAAATGAACGTTGTCTTCCAACTGCATTTTATTTAGTCTCGTGTAAGAATTAGTTCATTATGACTAGTGCTAAAAAATTACAACCACCACTGGTAAGTTAATCTTTCAATTACACCCAATTCTTTTTTTACATGGCAGATACGTTCTTCAGAAATTCGTGTAAAAAATAAGTATACATAAGACAATGACTTTGAAATCATGTTAGATCAAATAATTTTTTCAAAAAAGGAAGACTTTTTTTAACCGTGTAACTTCAAATTCGTGTAAAAAAAAGAATTAGGTGTACACTTCTATAAGTGATAAGATATATATTTTTTCAGTCCCAAAAAGCCAACTTAAAAAAGTAAATGCACTTAAACTTTATGGGTTCATTTTTTTATTCTTAAAAAATGGATCTTAAAATGTGTTTTTTTATTTTTACAAATCAAGGGTTTTACAAATCGATAATCAGTAAAACCTGTACTAACTTATTAATTATTTTAAATACCATGCCAAATAATTTTAAATATTGACAATTGAATACTTTTCAAGAAATTTAGAATTGAACCTGGTTCTAGTGCCTGCATGGGGACCTGAAACAAACTTCTGGAAGCTCTTGAAAAATTGCCAATAGAATATTAAAGTACATAAATATAAAATAAGCAGATAATTTCCAAACTATTAGCTGATTTTGCTAATAGTTTACTGATAGCAAAAAAGAACATGCAAATCTAGTTGTTTTAGTACTACTTTTGCAAGCATAATATGCTTCATATTTTCGGCAATTGTTGTTATTGTATACGCAGATAAATTTCATTTTTATGAAACTAGTAGCAAGGAACCTGCAAAACTAAAAATGGGTTCTAGAACAGGGCAAGATATTTCAACTCAGAGTTTACTCGCCAGTACCATATAAATATAATTGCATAACTTTGTCATCATTTCTTCTCGGGAAAAAAATAATTGCAGCAAAAGTTATTGGCACTTATTTACTTATTGTGCAAAAAAAAATTAACATAAATGTACAAATAACATATGAGCAATTAAGAATATTGCACATGCATACTTTCTACGGCTACAGCCATGGCTGATTAAGACCACCCTGTTATCAGTTTATATTAGCAGCACGTTGAGTGCACCATCAATGAAGCTTCATGACATAGTTAAACCACTAACAATAGAATGTCCTGTATTGCTACATTATGCAGGGATGTATCTACAGTAGTCGGTGGTGGTCGGGGTTTCCACCACTCAGAATTTCCGGCCACCACTCATCCAAAAAAATATACATATTATAATTACATTTTAAAAAGTTATATTCAATTTTATCAAATATTTTTCTTTAATATGAAAGTATACAATACTAATACTGTTTATGTGTGCGAATTAACGTGAAGCTCGTTTCGAAATTTTATATTCTCAATTATAATTGTTCTGGAAAATCAACCACCACTCGCATTTCTCTAGATACATCCCTGATTATGCCAAGCTCAGGGCAATGAATTGCATAGGAAGATGTTTCAAAACAGTGAGTGTAAATTATTGAAGATCATGATTTTCACAACTGTTGTAGAATTTTTTAAAACAGAATAAAACGTTGAAAAGAAAACCCCATATAATATGCAGATTTTTGTACTCGCCAGATGAAAAGATCACCATAGGCAAATTGGTTAATGAAAATTTTTTAAGTAATATATTTATACTTGCCTGTTTATAATGCTTTGAATATTTACTTTACTGTTTTTTTTTTATTCAATTATAGATAATTTATGGATATGCAATAGGCAGTTATTACCTATGACTGATTGGATCAAGAAGTATGAAGCAGTAATAAACAAAGAGGGTGCTCTGTGTATGGACCCTCCGGAGCTACACAATTATACAGTCCAGCATGGCTTAGAATATGTACACTTAGAAGTTAAAATCGAAGAAAGCCCTACTTGTAATAAATCTATGTGTAACTGTTCTATTTCAAAAGATAAGTTGGTTATTACAGTTGACTGCAGTAGTAAAGGATTTGCTAGGTTACCAGAAGTTGTACCCTATAAAACTCGAGTTCTTAATCTGTATAACAATAATATAAAATCATTAACAATTGACCATATTGATGCTACCCTATGGTCAGATGTCTCATTTCTGTACTTAAATAATAATGTTATTAATTCTTTAAAAGGATTAGAAGGTACTTGGCTATTGAGAAACTTGGTTGCATTGCATCTTTCTAATAACCATTTAACCGAAATACCAATTCATATTCTTGAGCAGTTTAGAGGTGGATCTCTTGATGATTTGTACCTTTCTGGAAATCCTTGGAACTGTGACTGTAACACAGTGCGCTTTCAGACATGGTTACAGGACAGCTATCGTGCAGTTCGCAATTTTGAAAACATTTGTTGCTCTGCAGATAGTGGTATTTATGCAAACCAACCCATTTATCGTCTGAAGAAATCTCAGCTTTGCCCTCAGCAAGTACAGTTAGTTAATTATCTTGATATCTTAAATAGCCTTATGGCTATAGCAATATTGATAATAATTGTGAAGTTGTCCTATGATTATTGGTTACAAAAGCGAACAGGAAAGCTACCCAGGTTTTTTAGTTTGAATTTGACATAATATTTTGACAAACAGTTTTATTTAAATTATTTTCATCAAATTTATGAATCATATCACTCATCATTCGAGAATTTTAAATATTGTTAATATTTTATTATTAATTTTTCTTAGGGAAAATTTTTACATGGTCTACAGAAGATCAACAATTCCAAACTGTTAAATACTTTCAGGTGTTTCAGTAAATTAATTTTTAATATCACGGTGTTTGTAGCGGAAAATGTAAACTTAGGACAACCATGAAATTCAGTACTGAGTAAGCTGAACAAATCCTGGTGCAACATACCGCAATGAGATTTCTTAAAAATTCATAGTTTTTTAATTATGTTTTAACACAATTTTGAGCCATTTTCACACAAATTGGTTTCTTAGTGACAAAAAATATAACAGAGTTTTCATCTTCACATCATCAGAAAAAGCAAAGAATGTTTCTTCCAATAATCTTTAAGTCTGTTGGACAATTTCTTGATATTTATTTTTAAATACATTGAAATTTGCATTTTTTAGGTTATCTGGTACTTATTTTGCCACATCCAAAAAAAGAAAACTAGCACAATTCTGTAGTTTAGCAAAAATATGCATGTAGATCTTCACATTCTAACAAAATAATTGTTTTTGAATTACATTATTTTATTTTTGTTATTTTAAGTAAATGCATAAAAATTTAAATTGTAGATATCGTAATGAAGTCCGGTTGAATTTTTTCCCTTGTGCACTTTTCTGTGCATGCCTCATACCTTAGAACTCATAGTATGTGTTATTGTTGTTGAGACCCAGACTGTCCGACTACCAGAAAGGCTCATAGTATGTGTGAGGAACACAGTTGTTTTCGAGCATTTTTTCATAATATTCAGAGTAAGATATGTATGTGTGGGGCCGCGGTCGTAGACCTCGAGCTCACCGGCATCAACAGCTTGGTCAAAAACAAGGCCATGAAGTCTGTCATTGCAACTAGGGAGTGCAAGATTACTGTGAAATAGAACCATTTCAGCTGTCATCAGAGCAAAGATAGAGAAATCCACAAAAAGATGCGGGGGTGGTCTGAAATGATAAGAGCCTGGGAAAATTCCAGAAGAGCTTATTGCAGGGTGGTCTTGAATGGGGAAATGCAAATATATATGCGAAAAGGACGTGCACGAGGGAGACGCCTCACGATTTTCAAGGAGTTAGGTCGCATGGATCGAGCTTGAGAGCCAAATGATGCGAAGGGAACTCACATTGCCTCGACCAGCCGAGGGTTCTTTGTAATATGTTTACATGCAACGAATATGGTGAATAAAGTTTGTCATTAATATGCAGACTTTGCCTGGTTTATCCAAACATATTGAGTTCCATCTTCTTTAGCGTTAGATCTCACAGATGTGAACTTGTGAATCTCGGAGAGGAAGGATGGTCAGCTGCTGCAAAACTTCTATGGTCATACCTACAGGCACTGGCATTGCACATACCGGTGCACTTTCATCGACACGCACATGACGACTGAAACGTTACTCCCAACCCAGCATTCCTGTATCATCTGAACGACTATAACTAGTAAAGGGAGAAAACATGGAACATTCAATGACTAAAAGTGAAGTAAACAACAAATTAACACATGCAACATTAACAATGATAAGGCGCATCATCATCTTCGCTAGCTCGAATGTCGATGGGGTCTGGTGGTCTGGACTCTTAGCATCTCACTGGCTGCCACCATTGTTGTTAATGTTGCATATGTTAATTTGTTTGCTTCACTTTTAGTCATCGAATGTTCAGTGTTTTCTCCCCTCGATAGTTATAGTCGTTTGGATGTTGATACAGGAATGCTGGGTTAGGAGTAACGTTTCGGTCGTCATGTGTGTGTTGATGAAAGTGCACCGGTATGTGCAATGCCGGTGCCTGCAGATACGACCATAGAAGTTTTACAGTAGCTAATCATCCTTCCTCTCAGAGATTTGCAAGTTTGCATCTGTGATTGAGTTCCATCTGTGTGATCTAAAGATGGAACTCAATATGTCTGCATATTAACGACAAACTTTATTCACCATCATTTGTTGCATGTAAACATATTACAAAGAACCCTCAGCTGGTCGAGGCAATGTGAGTTCCCTTTGCATCATTCGGCTCTCGAGTTCGATTCGTGCGACCTTACTCCTTGAAAATTGTGAGGCGTCTCCCTCGTGTGCGTCCTTTTTGCATATATGTTCACGTTTCCCCATTCAAGACCACCCTGTAATAAGCATCTCTGGAATTTTCCCAGGCTCCTATCATCTCAGACCACCCCCGCATCTTTCTGTGGATTTCTCTATCCTCGCTCTGATGATGGCTGAAATGGTTCTATTTCGTAGTAATTTCGCACTCCCTGGTTGCGATGACAGACTTCATGGCCTTGTTTTTGACCAAGCTACCGATGCCGGCAGGCTCGAAGTCTACGACCGCGGCCCCACACACGCATATCTTACTCTGAATACTATGAAAAAATGCTCATAAATAATTGGGTTCCTCACAGTATGGTTTTAAACCACACCTACTCTCCTAGAGAAAAGATCCCATTGTTTCTTTTATTTATTTTTGGTTTTCCACAGTTGTGGAGTGCAGGGATTTGGATCAAAACAAAAGGAAATAATTTGGAAATTGAGTAGTGTTGTCTGTAAATGTCTTATTTAAGTAGCAGGTGCTTATTTAGGACCTGGGAAACACTGGAAAATTTGTTCTAGTTCTCAAATAAAACACATGTTGAACGATATTAATTATAATAATTTAATAAAACATTTTTGTTGTTGGTGCTAGTTAGCAACTAATCTCCAGAAGTCAACTCACTTTTTTATATAACTTGTGAATTTACATTAAAATTATAGACATTGGTTTAGTGTATGGTGAAAATGTAAAGTCAGACAGGAAAAAATAAAAAATACCACCTCCAGTTGGATGAAAAATTTTGCACACACTCATTAAGAATTGCAGTGAGAGCGGCATTGTTTTGACTGAATGAATGACTGACTGGATGTTTTGTAGAATTAAACCAGGTAACTCCAATCGAAGTTGGCAGCATATGTGCAAATAGTAGACTGGCTCTGATTGCAGCTGCCAGCAACAAAAATGTTAAAGATATATATTCTTTATTTCATTTTTGTATGTGGTTCTGTATTATAAACATATTTGCTTTACTGTAAAACATCTATCAACTTGTCTGCATATTTTCAATAACAATTCTTAAAATGCACTATTTGTCATAATTTATTTTTTACATTTTCAAATTTATATTTTTTCAATAAATGCAATCCAAATTCCCTGATATAAAATTGATTTATAATATAACTATATTATTTATATCCTAACCCTTTGAAGACAGGAGGAAATATATACATTGACTGCAAAGTTTATCTAAAAAAGCAACCGATATGCATATGTGGCCTAAAAATATTTCCCTAGAAGGTGGGAGGGAGATGCCCTACACATTTTCCATCAGAACACTTTACTTTAATCAATAGATGGCATTGAAAGTTCATTAAAAGTGCTTCAACGTATCATTCTGAATGTTGACCTTGATGTACCATGGTCTTCTGAATCATATTTTTATCCAATGCATTTCAAATGTGGTTTTAAAAATATGAACAAAATGAGTGTTTTACTGTTAAATTGCATATAGGGTATGATTTATTATGCATTCGTGCTCTCTCTCTCTCGTTTCCCGATTGCTTTTCAAATATGTTGGTATATTGGCTGAAGATTTTAATTAAAGTTTCTGTTCAGTAGGAAAACTTGATAAAATGTGTTAAGAATATGAAAACAACAATGGCTAGGCAAAGTTCCAGATTTTTTAATTTTATTAAAAGCAATTTTTTTTTATATATATATATATAAATATAAGAAAGACGTTTTTATTTCTGAAACCATTAAATGATATATAAAACAGTTGAATTTTAGTATTGGGCTTAAATCTGAAAATGCACTGACAGACTTTCCACATAACAGTGTTTTGGGTTGTGACTGTCGTGGATTGGTACCATTCTTAAACAGTTGACCAATTATTTATACATTATATAGAATTATTATAACTTCTATCATTTTTTTAGCCCTGTGATTAACGTGCTGGAGTTGCACTCGGTAGGCCCGGGTTCGATTCCAGCCACTGCCAAAACTGCCGCCGTGTTCACGCGGAGTACGATCACGTTAAACATGTGGGTCTGTAAGTCCTTCCGAGAGGTTGGTGGTAGGGGAAGGAGGGTACGGTCCCTGTGGATGCCTCCCCCACTGGGTTCCGGTCTAAATTGGGTGGCACTTCCCGACCGTCCAAACAGTTACCTTACACCTTTCTGGTAGGTCGGACGGTCTGGGTTTCAACAACAACAACTTCTATCATTTAAGTAACTACTGAAAAATTACTAGTGATCTAACACAATAAAACCTAAATAACTTGCTATATTTATATTTTAACTGGCTGATCACAAATATTTGCATATGTTGTTGAAATGCAAGTACATAATTTAAAATTTGTATGTTGTTACCTGTACTTGTTTTAAAGCATTGGAAACAAATAACTAAATTTAGCCAATCTTGCAATTTTTTTACATTGACAAGTAGCAACCCTAAATAAAATGCCAGTTAAATCTAGTTGTTTTTTGTCTTGTTCTGTTTAGATTAGTTCAGACAATATTTTTCATTTTTCTGTCAGTTTGCTAATTTGGTGAAAAATTGCTGTATTTATAAAAGTGAGTTGTATATAATCAGGAAGTACATAAGTTTTTAGTATATTGCCATTTAATTTTGTGTGTTTTGGTATGACTTATTTCGGGAATGATTTATCAATTCTTTTTCATGTGTACAGAAAAAATTAAATGTTTCATTGTCTTAAATATATATATACATTTAAGATCAGTTTCTGTCCATGGCATACAGTGGCAAATCCTAAAGAGAAACTTAGCATCTTTTAGATACATATTCTACTATATATACACATATTCTACTTCAATGAGTGATGCCAAATTGCAAACAGACATATTTTCCCCTACAACTTTCAGAATCTCTTGTAGTCAATATCGGGATTCACTGCTGATGTGATACTTCTATAGTATCTATGAGTAAAGCCAATTTAAACATCAACAGTTATGTCGTCATGTAGATTGAATTACTTGTATTACATAATTTGCTAGTCATATTTTCATAGAAATAAAAAGAGTTTGAACATTATTTGTACTTGGACCATAAATCAAAGTGTGCACAGATCTCTTAACCTAGCGCATAGAATTTTGATCCAAAAGTTTTTGCTCATAGAATGTTCATACTATATACTTGGTTTAATTAATAAGAAAATGTGTACTAAAAATTTTCATTTAGTTAAAAAAATTTACAAATTAAACACTTCCATCTTTAAAATTCTAGTAATATGCAATTAAATCTAAATAAGATAAAATTGCATTGGAATTAAACAGTTCTACCTTGCACAGATTGCATTACAACATAATGTGAAAAGTAGTTTTATTAACCAAATTTTAAGAAAAACTGTTTTATTTGTTGTGAAACTGGTGTTTGTATATTTTATCATTTAACACGTTGAGCAAAGAGCTGTTCTTGCTCTGCCTACCATTCAGGTGGCACACAGCGGCGATCGCTCGGCGAGGTGCTAATCATAGAATATAAACGGAAGATAACAAATAGAGTATAAACAGAAGAAAGCGTCAGTCCCCACGGACCGACGCCGCCTAAAAGGAAAGTTCACTGTCAGTCCCCACAGACTGACACCTCGCTTAATGTGTTAAACATCTTAAAGAATTTTATAACATGAGTTTTTAGTATTTGTTTATATTAAAAAAAAAATTCCAAACTCTGCAATAGAAACAATCAGGATTTTAATACATTAAATTATTCTTTCATATTGAAAGTGAAGGGAGTATTATTATTTTATAGGATTATTTAAGCATGTGGCTTATATAAATTCATTAGAGATATCTATTTGGACTTCATTTAACAGATAACATCTGTTTCTTGAAAATTATTCGTATTAGGATCAAATCATTGTTTTTCTTCATAAAAATATTTCTAAAAGTTTTCGAATTTACATAAAAATTTCCATCTTGAATGATAATTTCGTATTTAAAAATTATCTTTTTATTCTGCATGAATCACCATGTTAAGTTTTATTTTTTAACTTAAAAGAATTTTGCAATATGTAAACTTTTGTTATCCGTTAACAGAAAATATATTTTTACAATGGTCAATTTTTCTACAAACTGGTTTTAATGGGAGGTTACATAGATTTTGATTTGTAACTAATAGTTATCTCTGCAGATAACTTGATGTTACCAGATTCTTTTTTGCAATAAGTTACATATTAAGTTACTTAATACTATTTTGAAAGACTATTTTAAGTATGCTGTTTTAAAAAAATAGCCATATTTTACATTTTTCAAATTTAAAAAAATTATATTGTGACTATTGAATTATGAACCTGTAATTTAAAATAAAATGTAAATAAAAGTTTATTCAACAATAAATGAGTTTTACTCAAAAATTTTAATATTCTAAGAATCAGAAATCTTTCAATTCAAAATATTTTATAAAACTAGAGTCATGTACCATATTTAATTTCTACTTCAGTTTTTAAAATCAAAATTCAATTTAGAACTGTTGGTTAAATTTGATAAACCAAAAAAAATAGTTACACCAATTTATTACAGCATTCATGTTCGTTAAAAAGTAAAATATAAAGTACAGAAAGCAAAAATTAACAGCATTAAAACAGTATTTTAAGTTGGTATTTTTACAACATTTTAAGTGTTGTCATTGTTGCTGCTCTTGAAAGTAATCAGTATGAACCGCTGTTACATGAAAAATATATGTAACTTCAGTATACTTTTACTCAGTTACTACCCAACACTGATGTTATCTGACCAGAATTATGGTTCAAATACTATCACTAACAAACTATCTAAAATGATAATATAATGGCAATATGTCAGTTTGACTTAAGCCATCAACGTATCTTTGAAACATTCTGAACATAAACATTCCACAAAAAGGTAACCAAATAGGAAGTTTTGTTGCTTCATATTTTTATAAAAATAACGAACAATTCTTGATATATTTTTTATTTTACTTAAATTTTACAATACAGTGAATTCTATTTATGCAAGTAGATTAAAGTTTGCTATTTAAATACTGTAAAAGGATTTATGCACAACACAATTAAAAACTGTATATTTAAAACAAATAAAACTTATTGAACATTTTTAATGAAAATATGCAAAGCATCTTATGCATAAAATTTGCAGTACAAATAATTTAAGAAAGTATAAAGCATGTATAAATACGGGATCTAAATCACTTGGTTGACAAGTAGAAGTTCCCAGGATGATCCTTTTGTCCCAATGTTTTCAATCTAGGCCTGTCTGCATTGGTGCATATGTATTTTAAACACCAAAATTTAAATTGAAGTTAAGTGAATTAGTCACAGAGCCTCAAGCATTCAAGTGTATACAACATTGATCCTATACTTCACTCTGAAAAAAATATTTTCCCTTAAATAGATATTCACTAAAGAAAGCGTGGATACTATGACTGTTATTGTAAATTAAATACCAGTAGAAAAAAAAAATTTGAGATAGTACAAAATCTAAAATATATTTAGTCATAAAACTGGTTGCTTGCTTTTTAAGATTAATAAACTAGTGAAAACATTATATAAATCCAATGAACCCTTCTTGAATTGTATGTGATCATTATGGAGAGACTAAAATAGGTATCTTAATTCCCATTTGCAGGCAGGTGTAGTAAGACAAAACTTTTTTTTAGTCTCAGTCTCATTGCCTAAAAATAGGATTCATCAAAATCAATTCCATATAATCTGTTTATTAAAGCAGTACAAAATTGGAAATATTTTTAGAGGGAAAACTCCATATTATGCTTAACAAACCAGTAAAAAAATGTATGCCAATCCATTGAACCAATCTCAAGTTGTTAAGTGACCATAACAAACAAGAATGCATTTTTAACTCTCATTATTCCACACGTTGTTGTAGAGTAATATATCTTAAATCAGAATATTTTTTTAACTCAACCTCATAGCTTGAAAAGAATCCATCATGTGGTTCAGGAGATATTCAAATTATAAGCATGTGCTGAAATTTTCCCTTTTATATATGTTAGATGAGTAGTAAGTGTGTATGATCTGTGAAATCTCCTGATTCACATTTTCTTAAATTACTTTAACATAAAACACTGTATTTTAATTTATTTTTACATGTTGTATAAGGTAATTAATTGTATCACGACATATTAAAAATTAAGAAATTTAATATACTTAAATGAAGTTTTTTGTGAACAATTTTGTGCATATATGTTCTATGATATGTTATATCTACATGTTATGATTTTGTTAAAAAGTATGCATGTTTAATAGGCTACATATCAATGTTGTTGAAATAAATGTTATTAATGTTGGCATTTACACAATTGTTTTTATTAAAATTATAAATGGGAAAAACTTTGCTTACCATGTTAAATTACATGTAGTTGCAGTTAAAATCAATGCTCCCTTTCAACTACATATGTGTACTCAATGCACCCATATATAATTGAGTAAATTACAAACATTAACCGGAACATTAAAATAACCCAACTCCTGGTCATGAATTATGAGCATATAAGCTAAAAAAAATTACTAAATTATAAATATTGTAAATATTTATTGACACTAACCACACCTTGCTGACAAAAGAGATGAATTTCTCAAAATTGCAACATTCACAGAAAGAAAAATACATGCTATACTCATACACAAATATGAGCGTACTTTCCAAAAGTAAAAAAAGATAGTGATCAAGTATTTTATGACTTAGATATTATTGTCATAGGTAAAAATACGAAGTACAAATGCTAGAAAATTCTATAAAAGTTATAGCTTACTTAATAAATATGCAATTTATAGATCGTCATGCACTGCAAAGTTCATTCTAGGATTTCAAAAGGGCAGGGTGCTGACTTCCAAAATAGGGCATATTGTAATCATAAAAGGGCACATTGAATTTGAGAGGCACATATTTTCAAAAGGGTACAAATATAAATTTTAACTAAAGAATGCATTGCATAATGTGGCCCACATGTAGAATTTAAAATAGATACAGATAATTTATCTATTTTGCATATTTATATAAAAATAATTAGTGATGCAAATAAAAATATAAAATTAAAAACAAAAAGTTATATTGTACTGTTTGATACTGTTAAAATATAGTATAGTCTTTAGGTGGTGTCAATGTGATATTATTACTATTTTGGCAAAAAAGTGGCTAGTAATGTACACTAGTGGCTACTTAGTCTGATATGTAGTTTGATCCCAGTTTAACATTTCAGGATTAGTTTATTATAAAAAATTTAGTTGAAATAAAACTAAAAGAATTTATATTTTAGGTTAAACGCTTTAAGTGCTTCATAAAATATATATATATATATAAACAAAATCAAAATATGTTGCAAACACAAGTGATCCTTCTTAAAAAGTGTCAAGTTCCCAAATTCAAAAATTACAAAAAATATTTTTTCTTAAGCAGCATTATCTTTTACAAAAATAATTAGATTGAAAATACTAGCGGGAACATCATTAAAAAAAATTTAACGCTTGTTTGAATATTGTTTTGTGAATAATACATAGAAAAATGAATGATGTAATACATTAAAAAATAATGAATTTTTAATTTTTTTTTTTAAGTATTTCTTAAATGAAAAAAAAACTGGAATTAACACAAACTTATTTAAGTAATTTACATTTATTGAAGACCCAATGTTTATCTAAACTAAACATATTATGAGCAAAATTTATGGGTACACATGAATAAAAAAAAATACTGAAATTTGTTAATTAAAATAAAACCCATATAAAATGCTACATAAAATTTAACATTTATTAAAATATTTTTAGGAAAGTATATAAATGGTATAAAAATAAAGCATTACTGGAATAATAGTCAGTTTCATTGCTTTCCACATTTTTACTGCTTTTCCAAAATGAATTTCCTTCATTATCACCATCATTAATTTATCGACATTATCAAATTTTAATCTATTTCTGTTGTCGGTTAACACTAGCTTTATTTGAGAAAAAATTCTTTCAACTTCAGCATTTGATATTGGTAAAACACAGGCTATACTTATTAAATGTTGAATCAATGAAAACCTTTTCCCAGTACAAATTTCACATTTTGCTAACAAAGCACATCATTTCTTTATACCTAAGGGTTTGTCAATGTCCATATTTAAAACTACTGTTTTAAAATTATCCCACTCTTGCATGAACTCGTCTTCATCCAAACTGAAATATTCCATTATTTAAGAATTTCCATAGAGGCTTATGATGGTTTCATTTATAATTTTCTCTGAATTGAGTATAGCAAGGTGATAAATAACTCATTTTCCAATCCATTTGATAAATTTTCATACAAAATATCTATGAAGTATCAAGCATCTGCTTTGAAAGAACCATTATACATATGAGAATTGGGGTAATAATATTTAATTTTGAAGCACATTCCACTGACTTTTTAGAGAAAGTGCCACCTGGCTTTATTTTCAACCTCTCAAGTTCTGCAAGAGTGGTTTGAAAGCTTGGTGATGCTGATGTCAACATCACTTTTTTGTAGTGTCAAAGTTAGACATGTTATTGGATCTAATACATCACATAAGAAATTTATACTCTGGAAAAACTCATAAGATTTGTAATTCTTCAAAAATCCTATTGCACTAGGTCTGCTAAGATATGATGCTTCACCCATTGTAATAGTGTTTTCCAAATCCATCAAAATTGCCTCATAATTCTTATAGAATTTAAGGCTTCATTATGAGATAGCCATCTAGTAAAGCCTGCTCTTTTTACAGTTTTCACTTTCCCCCCTTGTTAAACAAATTTTGTGCATTGAGAAGACTATTTTAACATATTAAGCTATACTTATAAGTACTCATAAGTATTTTGTCGACAAAATGAAAATGAAAAA
The DNA here is from genome assembly GCA_951213105.1 of Amaurobius ferox. Classification (NCBI taxonomy): domain Eukaryota; kingdom Metazoa; phylum Arthropoda; class Arachnida; order Araneae; family Amaurobiidae; genus Amaurobius; species Amaurobius ferox. The sequence continues at coordinate 159,046,121 of OX578137.1, forward strand.
TCTCTTTAAACTTTCAAAACTGTCCTTAGTGGCTAGTTCAAATCTGTGGGTCATGCAATTAGCTGCTATGATTTTTTATTTCACCTTTTAAATTTCGTTGCCACACCATCCTTTTGTCCAACCATAGAACTTGCACCATCACTGATAAAACTAAACATCTTCTGAAAACCACCACATTTTTCAATTACTGATTCCAGTTCATTAAATATTGTTTCAGCTTTGCCATTAGATAGCTGACAGTCTTCGACAAAAAAGATCTGTACTTCTTCATCAACCAAATACTTAACAGCTACAGCCATATGCTTCGTACTATTGAGATCAGATGTTTCATCTGTCATAATAGAGAAACATGAGCTCATTAATATCAGCAAGAACTTTTTCCTCTTTCTTTGCCACCATACAGGCTATAAATTTATTGAGGACTTTATAACTTGTATAATTGGCATTTTTTGCTTTTTTTTTGAGGAGCTAAAATTGGACTTTTAATTTCATTAATGCAGAAATTGATGAATGGTTCATATATAGTGGTGTGGGGCAAATTAAGCTTGATTAAAAATTTAACAGTTTCATAGCTGTTTTAATTGCTAGAAACTCTGATGATTCATCATCAAATTCTTTGAGAATTGCCCAATAATGAGTTAGCTTCAGCTGCAATTGCTAAATTATGCATTCCCAATTTTTCATACAATTTAACTTTATCTAAGCGAATAATGATGCATCCATATTTAAACCATGGCGAATTTTTAAATATGCTATTGCCATTATGATGCTTTGCACATAATTTGCACAGTAGAATGTGTTTATCATTTGATATATGCTGTAGCCATGGAAAATTTATCAACCACTCTGGATTGAACTCAGTTCTGTGCTTGTTATTTTTGGTATTTGTAGCAGTTGGGCAGCTCAGAAATTTCTGAATTCTTGTCCTGAAACTCTAATAGACATGTTACCAGAATTAGTGTCTGCTTGTATTATGGTTTTGCTAAAGCACTTGGATTTGAGAACAATTGGAACTTTCAGAGAAAACCATGACACATTCTTCATTTCTAGACTTCTCACTTTCAGAGGTTGTAAGACCTTAATTTTCTTTTCCTAAATATTATCAAATATACAATTTTAGTTTACAAAAGAAGAAATAAACAAGAAAGATCAATCATGCTTAAAGCATTGATTATGAAACACTTTCCAACTTCAATGCAATTTTATTTAAACATGTCTAAAATGCAATACATTCCTCGGTAATATTTTAAAACTTATCACAATACTACATTAATTTATTATATTTGAAACCTTAAACCTTCATCGAAAAAAATTAACTTCATTCAAATGACGTCATTAAAATATAAATTGCCTGGTTTAAACATCTCTAAAATGTGATACATTCCTCGGTAATAATTTTAGAATTATCATAATACTACGATAATTTATTATATTTGAAAACTTCATCGAAAACAACTGAAATCCATTCAAATGATGTCATAGAAAAAATAACACGCCTGGCTCTCTCTATAAAAGCAACATTTCATTCATAAATAATTCCCCCATTCATGTCATTCATCACAATACTATAATAATTTATATTATTTAAAAATTAAGACCATGGAGCTACAAGTAAGTAAAACTCTATGCGTAAAACTTCATCGAAAATTATCGTCCTTCTCTTTCTAAAATCAATGAATATTTCATTCATATCAGCCATGCAGACTCCATGGACTAAATGATTTTGTGTTAAAGAATTACAGCGATTCTAATACAACTCATTCTACATATTTTGCTGTTTACATTTTACATAGGTGAAAAATAGGCTTAATAGTAGAAATAATCAAATTTGTATGAGCATTTAAATTGAAATATATTGTCATTGCGTTGTTAAAGTATGTAGATGCACAGAATTTAGGCCAAAATAAAGTAGTTTTAGGATGGATACAACACTCAATATGAATTTGAAAGAACTTTAAAAATCACGATTTTGAGACAAGATGGATGGCATATATCATTTTGAAGTGGGTCATGTGATCGTTTCATATCATGGACACGTGATCGCTTCATATAAGAGGTGTTATTATTATTTTAATTTTTATTTAAAAAACTACTGAATATATTTCGCTGAATTTTTTTTTATATATTTTATGGAACAATTTGAATATTGCCTAAAATTTTTGAAGCATTGTGAATTTTAAATCCGCTTGAAAAATTAGGTCCCATAGGGCTCAATGTATTCCATTTTTTCAACCCGGGTTCAATCCAAAACTAATTGGGTGATATTATTCATTTATATTCCCATAGGTCCTATAGACCGTCTGAACAACATACTAAAATTTCATTTTGATTAAGTCATTTGTTTGATTAAGTCAGTTATCGTGCTAACGGACAGACAGACAGACAGAATGAACAAAGTCATAAACACTTTTCAACTTTGTTGTAAAGTGTTAAAAATCAAGAAAAAATTTAATTATCAAGTATAAATAGGTTGTTACATTTTTTTTTTTTAGGAAATATCATCACAACTTACTTAAGGCATGAAAAACATTGCTTAATTTTGATGAAAGTTGCAAGTTCATTATCAACTAGAAAATGTAACCAGCAGTGTCTGGAATTTTAGATGCAACCTCTGATTAAAATTACACAGGAGCTCATAGTGAATTTTGCTTCCTCTATCTTTAAATTCATGTTTGAAGCAATGCAATTAATGCAAACTTCGTTTATAACTAGATTAACGGGAGCTGAATTAAATAACCCATGAATAAAGAGAGAGTTAATCCCTAATATGTCCTTGGAATGACCAGAATTTGAAAATTTGAAATAAAAAGTTTGAGATATTAAACTTTATATATTCATTTGTTGTAGGGTCTAGGGGAGTGTAATTAATTTGTGTTATGTTAAGGGGATAGTATAGTATGTATGCTTGATAGGAAGTCACATAAGAAATAGTAATATTAAATGGGAATGATTTATGGATATTAAATACTAATTTAGCATGATGGCATCTTGACTATGATAAGAAAGTTGTCAATTTAAATTCCATTCAAATATGAGGGTCACAATATGAGGTTTTTGAGACAGGGGCAGACGATATCTGCTAGAAAAAAAATTATTGGTCAGATATTTAAATTTGAACTCTTTTATGTCCACAGATGATAATTTGTGGCAAAAATTACAATTTAGCTATCGTACAGTAAATTTTGAAAAAAAAGAAAATGGAGTTGGCATGAAAGCATTATCGAGCTATGATTTTCTATGATTTTAAAGTGGGTTTTAATCAAGAAGAATGTCTTCAACGTGTACAATTAGCATATAAAAATGATGCTCCATCTCATGCCACTGTATTCAGATGGTTTACAGAGTTTAGTAAAGGTCGAAATTTTCTCCTGGATGAAGAACACACAGGAAGACCTTTGTCAGCTGTAGTTCCAGAAAATGTGTCAGCAATTCAAAAAATGTTAATCGATGATAATTGTACCTACCAAATGATACAGAAAGAACTTTGCATTGGATCTGCAGCTATACATAAAATTATTCATGGAAAACTGCATATGAAAAAATTAGTTTGTCATTGGGTCCCCCATAATTTAACAGAACACCAAAAAGCGGAGCGTATCAGAATCAGTAAAGAAACCTTAAAATTACTTAATGATGGTGAACACCACATTATTTCTAAAATCATAACGTGATGAAACGTACATACCGTTTTTTGATGGTCTAACATGCCAAGAAAGTAAAGTATGGGTCTTTGAAAATGACCTTTGGTAAAAAGACAACGAGCAATGAAAAAAGTAATGTATGCCATGTTCTTCAGAAGTACAGGTCTGGTCAAAGTCATAAAGCTAGAAGAACAGGAAACAGTTACAGCTAACTGGTACACCATTAAGTATCTTCCAGAAATTCTTCCAAAAGCGAATGTTAGGGGACTCGAGCTTCACCATCACAATGCATCTTCTCATTCAGCAAGAATGACAGTCGAATTTCTTTAACAAAAAAACATCAAAGTAATAGAACATCCACTTTATTCTCCTGATCTTGCTATGTGTGGCTTTTGGCTATTTTTTAATCTAAAAAAAATGTATGTGGACGTCATTTTCATTCCGAAGATGAGATTGATGAGGCTATAAAAGCATATTTTTATCTATTCCAAGAGATGGATGGCTTGAAATGTTTAAACTTTAGAAAATTTGCCTACAAAAGTGCATTGATGTTGGAGGGGAGTACTTTGAACACTCCTAAGAGTTGGTAAGTTTAACTTGTACCACTTACCCGTATCTCAAAAATTTCAATATGACCCTCATAGGTAAGAACTTCATTTTGTATACCTTTTTCTAAAATGCAATTATATTCTTTTTTTTTTAAATATTTTTGTTAATTTCATATATGTTAAGAGGTGAAGGGGGCCCCAATTACGCAAAGACGGGTACTGGTGGTGTGGTGAGGGGAGGTCATAACACCCCACTAGAGGTAAAATTATGCTAGATGTTTAAAGAAGGTAAGAAAGAAATGCAGTATTGTAACATTTGCTCCTTATTTGGCCTTAACGCCCCCCCCCCTTTCCAAGAGCCTAGCTCTGGTTATGGCTATGAGCAAATTTACTATGAAAGTTTGGAATTATATATGTAACAAAATCAGGGTTGAGAACTATAAGTACAAGCCTAGAGCAGAAAATTTTTAAATAAAATTATAATGCAACATATGACATTGTAATGCAAATATATGACATTTCTCTGCATCGATTTCATAAAATGTATTTACACAATCGTGCATGTATTTTGTTGTAGAGGTAAATTCTGCAAAAATGTATAGGGGAGGCTAGGGCAGGCTCCACAGCTATCATTTTTGCAATTATCTATATAAATAAAATTGAAAATCTGTCTGTCTGTCCCATCATCACGGGAGAATGGCTGAACCGAATTTCGTGAAATTTTATGGGTAGCCTGGAAATAGTCCCACTTAAAATTTAGTCCATGTTTGGAGTTTCTATGATCAGTGGTTCTCGAGATATTAGTAAAAAACGAAATTTTCGTTTGTCTCATCATCACAAGAGAACGGCTAAACCGAATTTGATGAAATTTTGTGGATAGGCTTGAAATATCCCCCATAAATTTAGCCCAAGTTTAAAGTATCTAAGACCAGGGATTGTCGAGATATTAATGAAAAACGAAACTTTTTCCCAAAAGTTCTACTCTCTAACTCCGTGGTTTATCCAAATGAAAAGCTTGAAAATCGTTTTAAAGTGAATTAAAAATTTATCTTTGAGTTTGGTGGGAGATTTTTTGCGCTAATTAGTCACTTTCTGAAAACATGAATTGTTTGAAACATGATTTAAATGGGAAATCTATCTCCATGGTTTGTTTTTCACAAGCTTTTACTTAACAAAAGTATAAACAAATCAAAATGGTTATTTAATTTCGCAGTTTATGAGGAAGTTCTATCTTATATCATGTTGCTCAGAAATGCAATTAAATTAAATCTGTCTGTTAATTTTAATTATTTTTTTTATTTGAATAATAAACAAATGGATATAAAAATATATTTTAGAAAAGAACGATTTGATTTTTCTTATAGCATTTTTGACTGGATAATATCAATTACGGTCTTCAAGTTTAAACGTTATTATTATTGATAATTTCTTGGATTATTGATTCAGGGATTATTGATATTTTCAAGTTATTATGCCACTGTTTTATTATGACAAAAATTGTTTAAACTCATATATTGTACGTTGTACAGGTAATCTTTTACAAGCACACGGATATATCTTCTAATCTATGAGAGTATAAGTAGTACAGGTATATTGGCATATGTTTTGATATATATTGGCATATATTGGAATCAATTACGACCTTCTGGTATAAAGATTATGGGGATTACTGATATTTTCAATTTATTATGTCATCTCTTATTTTGGCAAAGATTTTTGAGACTCATATTGTAATACGGGTAATCTTCTAATGTACTAATACAGGTTATATCTTCTAATATTCGAGTATATAAGTAGTACGGGTCCTATACAATTTTAATGCTTTCATTTTGCATATATTGATTCAAGTCCCCTTTTTTTTTTGTATATTTGCTTACAAAAGGGGCCAGGATGTTTTATTCTTCAGATCTGCCCGTGAAGATAATTTTTCATAGTGAGAACATATATTCTTAAACTTCTCCTTAGGAGCAATAAATTTAATATTTTAACAGAATGTGCACATGATTGCGAATTATAAGTTTCTTTATATTATATACTCCGTACGAAGAACGGGTATGTTGCTAGTATGTATATATATTTCCGTAGTTAGATTAACTTTTAAAATCCCACTTCTATGTCATTATGTCATAAATTTTAAATTTTCTCACTTTATATTGGGTAAATTGTGTATTTAAAATAAATTTTTCGATAATTTAGAGCTATTTTGCATTATCCCGATGATTTTTTATGGATTTCATAAAATTTAATGCATATCTTTCCAATTTAATTCACACATTGTCTACATCACCCTGTTTTCAATGAAAAAGCTATATTTACAAGAAAACAAAGTTCCTAATCCAGTTGCCATTGCCATGGCACTTGCCTATGCAAATTTGCCAGACATTGTCATGGAATCAGAGCTGCCCATAAGGGGGGAACAAACACCACTATAGTGCAAGGAGCCTGGGCTCCAGAGGTGGTCCTGGTAGCCAGTATTTGGGGGGATGGAGAAGACATGAAAAATTCACAAAAAATTATAAAATCAAATATGGAGGGTGGCTCATATTAAATGTTTGTAAGGGGGCCCATAAATTCTGTGAGTGCTCCTGATGAAGTTCGAAAGGAATGAAGTGGAAATAAATATAAAAGTTCTATGAAAAGCGAATGTGAAGCCTGTGTCCTAAGTTTGCTCTGTACATCCATCAGAAGGAAGTTGCAAATTTTCAAACCGGTAGTGTCCATGAATCTAACTTTCACTTATCATTGTAAAATCCTTTTAGGCACTTTTAAAAAATAGCCATTCTATTTATGACAAATAATTACAAAATTGGCAATCAGCAGTGTGATGCTTGATATAAATAATAATCTTGATAGGTGCAAGTACCAAATACGATAATAATTAAGAAATTGCGCAATTTCCTTACAAAATGAAAATATCAATATGTTGATAAATAAAATTAATATGGAAGATAATTCATTTAAACCCCCGCACTATACAATATACAGTAATGCAAAGCAGTCTTTAAAATTTAAGAAGCCAGGGCATATTTTTTTCTCAGGGAAGGAGGAATTTTAATGTTGATATCATTTAATCTTTCAATATTAATTCAATTGTGTTTTAAAATATCAGTAAGTTGCCCTCTGAAATTCAGGTTCACTAGGTCGGATCCCATGCTTTAAGATAAAGATGGCTCTGCATTTTTCATTTTCAGATTTATGCACATTTTTTGAAATAATCTAAAGAAATAAAAACAATTTACCTGTGCACAAAAGAAATTTGTCAACTTCATGCACTTTGACACATCTTGTCTAAGCTGATGACCATTTTCTCTCTTCCTTCTGCATTTGTTGAGCATTATGTTCTTGGGCACTTGCAGTGAACAAGTATGTAAATTTTGAAACTACACTTTATGGAAATTCACAAAAAAATAACTTCTTCCTCAGTGTCCATAGTTTAGCAAACATTAAATCCCCCTTTTAGGATTTCCCCTATATCTCCTGATTGGATAAATGCTTTTACAAAGTGTTCACTTGATTTTATGACCCTTTAAAAGCAACCTATGAATCTTCCAAGTTTTCTTTGGGGGTGGGGGGGGATGGTGGTGTCTATGTAGGCACCCTCTTTCAATATCAAAGGAATTTATATGCTCTTGAGGTGTAAATGTTTATAAAAAGTTCATAAACCACCAGTGACGCAGCCCAAAAGATGGCAGTCCAGATCTATGTGGCAATGGCACTTAACAACACTGCTTTAAATATTCATGTATCATACCACAGTTAATACACTTTTTATGATAGGGAGCAACAAGGAACTAGCAATAAAATTGCATTGTAAACAATGTAAACAATGCATTAAATATAAACATCAATGTAATCAATGTAAACATGCAACGAAGCATTCTAAACAATGCCAGAAGCATTCTAAACAATGCCGGGGATGAGAAGAAATGAATGTTCATCTGAGAGATGAGAAATAATGACTCCTCAAAGGAGAAACCCTGATGATGACTCTCTGGAGTATATAATTTATATTAGGTCGACAAGCTCAGATGGAGATGACTTCACCCTTTGAAATGGAAGTTGCCGACAAAGGGTGGAGGATACTGCTGGTGGTGTCGCCAAGTTATATTGGCACACTCCCCAATCATTTGGCTATCAATGTTGTGACTTTTGTGCGACTTTAATGAATAATGAATGGGAAAAAAATTTTCACATTCACTGATGTTTTGAAAATTTGACAATACATGGTAATGTACCATTTTGAAAAAGGGCTGGTGGGGCAGTATTTTTCGATGTCAGGGCACAAAATTGTAGTACTGGGGCAGTCAGGGCAGGTTTTTAAATTTCTGAGGGCTGCGGGGCAGGCTGCCTTGCAAAAAACACCTAGGATGAATTCTGGCGCCTGACTTTTCTTTATGAATGCAAATTGGCATAATGAATCACTCAAATAGTAAAAAAAATTTCATTTTGGAGAACTCGGGACCTTTATAAAATGAATATCACATTTTTTCCTACTTAATCAGTAATATAACTATAATAAAATAATAAAGTTCCTCATTTTTTTAATTCAAGGTTCTAGTACATGGTCTATTCATAGGGACCTATAGGGAAGGCTGAAAGGTCAATCATGTATACATAACACAGTTCTTGCAGCTCAATGAAACTTGAAGGAAGCTCCTGCAAAATGTGTTTTATTTCAGTTAGTGTTGTTATCGTACATAGATAATTGACCAGATGCAAATTGTCTTGATGATGAACCACTAAAATGAAATTAATAGTATGTGTGAAGCAAATAGGAAAAGAACTGGCAAATTTATTGTAAACCTAAAGTTCTGAAAGTTAGACTTTCTTTTAATTTGATGAATATGACAAGTAGATTTTCTAGCTGCTTAAAGGGGAAATATAGTTGAGAAATCCAACAGTTTAACATCTCTTTAAAATGGATTTTTTTAATGAGTTTTGCCACATTTGTGATTAAGTGTGATTCATATCATTAAGTAGAATTGATTGTATTAATTATATAAAATATCCTAAAACTTGTAAAGGTAAAAAATTTAATTTCATGTGGAAATACAGTTTATAATAAATGCACACAAAATAATCTAACATTCATCTTTCATTTCACCTTTATCATTTAAAGTTCTACTTTAATTTTATCATTTTGCTTTGGTACTTTCTGTTTCTTCTGTGAAGAAGATTTTGCTTTAATCTTTTTATCTTGTTTTTCCCCTTTACTTTTATTATCTTCTGGAGGTGGCAATAGTTCATCCAGGCAACCTATTTTATTATTAAATCAAAATATAAATAGTTGCTATAAAATAGAACATTTGATTTAATGCTAATAGTGATAATGACCAATATACTAAACTTCTAAAATCTGGTAATGACAAGATCTAAAGTATTTTGGATTGAAGAAAATTACATATTTTTGCAATGTTGAAAAAGTATTTATTTATATGTATGGCTCATCAATACATTTAAAATTCTTATTTTATGAAATAATTAGAATGAACTGCCCAGGTCCTAAATAAGCCCCCAAAACTTAAATAATACAGATAAAGGTAACACAATCATCTGTTTTGAACTAAAATCATTCCTGTGCTCCACTTTTTCCATTCGCAACCATGCCAATTATACAACATGGGAATAATAATACACCCTAAATAAGCTTTGATATGTCCTAATAAGTGTTCAATCTCTGGTGTTTTGCAAAATGAAACAATGAAAATACTTGAAGTCGGAAAAAGTTCCTCCCCTCACACCATCAAGTAAATTTTAAAGTTTATTGCTATCTCAGTGAATTTTCATCTAATTTATATCAAATTTTAGCACAATACTCATAATGATATAATACCAAATTAAATAAATTAGGACAAAATCATTTTGATTTACTAAGTTAGAAAACCCATAAATTAAAGGAATTTATAGTTTGGAAGCAGCTACTCTTTTGTCATGATGAAATTAATAAAAACACTTGCACTCGAATATTGTTCATAGCGACAATGAATGAACAGATTTAATTTGAGAAATGGGAATGACTTAAAATGCTCATAACTTTTAAACTAATTTAAATTTGAAAAAAATCTCAACAAGGTGCACATTATAGAAATGTGAAGTATCTCTAACAAATTTCACAACTGTCCAATGCTTTCATTTTCCACTACAAATGATGACACATGGACAAACAAACATTTTCTTTTATTATATAAGATATACCAATCTAATTTATAATGTAATGCTGTTTGAATATTTACAATAAATGTAAAACTAAAAAAAATTTCTGAAAATTTCTTAAAAATGTATAGTCTTGTATAATTTAATACATTTTTTTTCATATTTATATTTCATACATAGTATTTACAATACATTTTTCTGCTCTATTTTCTAATCACACTTTTTTTTTATATTAATGATCTGAAAGAAGAAAAAAAAATATCTTTCTTCTCGGAGCCTTTAATTACATTAACTCTTTACATGTATATTTTACAAAGATATCAATATAAAAAGTATTTTGTTAAAACTAGTTTCATTATCAAAATCAGATGACTACAGAATTTGAGATAAAAAATTATCTGTCAATTCCTTGAATTACAAAATCAGGAAAACTACAGAAAGTGAGGCAAAAAAATTTCTGATTAAATCCCCGAATTCTCATAATATAACATTTAAATTTCACTAGTTTATTGTAAATTTGTTATACTACTTTGCATATTTAAATTACACTATAATAAAGCATCAATTAAATTAGTTCAAATGAATCAGTACAGTACGGGATTGTTTATCCATGATCCCGATATATGGAATGCCTGCAAAATTGGAATTTGGAGGAATGATGCCAACTTTTGTGTCAACAAATGATTTTTCACTAAAAATTGCACGAAATACCTTTTAATCCTACCAAATGATCAGAGGTAGCAATTACTATAAATTTTTCATAGTTTCTATGAAAAACATCATCATAATACGAATTACAGAATTTCTTTATTTTCATATAGAAAATTGTCATTGGTAGCTACCAATGACAGACAGTCAGGTATGGTATCAATTCACACAAAAGAAATTTATGTCTGCTTTTGACATAAATTAATATATAATTTTTCTTAGGCATAATAAATATACTTCTTAATATGTTTCTAAATTTGATATATATCGCTAAATGGGTAATTTGATTTTTACCTCTATAGCACCTCCTAAATTACGAAAAGTATTGCTTTTTTCTGATTAGATCCAAGAGTGGAATCCGATGTTTTCTTCACCAAAAGAAAACTGCAAGAAATCATTATTAACTGCAAATTTCTTGCAACAGGCTTTGCGTTTCCACAGTACAATGCATAATTTATGTAGATTTCTTGAAGAAAATGCAAAAGTCTGTTATTCCTACATTTGTGCAATACATATTTGGTTTTATATTTTTTTTTATTGAATTTGGAAGGAACATTTTAGAATTCCGATTTCCAAAATTTATTTGAGTTATCCTTGTCCAAAATACTAAGAAGAAAAATAATTAGTGGATGTAAAATGTGATTTAAAACCAACATCTATTTGACTTCTTCAGATAGTGTATATTCTCCTTAGACTCTGATTTTTGCATTTCCTGTTAATCTTCAAAAATATATGCAAATTTATTAGTGCTTAAAAGGTTTAAGGAGAAATTCTATATCTTACTTTTTAAATTAAATACCATATATGTTGAAAATAGCTCATTCGGCTAAAACTCATGGCTTACATTTTGCCAAAAATTCTCATTTCATATGTTGATGCATTTTTAATGTGTTTCATTTATTTGGAAATTTAGAAAATATCCTCTGGCAATATCATGAAAAATAACATCTGTATATGATCCTCATATTTCATTTTACTATAAAGACATTTTCAATTTTTCAATCTATTTGCATTGACTAAATTTTTCGCAATTTCAGGTTTTATGCAAGAAAATTAATTTTTAAACATGTTAATGAAATGAAGGGATATTTTCTAGAAAGATGTATTAAAATAATGATTTAGGCACTTGAAATACAGCCATTTTGACAGGATATATTAAAATTTGATGTACTCATACATATAAATACAGTGTTACAATTTCAATTAAAATTAATAATTGTTATTATCTTTAGTAAAAATTTGTGTTCTATCAAGCTTCAATAATCAACTTCTTTCATACGTTGACTCTTTTTCTTAATTTTTTTTAACTACTAGATCTGATTCTAATTTAAATGCATATAATATATTTAATAATATAGAATTTTATTTAAATAAGCATTCATATAGATTACATAATAAAGCCTTATGTAGCACATTTATGTTTAAAAATTGAATAATAATTTTCTATAACAACATTTTAAAATATTCCAGTAAATTTTAGAAAATGTGTTCCAAATTATGAGAAAAAAACCTTAACCAGAAAGTCAAAAGTTTAATGGCTGATGAGATTTAAAGAGAAGGAGTGGAAGTATATATATAATTGGATTTTGAATCAGGTTTATAGTTTTGAAATATAGTAGTTATAATTTTAATATTTTCAACTAATTTGAAATAGTGGTTCCAATTTCGATATTTTGAACTATTTTAAAAATGCCTAAAGAAGCAAACCATTGACAAAAAACATGTTATTCATGCACAACCATTCTGGCTCCATAGAACTGAAACCATTGCCGTTTTTTTTTTACTTGCTAACTATACCAGAAACTGTAAGCACCAATGTTTGCCAGCTTCTTTAGTGTGAGAAGGCTTCTCAGTAAAGAAATAAAACCCATTTTAATTAATAGATAGCTCTTGTAAAATTTCATCTACACTAAAAAAAATGTAGCCATCCTGGCTATGCACCCGAGACCAAGAGGATTTCTAGCAACAGAACTTTATTAATTGAAATGCTTGCATATATAACATTTCATCATAATTATTATGGGTCCAATTTAAAGTCGCTAAATCACGCGCAGACATCTTTTTTAAAAACTTTGATTTGTATTATATGCTGTTTGAATGAAGTAAACTTACTCAAATTAAAAGGTCAAACTTTTTAATTCATCACAATGTTTTCCCTTAATTCCAGTGAAAATAAAATAAAAAATGACCATGACAAATGCATATTAAATTTAACCTGTAACATCTAATAAGCATATAAAGGAAAGCAGGTCTTGCACTGATGTTTGCCAAATTTGCCATTTGTAATAAAAAAAATCCAAGTGGCTACCTTTTGAGTGACAAAATTTGATGGCTTGAACAAAAAGGATTTTTTTTCTACATTCATGCAAGGCTATTTTATCAATATTTTATTAATTACACAAAACATAATATAGTGTTAAATAAACTTCAAAAAATTTTATTATATTTTTTAGATTATTGCAGGAGAAGTATCAGCTTTATATAAACAAGAAAAAAAAAGGTATAGTGAAAATTATAAAAAATGAAATCTGTGGCTACAAATTTTAAAAAGTGGCTATTAAAAAATAAAAGCTAATATAAAGCTATAGAAAAAAAATCCCAAAAAGCCTGAAAAGTAATATATAACTTATCAAATTGAAAAATATATGCAAAAAAAAAAATTATATATTACCTGTATCTCCTTTGTGTAGAGCTTTATCAATACACAAAAACTGTCTTAAAGGAACATCTTGATGATTGAAGTACCAGTCTTCAATATCGTCCTCGTGTTTTTCTAATAAATTTTCACACTGTAAATGGAATTTTTATTGAAATAATTAATGTTGATAAATTTATAAATAAAATGATATATTAGACCTGCAAACAACTTACAGCCTTACAATGAACATGTTTACAGATATACCAATCTTCGTAAAAAATTATCGTAATACTACAATAATTAATTATATTTGAAAACTTCATCGAAAACAACAGAAATTAATTCCAATTACGTCATAGAAAAAATAACATGCCTGGCTCTCTCTATAAATGCAGCATTTCATTCATAATATTTTCCAATTCATTTCATTCATCACAATACTATAATAATTTATTTTATTTAAAAATTAAGACCATGGAGCTACAAGTAATTAATCTCTATGCTTAAAACTTCATCGAAAAAAATCGTCCGTCTCTTTGTAAAATCAATGAATATTTCATTCATATCAGCTATGCAGACTCCATGAACTAAATGATTTTGTGCTAAAGAAATACAGCAATTCTAATACAACTCATTCTACATATTTTGCTGTTTACATTTTACATAGATGAAAAATAAGCTTCGTTGTAAAAATAATCAAATTTGGATGAGCATTTAAACTCAAATATATTGTCATTGCGTTGTTTCAGTATGTAGATGCACAGAATTTAAGCAAAAATAAAGTGGTTTTAGGATGGATACAACACTCCATATGAATTTAAAAGAACTTTAAAAATCACGATTTTGAGACAAAATGGATGCCATATATCATTTTGAAGTGGGTCACGTGATCTTTTCATATCATGGTCACGTGATCGCTTCATATAAGAGGTGTTATTATTATTTTTACTTTTATTTAAAAAACTACTGAATATATTTCGCTAAATTTTTTTTTATATATTTTATGGAACAATTTGAATATTACCTAAAATTTTTGAACCAATTTGTGAATTTTAAATCCTCTTAAAAAATGTTTGAAAAATTAGGTCCCATAGGGCTCAATGTACTTCATTTTTTCAACCCGGGTTCAATCCAAAACTAATTGGGTGATATTATTCATTTATATTCCCATAGGTCCTACAGACCGTCTGAACAACATACGAAAATTTCATTTTGATTAAGTCATTTTTACGGCAGTTATCGTGCTAACGGACAGACAGACAGACAGAATGAACAAAGGCATAAACACTTTTCAAATTTGTTGTAAAGTGTTAAAAATGAATAGATTCCTATGGTGGGCTCAGGATGAGCTAACCCAATAAGGTTGTAATATTAACATAAAAAAATCCAATATTCAGCTTCATTAATATTACCCCATATTATTTTTGGGTTTTTTTACAGGACAAAGCAGTAAATATAAATTGACAATTAAAGTTAATAAATCAATAATACTTTTAACCTTTTTACCAATCATTAAACTACTATTGAATTTGATGGGGGATGAGTTGTAAGTATTTGGTAATATAACAAGTAATTAACATTATTACAATATATATATATGTGTGTGTGTGTGTAAGCAAAGCTGAATATTAGACTCTTTTTTTTATGTATCTTACAACAAAATGGTCTCTCTTATTACCATTGTTGTAAACAAACTGTCACCCAACTAAAAGGGCTTACAGAGATTTAAACAAAAAAGATCAATCATGCATAAAGCATTGATTATGAAACACTTTCCAACTTCAATGCAATTTTATACAAACATCTCTCAAATGCGATACATTCCTTCGTTATATTTTAAAAATTATCACAATACTACATTAATTTATTATATTTGAAAACTTCAACCAAGAAAATGAACTTCATTCAAATGACGGCATTGAAATATAAATTACCTGGTTTAAACATCTCTAAAATGCGATACATTCCTCAGTAATATTTTTTAAATTATCATAACGCTACAATAATTTATTATATTTGAAAACTTCATCGAAAACAAATGAACTTTATTAAAATGACGTCATGGAAATATAAATCGCCTCTATATAAAAGCAGCATTTCATTCATAATCATCATTTTTCCAATCATTTAATTCATCACAATATTATAATAATTCATTTTATTTGAAAATTTGAAAAATTGTTAACTACCATATTTATTTTAAAATGTGAAACCTTTCTCATATATAAAATAATTAAAGTCTTGGAAAGATATTTATTATATATCTCTTTTTTCTTTCTGGAGGATATAGCAAGAGTCAGAATTAAATTGAATTTGTTTTTCTCCCTTTATTAAATAATTTTTATTTAAAAATCTACCTAACATATTTTACTGAAATTTTTTTATAAATTTTATGAGATAATTTGAATATTTCCTAAAATTTTCGAAGCAATTTGTGAATTTCAAATTCATTTAAAACATGTTTGAAACATTAGGTTTCATAGGATTCAATGTATTTCATTTTTTCAATCCGGGTTCAATAAAAAACTAATTGGGTGATATTATTCATTTATATTCCCATAGGTCCTATAGACCGTCTGAACAACATACTAAAATTTCATTTTGATTAAGTCATTTTTACGGCAGTTATTGCGCTAACGGACAGACAGACAGACAGACAGATAGAATGAACAAAGTCATAAACACTTTCAACTATGTTGTAAAGTGTTAAAAAATGAGTACATTCTATAACAGACCCAGGATAGGCTGGCCCAATAAGGTTGAAAATCTGAAGAATGAAAATATACCACAAAAGGCAATGATATATCAAATTTAAGCTCCAGTTCTTGAATTATTCCAAAAAAAACGTACATTCCTATAGTGGATCCAAGAAAGGTTAGTCCAATATAGCAAAAAATTTAAAAGAACTAAAATTTTCCATAAAAGAACACAACATATTAAATTTTTTGTTACTATGATTAGTGGAACGTGGTTAGTTATGGCCTCAAATATTTAAAACACTACAAATACAGAGGGTGTTCACAGATTTTTATAACAATTTTGACTTTCTCCATGAATTAAATTTAAATTAATAAATAACAAGAAAGATCAATCATGCTTAAAGTATTGATTATGAAACACTTTCCAACTTCAATGCAATTTTATTTAAACATGTCTAAAATGCAATACATTCCTCGGTAATATTTTAAAACTTATCACAATACTACATTAATTTATTATATTTGAAAACTTAAACCTTCATCGAAAAAAATGAACTTCATTCAAATGACGGCATTGAAATATAAATTGCCTGGTTTAAACATCACTAAAATGTGATACATTCCTCGGTAATAATTTTAGAATTATCATAATACTACGATAATTTATTATATTTGAAAACTTTATCGAAAACAACGTAAATTCATTCAAATGAAGTCATAGAAAAAATAACACGTCTGGCTCTCTCTATAAAAGCAGCATTTCACTCATAAATAATTTCCCATTCATGCCATTCATCACAATACTATAATAATGTATTTTATTTAAAAATTAAGACCATGGAACTACAAGTAATTAAACTCTATGCGTAAAACTTCATCGAAAAAAATCGTCCGTCTCTTTGTAAAATCAATGAATATTTCATTCATATCAGCTATGCAGACTCCATGAACTAAATGATTTTGTGCTAAAGAAATACAGCAATTCTAATACAACTCATTCTACATATTTTGCTGTTTACATTTTACATAGATGAAAAATAAGCTTCGTTGTAAAAATAATCAAATTTGGATGAGCATTTAAACTCAAATATATTGTCATTGCGTTGTTTCAGTATGTAGATGCACAGAATTTAAGCAAAAATAAAGTGGTTTTAGGATGGATACAACACTCCATATGAGTTTAAAAGAACTTTAAAAATCACGATTTTGAGACAAAATGGATGCCATATATCATTTTGAAGTGGGTCACGTGATCTTTTCATATCATGGTCACGTGATCGCTTCATATAAGAGGTGTTATTATTATTTTTACTTTTATTTAAAAAACTACTGAATATATTTCGCTAAATTTTTTTTTATATATTTTATGGAACAATTTGAATATTACCTAAAATTTTTGAACCAATTTGTGAATTTTAAATCCTCTTAAAAAATGTTTGAAAAATTAGGTCCCATAGGGCTCAATGTATTTCATTTTTTCAACCAGGGTTCAGTCCTAAACTATTTGGGTGATATTATTCATTTATATTCCCATAGGTCCTACAGACCGTCATGAATTCCAAAATAATTTGTGTTTCCTTGTATGTATTGCTGTTTCAAAACAATTTTCGTCCTGTTGTCTTACCTTTAAGGGGTTTACAAATCAGTTCCTACTCTTGAACAATTGCATCAAAAACATAAAGTACAAGTACAAATAACATTACTCAAACAACTGTATCCATAGACTCATCTAATTGAAATATAAAACTGTGTGAAGAATTTTTTAAAGTGCCTTATTAACTATTACTTTACAAAAATATTTTAAAAATGTATGTGCAATTTTAACTTTTATTTTATTAATTTGAAAATTAATTAAGAATATTTATGAATAACAAAAATTTATATATTAATAAAACTTTACATTTATATAAACAGACAAAAATCTAAATTTTTATAAAAAAAATTTTAAAAAGAGGGCATGGTACCCCTGAAAATGTTCTGTAGAACACAATTTGAATATTGCTGATTTAGAATATCAGAAGCCTTAAATTATGTATTGATTAGCATATGTTTTAATCACACTAATGTAAATTACAATAAATACTCTTGAAAAACTTGTCAAAGTAAACTGTTGGTATAAAGTGTAAATAATGCAAGAATACAGGTTTTCTGACTTGTTTCACATGCTTCTTAATTTTGTTTGATACTTATTTATTTTCTTTTATTTCATGAAGTACTAACAAGATTTTTTCTCAATATTTATTTCAGAGAGTGGCAATTTTTTTTAATTTTCATCTCAAAATAAGCCTTATGAGGTAGTAAGAATCTAGATTAATTTTGCAAATGCTCTATTCTGTTGTGATAAGAAATGGAAAAGGTGAACAAAAATCAATATTTTATGAAGAGAACAAAAATCAATATTTTAAACTGTTACATTAAGAATAATGCTTCTATTAATGTATGCTTCCATTCAGATCCTAAGATGAAATTTAGCAGAAAACTTTTAGAAATATGGAGTAATCAATACAATATGTCTGAAAATTTTTACTTACTTTTTAATTGCTTCTTAAAATTTTTAATTTTGTACCTTAATTTTAAAAAATGTCTATTATATGGCATATATATTAAAGCCCATAAAATTCTAAAGATCGTATATTTAATTTTTAAAATATCTTAAAGCGAGTATGTGATTTCAAGGATTTTGTGTAGTTTGGTAGGACAAAATCACCAATTTTTGAAAATTGCAAGTCCTCATAATTTAAAAATGATATGAAATTAAAGAAAAACATCGACAGTGGCTTTAGTCTAATGGAGTTGAAATAATTTTGTGTGAATAATATCTAATAAAATAAAAGTCCAAAAAAGTTCAATAAGTTTAATCTCAGTCTCATTTGCTTTGGTTGCAACAGATAATGAGGCTACATAACTGAAACAACATAATCTAAGTTACTGTCGAATTTCAAATCTATACAAGTCTGTAATAAATTTTGCAGGATCTTACAACCACTATATATTTCAAACACTAAGAATCTAATCCAAAATCCAATTACCCTTCTAGAGCTTCCAAACGGCTGCAAATAACTCACTTACTGTTGTTAAAAGTTTTTACTGTTGTTAAAAGTTGTTAAACAATTTTAGTTTTTAAAATATAAGTGTTATAAACTTTAACCTTTACATTACAGCTCCAAGAATCCATTTTTTCAACTCCATAACGGCAAAATAACTGAAAATTCCACCCCTCTAAATAAACACCTTCAATGACCTTGTTCATAACTTTTTCCCCCTTCAGTCAGGAGAAACTTGAAGGAAGGGCTGCAGGCATTCCTCAAGTTTTCAGAAGAAGATTGAGAGTTTCAAGAGAATTTCAGTGGTACAACTGTTGTACTGCCGTAAGGAAAAGGTTAAAAATGGAAAATTCTTAATTTTTTTAAACTTTGGTTGTCCACTGTAATTCCTACACACCCTTAGGATGACCAAGTCCTCTGGACGAGCCGGACGGCCTGGGGCTTTCACACCCTTAGGATGAGCTGAACAGCCTGGGTAATAAAAAAAATCTTCTAACTTGACAAGACTATTTTTTAAAAACTATAAGAGCTTTGTAAAAACAAATTATTGATATAGAAACTGAATTTCCTATTAAGCATTTTTGTTACTTACTGTTTATTTTTATCTTTTATAATTTAGTAGATATTTTGAGTGAAAGTAAACAAAGTGAAACAAAAGTAAAAGAAACAAAGTAAAAGAGAAGAAAAATTTTAAAGCACTGTACTATAACTAAGTAAATTTATTAACTTTAAAGAATGCCTATAAACGGTATTCCAATAACCAAACAGTTACAAACTAACCTGCATTTTTAGGTTTGTAACTTCTGCTGAAGGCTTGTCCCACAAATCTTCGGGTATACCCAATTCCACTTTTACACCTTTATCCCTGAATAGTTGAAAAAAATATGGCTTAAGCATTTAGTATTTGCCGTCAATCAACAAAATTTAAAGTTACAAGGAAAATGTTTAATTATGCATTATTTTTAAATCCCAAAGCACATAAGCATGTTGCATAAAATGAAAAATAAAATAATTTTGAGTACAAGGTAACAAAAAACCATTCAGTCTAGATATGGTTAAAACTAAAAATCATTAGACAAGAAAACAAAAATGCGTAGAACAATCTAAAATTTAACTGAAGTGGGGCTCATCTCACCTCTCTCATACTAGAATCCATTTTTAAATAGCTTGTGTTTTATTTTTTGGAGTTTTTTCAAATTTTGCAAGAAAAATTATGAAAATTCTGTATTGTTGGTCCAAATTATCACAATTAAAGCCTGTTGCCCTTCATTTTAAAAAGCTTGAAAAAAACTTTCGATTGATACCAAATTTAACACTGTAGACCTCCTTAGGGGGCAACTTAAGAAATTAAATTATTTTAAAATATTTTTCTGCAATAGCAGTTTATATACAATATTTTTGCCTTATTTTATAACTTTCAGCTAATTAATTATATCTTAAACGAAAGTTCCATATGTTCACCGAAGATTCTCTGTAAGCATACAGTTAGGCCTAACTGAGACTTAGTTCATCATTATTCTCCAGTCACTTGAAGAGAATATCAAAACAAATTTAATGAGATAATTTTTAGTTGTTTTACTAAGATAAATAATACTACATAAAACTTATACTAAAAATATTCCTTTTGAAGATATCTTTGACATAAAAAAAAAATCAAACTTGATCTTTTACATTCATTAACTTTCAGTGAATAAAAACTTTCTCGTTATTTTTCATGAATACTCACTAATTACAATACAATTTACAGTTTTTAATAGAGATAAATGAGCCTAAGAATCACAAATATCCCTTCTTAATGAATTTAGACTCTTTTCATGAATAAAATCTAGAATATAAAAATCAATACTGATGACCATCAAGATATTTAAAGGCAGACAAACATGGCAGAGCTCATGATCAACACATTGCAGACTTCTGGTGTATAGACCCCATTTTCAAACATACGAGGCATGTTTTTTAAGTAAGTACCGTTTTGGAATTAAAAAAAGACGTGCAAAGATATCGCAATAATTTTATTTCTACATGAAAGCCTGTACCTTAATCTACTTTTCTACATAATTTCCGTGAATATTGAGGCACTTGTCATAACGTGGCACCAGTTTTTGAATACCCTCCTCATAAAATTCTGCCGCCTGACTTGTTAACCACTGTATCACAACTGTTTTGACTTCGTTATCGTCTTGAAGACGCTGACCACCCAGGTGTTTCTTCAAGTGCAGGAACAAATGGTAGTCGCTGGGCGCCAGATCAGGGCTGTATGGAGGATGATCTAGAGTTTCCCATTTAAAAGATTTGATGAGATCTTTGGTCCGATTAGCCACATGTGGACGGGCATTGTCATGCAGCAAAACGATACCCTTACTCAACTTGCCACGTCTTTTGTTCTGGATTGCACGACGCAGATTGTTCAATGTCTCACAATAAGACGCTGCATTGATTGTCTCATTACGAGGCAGAAACTCCACTAGCAATACTCCTTTTTTGTCCCAAAAAACTGTGCACATGATTTTCCGGGCAGAAATTGTTTGCTTAAACTTCACTCTTTTGGGTGATGATGAATGTCGCCATTCCATGGATTGTTGTTTTGATTCTGGTGTGACGTAGGCCACCCATGTTTCGTCACCAGTAACAATTTGGTCTGAAAAATCTTCACCTTCATTGTGGTACCGCTCAAGGAAAGTCAATGCACTGCCTAAACGTTGGGTTTTGTGCAAATCCGTCAACATTTTTGGAACCCAACGTGAACACAATTTCCGGTAATTCAAGTTCTCGGTCACAATGCGATACAAAACACTACGAGAATATTGAGGAAACCAGTTGCACATTGATGAAATTGTAAAGCGTCTGTTTTCTCTCACCTTTTCTTCCACTTTCTGCACCAAATCTTCATTAAAGACCGAAGGACGCCCACTCCGTTCTTCATCATGCACATTTGTGCGGCCATCTTTAAATGCTCTCACCCATTTCCTTACCATTCCATCACTCATAATGTTTTGTCCGTAAACTTCACAGATCTCACGATGAATATCGATCGGTTTTACGCCTTTAGCACTAAGAAATCGTATAACAGCCCGTACTTCACAATCGGCGGGACTCACGATTGTCGGAGGCATCTTAAACACTCAGTAAACAACGTATACAATGAAGAATCAGACTGTAATGGCGTCAGTGCGTAGACAAGAGATGTAGGTAACCAGCGCGCATGCGCGGAACGCCGACCGTAGCACTGCGGCGGCGGAATCGCAAAACGGTACTTACATAAAAAACATGCCTCGTAAATAAAATAATGATTTTTTTTTTATAAATTAAATTTTTATTGCATACATATCAAAAATACTGTTTGTTGCTCATAAAATTACATAGCAATAACAATTAAAAAGATTACATGAAATTTTATCAAATGTGTACAAAATATATAAATAAAAACAGTCATTCTCTTTAGTATTCACCAGAACCCTTTCAACTTAGTTAAAAGTTAATTATAAAGTCTTTATACAGATTTTATACACAAAAAAACTAAAACGTAAAATATTTGTTAAAGGCATGGCATAAAACAAATTAGCAACAATATCAACTGGTATCAAGTGTGTGGGGGGGGACAACCTCTTTTAAGATATAAAGACAGAGCAACCCACCAACAAAGGTAAAGAAGCAATGGAGTTGCATCACATGGCCCAAGAAGGAAACCGTTGCCAAGCGAACCATGCTACAATTTGAGAGAATTATCTTAAATATTTATACTTATTTATAAAATGTAATCAATATTTCCATAAATACCAATAGCTTACTAGCAATGTTTAATATTTAAAAATACTTCACAGATATTAAAAGAATGAATTTGTGCACATACTTACACTAAATCATGCAACACCTTAAAAGTAGTACTCATTCCTTTTGCAAACCTTGTGCTGTCTTTCCTCTCCTTGTGGATATTGTAGTCAAGTAGTCTTTCACAAATTCCTTCAAGAGATTCCAGAAGTCGCAGCTCACTGTGGTTTTATAAATATTATTGTTTTAAGAATATTACATGACAAAATACACCAATCTTAATAAGAAAAAGTGCAAAATTTAGCATTACGAATGTAAATATGAAAATAAAATATACTAAGCAATACATGCAGCACTAAAATTTAATTATAGCACATTTATATCTGAAGTCCTTTTTATAAGCAACCACTTAACTGCTCCAACTAATTGAAAGTGCAGCTACAGAACATATTTAATACTTACTTGGCCATTCATCACAGAATGAACTTTAAGAAAGTTGCTTGTTAAGAACTATAAATGGATATTTTTTATGATTTTCATGATATGTAACAAATATGACAAGCAATTTACAAATCAACTGTACACCTTCAGATTTTTTATATTAAACATCTTAGGTCATGGAGTACGGAGTAAATCAGGAAAAAAAAATATGATGGAGATGAAAAGAAAATTATACAATGGAAATACCACCATACTCATCAACATCAGCACCATATACTAGTACGCACTTATTGCTTGCACTAACCTCACACTCGCTCAGAGGAATAGCTGTGAGCTTTGCATCCAAATTTTTTTTTTTTTCATTTGTAATTTGATTTTGGTGAATTCTATTAATCTATCAAAACTATGATTTGCAAAAAATAAAAAATATATATATTTTAAGCAAAAAAATAAAAGTTCATTATATCATTGCTTTATGTATATCATGCTTATGAAATATCTAAACATAATAATTAAAATAATAAATAGCCAAATCTACTTTTCCTATTACCTTGTACCATCATCATATACATCAACCTTTCCCATTCAAAATATATGAAAAGAGTGATGTTTCACATCAATCTATAATGATTAACACACACTATTTTTTGTATGTTCAAAGTACTTATTGGAAAACATACCTTCTTTGGCAGCATGACCATAATTCTCCCTTCCCTTTTTAATCTCTCTCTTTCCTGAATACATTTTAAATTCTATATTTAAGTACTAAATATAAATTATTCAAATAAATCAAGCACATATGAATTTTTAACAAGCCAGATATGAACAATTTACATTAGAATAGTAAAAATCAATTTACAATCTATTCGATTAAGATTTATAAGGAGTTGAGAACAAGCCATAATTGTAAAAATGTGCTTTGGTGGTTTTGCTATAATTACCACTCACTTTTCAAAAATACACATTTGATAAGTCTTGCATTGTTATCGCAAAATCACAATTTGAAAGTTTAAATTTGCTCCATCTATATTCAAAGTAAAAAGAAACTATTTTACAATAGAAAAAAATGATTTGCTGTTTTAGGAAAAGCACAATATTCTCTGTGTAACAAAGCTCTATTTAACACATAAATAGAAATCATACTTCTTAATTAGCCCATAAATGTATACTTATTAACAGACTTCGTGAAATCAGCAAAATCTAACCTGTTCCCAAGGGCAGTTATTAGTATTTTTTACCTGTTCTTAAAAATTGTCATCAGTCCTCAAGAATTTTTTTGTTACATACATTTTTGCTTTTAATGTCTAGTGTTTATAGCGAGAAAAAGATATTTGTTATAATTTTACAATGATCACTTGTTTAATTTTTTTTTTTTTTTTACAGGATCGCTAATCTCATGGCTGTCAATGAGAGAACAGCAACTTTAATTGATCATTCTCACTGAATTTCTACCTGGACAGGTGATTTCTAGAAGTATGCTTCTTGATTACTTCATATTTTTAAAGATTTTTGTCATACTTCATATTTTTGTCATACTTCATATTTTTGTCATACTTCATATTTTTAAAGATTGCTAAATTTGTCTTCATATCAACAAAGTTGAGCTAAGATAAATGACTAACAGCAGGAGGAGCTAATTGGGACATCTAACCACAGGTACCAGTCAATGGGAAAGCCCTAAAAGGCTAGGATATTTATGTTAAAATCCATTTTCTAAAGAAAAATGTATTTTGCATATCTGAAGAATTGTTAATTAGTATCCCATCATAGTTAATTTAAAAATACCATTATGGGTAGTTTATATTACTTTCCTTATATACATAATGTATAAGGAAAGTATTGTGACAGGGTCGAAAATTCGAATTCGAGTTTTCGACAGGAGAGCACGTTTCAAGCATCACTGATCACGAATCAAACATTTTTGAAGTGATGTCTGTGTAAAAATATGTGTGTGTCAGTGAGTCTGTGGAGACGATAACTGACGAACAAATTGACCGATTCGAACGAAATTTGGTACAAAAATCACAATCTGTAAACACTGGAAGCTTATTGTTTTTATACGCAATTGAATGTTCAGAACCCCCCTAAATTTTCGAATAAAATTTTGAAAAAATCATCAAAAAATCAAAACCGCTAACAAAGTTACGCAAGTAGACATTTCTTATGTAATTTTTCATTAGAAAAAGATTGACATAAATTTTAGAACACTAATATGAACTATTCTCGAGATATTGCACATTTTTCAAAAAAATTATCAAAAAGTTATATAAAATTAAAAAAAGTATTTCCTATTGAGAAACATGTTCACTTTTCATATGTAATACCATGCGATAAATTGGGTGACATCATTCTCGTGGATCTAGCTCGTTCCATTCATGAAAAAAGATACTTTGAGTAATACTTTTGTATTTGAACGCCAATAGTCAATTTATCTGCTGTAAGAATAACTTATTTCTCCATCCATAATGCTTTATGATATTTTGGCGACAAATTTGGCGGAATGTCGCCAACTTGGCGACATTTTTAATTGTTGCTAAATTAACAAAAATCTCACCAAATTGATAAAAATGACGCTAAATCAATGAAAATGACAACTAATTGAAGAAAATTCAATATCTTGGAAAGAATATAAGTATCTACTATAAGAATAACATTGTTTTAACTGTAAAAGTAGTATATTCATTGCATTATATAAGGAAAGTCATGTGTTGCCCACATCAGATTTTTTTGATTTTGTAACTGGTGTTATGCTACAATTGGGGAATAGTATTATGCTACTATCTAAGAAATGGATTATGCTACAAGCATTGAATTTTGCAGGTAGTCCTAATCTAAGACTCTTAGACTACCTGCAAATTTTTATACCTGTCAATTGTCTTACTATTTCTAAAATTTTTCCACAGTATCAAATCTAAAACTGACTTTTAAATTAACGGTACATTTATAGAAGAAAATAAACAGGGTTGCCATCCAAACAATGAAATAAAACTCCTTAATTTTCAAACTGTCCATGCAAGTTTTTTTAATTTTCCAGATGTTAAAAAACTTGTAATAATTTAAGGATATTGAATGGATTAAATACAAAAATTTTAAATAAAAACTTTAAAACTAGATATTATCCTATATAAAACAACAGTTCATAAAAGTTCATAACATTTTACCCAATTAATTATTGAAAATACTTATAGATAATTTAATAGAATTTACATTTACTGCATGATCTAAACTCTTTGTTCCTACAAAATAGCTATAATAAGCATAATAGCAACTATAATAAACTATAATATCTATAAATAGCTATATTAACTCTTTGTTCCTACAAAATAGCTAATAGACTATGACTTACAAATTTGCTATTTAATTGAAATTATGTAAAAAAATGTTAACATCCACAAAAGCTTCTGTTTTAATTAAGCAATAATTATATATAGTAAATTATTTCCCTAATATATATTTTATTAACAAATACCAAGAACATAAAAACAGATGTTTGAAAGAAGCAAATATTCTTAATTTCATATTGCATTGAAAAATTTAAAACTTACATAAATATATCAAATTTAACATATATGTGATTTTTTTTTACTGATGAAAATAATATATTTTATGACATTTTAAAGTGTCCCTCTTCACCAAATGAAAGACATTTTAATAGCTATAATAAGCATAGCTATGATCATGAAATAAAGTCAATATTCTGATTAACAAGTTAAAGTAGCTATTTATAAAGTACCTAAGTTGGTGGTAAACTGAAATTTAGCTTGAATTAAAAGTATAATACTTTAGATTTGTCAATAGTGAGGGTCAAGAATAGATTGAATTTTATTCAATGTTTCTAATGGTAGGAAAAAATGAATACATCACCATCGTCAGAGAATATAGATGAACGCCGTTACCAGAAAGTTTTTTGAATTGCAGAAATTTTAAAGAATTATTTAAAATATATATATATATATATATATACATATTTTTTTTTATTATTATTATTATGAGCAATGCGTATGCACTACTACTTTTATTTTCAAAAAACTATATTATATATCTAACTCTGGTAAATCATGTTTTACCCCCTTTTTTTCCTTTACGGTACCCTGAAAATATTACCTGAATAAATTAGGTAACCAGAAAATCAATATATTTGTGTGAGATGTGTGGGCATATACCATATATGACTCGACAGATTTTTGCAGAAAATTTTTGGGCAAATACTTTTGTTCGCAGACAGTTTTCAATTTTATACCACTCTGTTCATCGCATTTTAGATTGCTATTAGTTATAAAGTTATATATATAATATAATATAATATTAGTTATATAATATAATATTATATATTTAGAAAGTAGCTATTTATAAAGTACCTAAGTTGGTGGTAAACTGAAATTTAGCTTGAATTAAAAGTATAATACTTTAGATTTGTCAATAGTGAGGGTCAAGAATAGATTGAATTTTATTCAATGTTTCTAATGGTAGGAAAAAATGAATGCATCACCATCATCAGAGAATATAGGTGAACGCCGTTACCAGAAAGTTTTTTGAATTGCAGAAATTTTAAAGAATTATTTAAAATATATATATATACTAGCAGCATACCCGTTCTTCGTACGGAGTATATAATATAAAGAAACTTGAAATTCATAATCATGCCCAAATTCTTATAGTATACTAAATGACATGTTTAATCAAAATATTCTGTTAAAATATTTAATATAATGCTCCTAAAAAGAAGTTTAAGAATCTCTGTTCTCGCTATATAAAATTATCTTCATGGACATATCTGAAGAATAAAACATCTTGGACCCCTTATGTAAGCAAATATAAAAAAAAATATGGAATTGAATCAATATATGCAAAATAAAAGCGTTAAAATTGTATGGGACCCGTACTAATTATATACGCGAATATTAGAAAATATAACCTGTATTAGTAGATTACATGTATAAATTGAAAATACCAATAAACCCGTAATCTTTAAATCTGAAGACAGTCATTTATTCCAATATATGTCAAAATTAAAGTGCTAAAATTATATGGGAAGATATATATACACGTACTACTTATAATGTCCGATTATTAGTAGAAGATTACCCGTTTTGCAATATGAGTCACAAATGTTTTTTGGTAAAATACAACAGACGACGTAATAAATTGAATATATAATTAATCCCCTTAATCTTCATACCAGAAGACTGTACTTGATTCCAATATATATGCCAATATATGTCAAAATATATGCCAATATACCTGTACTACTTATATTCTCGTAGGTTAGAAGATACACCCGTGCATTCCTAGAAGATTACTCGTACAACGTACAATATGCGTGTGTCAGCAATTTTTGCCGCAATAAAACAATGGCGTAATAACTTAAAAATATCAATAATCCCTGAATCAATAATTCCGGAAAATATCAATAATAATAATGTTTAAACCTGAAGAGTATAATTGATATTATCCAGTCCAAAATGAAATGGCAATGAAATTTATTTTATATACATATCTTCATTATTCAAATCGGAAAGGATTTAATAAAAATCGTCTGCCGCATAAACACATTGGATTTAAATCCGTTGCTAAGCGACATGATATCATTTGCTTCAAATAAATTGGTAGAAAAAATATCGTCTAAATAGTTATATTTCTATGGAACATTTGGCGACAGTTTCGTCAAATTAGCGACATTTTAAAAAATCGCCAAATTTATCGCCAAGTGGGACTGTAGAACTGACAGTTCCACTTTGCGACAAATTGACGAAATATCATCACAATACTATCCCCTAACAAAAAACAATTAATATCATTTATGTAGCTCAATTTTATCAATTTCAAGATATTTTTATAGATTTGAAAACATTTTTATCAATTTGGTGACATTTTAAAAATTCGCTAAATGTATTACTAAGTAGGATGGTTGGTCTGACAGATAAATGCTAACCAAACATCATTTCAGTACTCTCTTCTAACAAAACAAAAAAAAATTTCATTGATATGTAGAAGACCCAAGCCACACGACCAACCCGAAGGTTTATGGCAGCTGTTTGTGTGTCGTTTATATCAATTTGGCGACATTTCCGTCAATTTGGCAAAGTTTAAGAAAAGTTGTCAAATTAGCGATATCCCTCCAAATTCGTAGCTTTGAATTTGCAGATCTGAATGAAACTTTCTTATCCCGTTTCAATATACTAAATGAAAACACTACAATTGTATTAGAAGATATACCCGCTCTACTCTTTTTCTGTTTCAACAATCGGCTATATGAATTTATTGGCTAAACACAATATATGAGTTTAGTAGCTAAATACGATATAAGCTTGAAAACTCTTTGCCAAAATAAATGAAATTGATGTACGCAGTCAGCAATTAATATAATTAAAAGAAAAATCAAACCGTCCATTCATAAGATATACTTTTATATCCATTTATCCATTTATTTATTATTTAAATCGAAAAAAAAATAATAAAAACATTAACAAACACATTTAATTTAATTACGATGTCGAGCAACATGATATATCCTCCTAAAATGTTAAAATTTATTAACCACTAACAGCACACCCGTCATTCGTACGGAGTGTATAATTTAAAGAAACTTAAATTTCGCAATCATGTGCAAATTCTGTTAAAATATTAAATTTATTGCTCCTAAAGAGAAGTTTAAGAATATATGTTCTCACTATGCAAAATTATCTTCACGATCAGATCTGAAGAATAAAACATCCTGCCCCCTTTTGTAAGCAAATTTACAGAAGAAAAAATAGGAATTGAATGAATATATACAACCCTGTACTAATTATATTGTCGCAGATCAGAAAATATGCCAATGTGTTAGTAGAAGATTACCCGTATTACAATATGCGTCTCAAAAATATTTGCCAAAATAAAAGAGATGACGTAATAAATTGAAAACATCAATAATATCCGTACTCTTTATACCAGAAGGTCGTAATTGATTCCAATATATGCCAATATATATCAAAACATATGTCAATATACCTGTACTACTTATATTCTCGTAGATTAAAAGATATACACGTGTATTTGTAGAAGATTCGTACAACATACAATATATGAGTTTAAACAATTTTTGTCATAATAAAATAATTGCATAATAACTTGAAAATATCAATAATCCTTGAATCAATAATCCCCGAAAATATAAATAATAATAATTTTTAAACCTGAAGACCGTAATTGATATTATCCAGTCAAAAATGCTATAAGAAAAATCAAATCGTTCTTTTCTAAAATATATTTTTATATCCATTTATTTATTATTCAAATCGAAAAAATAATTATTAAAATTAACAGACAGATTTAATTTAATTGCGTTTCTGAGTAACATGATATAAGATAGAATCTTATAACATGTTAAATATGTCATGTCTTATAACATAAACTGCGAAATTAAATAACGATTTTGATTTCTCTATACTTCTCATTGTTCCGTAAAAGCTTGTTTTAAATAAACCATGAACCATGGAGATAGATTTCCCCTTTAAATCATGTTTCAAACAATTCATGTTTTCAGAAAGTGACTAATTAGCGCAAAAAATCTCCCATCAAACTCAGAGATTAAATTTTAATTCACTTTCAAACGATTTTCAAGCTTTTCGTTTGGATAAACCACGGAGTTAGGGAGTAGAACTCCTAGGAAAAAGTTCCGTTTTTCATTAATATCTCGACAACCCCAGGTCTTAGAATCTCGAAACTTGGACAAAATTTATGGGGAGATATTTCAAGGCTATTCACCAAATTTCATTAAATTCGGTTCAGCTGTTTTTCCGTGATGATGAGACAAACGAAAATTTCGTTTTTTACTAATATCTCGAGAACCACTGGTCGTAGAGACTCAAAACACGGATATAATTTTAAGTGGGGCTATTTCTGGGCTACCCACAAAATTTCATCAAATTCGGTTCAGCCGTTCTCCCGTGATGGTGTGACAAACAGACAGACAGACAGACAGACAGACAGACAGACAGACAGACAGATTTTCATTTTTATTTATATAGATATATACATATTTTTTTTTATTATTATTATTATGAGCAATGCATATGCACTACTACTTTTATTTTCAAAAAACTATATTATATATCTAACTCTGGTAAATCATGTTTTACCCCCTTTTTTTCCTTTACGGTACCCTGAAAATATTACCTGAATAAATTAGGTAACCAGAAAATCAATATTTTTGTGTGAGATGTGTGGGCATATACCATATATGACTCGACAGATTTTTGCAGAAAATTTTTGGGCAAATACTTTTGTTCGCAGACAGTTTTCAATTTTATACCACTCTGTTCATCGCATTTTAGAGATGTTTAAATAAAATTGCATTCCAGTAGGAAAGTGTTTCATAATCAATGGTTTATGCATGATTAATCTTTCTTGTTAAAGTGTTCAAATCGACCGTTTACCATCACCAATGGGGAAAATCTTTTCCTGGCACAGACAATGCGAAAGTATAATAACCATTGTTGTGAGAGAGCTAATAATGAGTCCAATATCCAGCTTAGCTTCTATAGATAATTTTGACATGTGACAATGCAAAATGAGGTATTGGTTGATTCCCATGCCTTCGTTCAGACAAATGAAATTTGGTGGAATCAATTTGTCCATTGATGTCACAAACAAAAATTGTATCGCGATTTTACCTACAATGATTGAAACTATCAAGTTTCATGATCACTGAGCCATAAATAACC
Organism: Amaurobius ferox; assembly: GCA_951213105.1. Taxonomy (NCBI): domain Eukaryota; kingdom Metazoa; phylum Arthropoda; class Arachnida; order Araneae; family Amaurobiidae; genus Amaurobius; species Amaurobius ferox. The sequence goes on from OX578137.1 coordinate 159,078,466, forward strand.
TCTTTTATGCATAATTATGTCAAATTTTATTCTATGCTGCCATGTTAAAAAAATATATAAAATTTGGAATAAATTTTAAAGTTTTCACTCGAATTTCAAAAAATTGTATCTGGTTCTAGATTTTTTGTTAACAAAGCCAGACAAATAATTTTGAGTACATCCATTAATATTTGTGGCAGCTATCATGTACTCAAGATATCGACCAAAGACAGATGAAATAATCAAAACATGTTCAGAAGGTCCTAAAACATATAGGTATTGGCATCAAAATCAAAAAATTTCGCAAAAACAATATTTTCTCTATATTATATTATATGTATAGTATGAAAAAGTAAAGATGTCTGTGGGTGTATATGCAGCTGCAGCCTGTAGCAACAAATCTAGGCATAGTACAGACATAAAATTTGGCACATGGGTACTTTAGGGCCTGGTACGATGCGTCTCTGTGAGATTTTATCTTTGGCTGTCGCTGTGGTTGTTAGCAGGAATATTATTAAAGCATTCTCTAAATTTCATTCATCAGAACTTATAACAGATTTTTGAAAACCAAAGAACACTTTATCAATACACCTGCATATAATATATAAAAATCAATAAATTAAGAAACAAACTGCTGTGTGGGTGCACACATGGTTACAACATGAACGCTCAACTTATATCCTGAGCAACGCTGGGTACATTTTCTAGTGAATAATAATAAACCCAAAACAAATCCTATTTCTGGAGGTCACTCCATTTTTTAACTGTTTGAAAGATTAAAATTCCTTATTCCCCACTTCTTTCCTGTGGTTGAGATATCTATTACGCATTATCTCTGATAAGTGGATCCTAGCAACTAGCAAATGAGGGTTGAAATGCTTGGGATAGGGTATGTCCCATGCCCAACTTTTTGAGAAGTTCTTGCTTTGGAATTAAAGTTGTTCCATCCATAAGCTATAGATTAAGTGTAAAAGGAAAATTAGTTACAACGGGGATGGTGAAATTTTTTTTATTTATTTATTGACTTACAAGGAAGGTCTCCCGACCGACTCCCACCGATTTTAATGAAAAAATTACTGTGAATAGTATTAGTCTGTCACAACACATGGTGTAAGTACCAGCGGCCCTATAGCAATAGAAACGACACAATAAAATATTGAAAAAAATAGTTTTCATCACCAAATGTAACCCTACTGTAGAACTCGGCGCCAACGTTGGCATGCAGTATACGTTGGCATGCACATTCCCCGAGTATAAGTACGGAAAGAGTGCATCGACTCATTTGCTTTGCTCTTCGATTCGCTTACTGTTCTGTAGTACTGCACATTTCGTATTTCCAGCAACATTTATAGTTTATTCCTCTTTACAGTTTGTTTGAATGAAAAGTAATTTGCATGATTTTCTGTTTTTTTACAGTATCAAATGCTGATAGAACCTAGAACCAATTTTCAATATCTTATTGTGTCATTTCAATTGCTATAGGGCCGCTGGTACTTACACAATGTGTTGTGACAAACGAATACTATTCATAATATTTTTTTCATTAAAATCGGTGGGGGTCGGTCAGAAGACCTTCCTTGTTAGAAACATGAAAAGTTGTATAAATATTCCTCTTAATATTACTATACTAGCCACCTTTGGTGACCAGCCTATTCGCTACCCTTGAAAATTCTGACCGTGGCAAACTCGCTGGCGCAACTTACCAGAAAGGTGTAAGGTAACTGTTTGGATGGCCAGGAAGTATCATACAATTTAGATCAGAACCCAGTGGGGGAGATATCCACAGGGACCGTACATTCCTTCCCCTACCACCAACCTCTTGGAAGGACTTACGGACCCACATGTTTAATGTGATCGTACTGCGTGTGAAAACGGTGGCAGTTTTGACAGTAGCAGGAATCAAACCCGGGCATACCGAGTGCAATTCTCACACGCTAATCACTGGGCTACTGCGCCCTCCACGACAATCTTCGTAACTTTCTTTTTATTCACCAAATTTAGACCAGAAACCAGTGGAAGAGGCATCCACAGAGACCGTACCCTCCTTCCCCTACCACCAACCTCTCGGAAGGACTTACGGACCCATATGTTTAAAGTGTTCATACTCCGCGTGAACACGGCAGCAGTTTTGGCAATGGCAGGAATTGAACCCGCGCCTACCGAGTGCAATTCCCGCATGCTAACCACTGGGCTAATGCAGCCTCTGCGACAATCTCCATAACTTTCTTTTTATTCACCCAATTTAGACCGGAATCCAGTGGGGAGGCATCCAGAGGGACCATACCCTCCTTTCCCTACCACCAACCTCTCGGAAGGACTTACGGACCCACATGTTTAACGTGATCGTACTCCGCCTGAACATGGCGGCAGTTTAGGCAGTGGCGGGAATCGAATCCGGGCCTACCACTAACTTCCCGCGCACTAATTTACAATTTAAAATGACCATATGCTAAGCTCTTAAATCCATCATCCTCATTCCATCGTTCCATCATTTAAAATATCCATAAAATTAAAATATCCATTTAAAATATCCACAAATTAAAATATCCATTTAAAAAATCCATATCGTTCCATCATTTAAAATATAAATATAATAATTTCTACAATACATATGCTAAGCTCTTAATTCATTTAAAACCGAAAGCGCAGGAAACGGAAAGCAAATACTTATTCGGTTTTTTATTGTCCCACCCATCGCTATGCATATTCAGAACCGTGACGTCACCTCCACCTAAACCGGCACCATTGAAACGTGTTCTTTCGGGAAACGGGCGATGGGAAATGGCAACTTCTTTTGCCCGCCGCGATGAATTTTAAAATCATGATTTCTTTAAAATTCCGATCCAGTGGCCAATTTTAATTATTTCTTGACCAGATTGGGCTTGTAAGAAAGCCAGATGTTTGAGCTTTCTATATATGTAAATTATTAATCGAAATTATGAGTACTTTTTACTATGCGAGAATTTAAAAACCAAAAATCCTTTTTTTGAGCCAAAAGTGACTTGTTTTAAAATCCTTAAAAAATATTAGAAATCGAAATTGAGATTTAAAATTGATATATTTTTACTCACAATTGTCAGCTCTTTCAGGTGGTGTGATTTGTTTTTTTCTACGACATCTGGATCATGGAGAAAAAAGAGCAAAAAACGGTCGAAATCGCATAAAACATTAAATAACAAAAAAAATAATTAAAATTTTAAAAATCGGTTTTCACGTGTCACCTTATTTACTTATATACTTATTTACTTTTACCTTAATAAAGTCCAATTATAAAATGCATACCCAGTTTCATTAAAAAGTATGGCCTAAATTTCATGCATCTCACACAAAAATTAAGACACATGGAGCATTTTATAAATGTAAAACCTTTGAAAATTCCGTTTCGAAAAAAATGCATTTAAAGTAAATAAGACAGAAATACTATGTAGATAGTAGTAACTAGTGGTTACTAGATACTAGCGGTTTTTTGCCCCTGGCGCAGTTAAATGTGTAAAATAATGTTATATATTAATAAAAAAAAAAATTTTTAGTCAATTTTTACTCATGTCAATGTTTATATCCCTGTAAGTGTAAAAGGAAAATTTACTTACGAAATAGCATATTTCTTCTTTTTCCTAGTTGATGGATCTAGTTCATATCCTGTTTCAATCACATCATGTGTTTTTCCAGTCTCAGAAAGCCTGTTCTCTAGTTCAACGACGACATACTTACAAACTAAGTAACAGAAAGACAGAATAAGTAACAAAAAAGAGTAATTACTACTTGCATATATAATAATAGCTCAAAAACTGCTGCAATAACACTATAAATTAAAATTTTGTAAAATATAGCATATATACAAAAATAAATTAGTCAACAGTTTTCAATGACAAAAATCTGATGTAAACAGCAAATGACTTTTCCCACAGACACAAATTTGTTTTCTCCTTATTCTTTTTTTTATAATTTATTAAAGTGAGTTTAATAGCACAAAATAAAATGGATAATTATTTGAAATTACACTGAATTTAAACTGGACGTATTTTCACGGGAGAATTTGAAAAAATGCAAGAAAACTAAATAAACTCAACGATTACTCCTATAATTATGGAATTGGCCTTTTTCTTTTTGTCATCAAAGATTACATAGGAAACAAGCATTTAATTGATACATTTGAGTATATGTAGTCCTTTATTTCAAAATTGGTGATATTTGCAGGCTATTTCGGAAGGGGGGAGGGGGGGGGGGGGTAAGAGTATTTTTTTTTCTGAATCATACCAAAATCTAATTAGCACCAGGGAAACCCACAAGCAACTTACCACATTTTATGAAACTTGGTCAATTAGCTTTTCAGCTAAAGTTGATACATACATTGGATTTTATACATTTAATAAATAAATAATAAATTATTTTATTTATTATTTATGAATTAATTTATTATTAATTTATTTATTATTAATTTATTTATTATTAATTTATTTTATTAATAATTTAATTTATTATTAATTTAATATTAAAAAATAAATAAATAATAAATAAACAAAAAAAAGACAGACAGACTCACACAAACGTCATGCTAAAAATAGTTTTTCAGGTTCTAGAGTGCTTAAAATGTGTAGGGTCGAAAACTCTACAATTTTTGACACAATTCCAATACTTTCCCTATGCATCATCCATCCCAATGTATTGCAAAAAAAGTATAACCAGCCTTTTCAGGGCTGACAAAAAGCACGACCTTACTTACTCAAGTCAGTGTGGCAAATGAGTTGCTTTAAAGAATCAAATAATTCCTTAATTAAATATAATATTTTAATATAATCCTACTATAAGTAGTCTTTTGTAATAAGACTACTTTGGTGTATGAAATCTTCAAAAGTTGGATACACACACATTTTCTTAACAGTATTAACTAAGCATTTAGGGAATTTTGAACATGACACAAGACAATATTATCAATCAATCAAAATTTTTATTGTGAAACACGTTTACCCCAAACAAATAGGTATGGCAACAGTATAATACAAAATCAGATTATCAAAAATTATTCTACAAAACTCAATTGTCTTTTTCACATAAACATCCCTCTAGACATTTTTTTACCATTCAATGCATAATTATTATCTACATGCTGTGTTACATCTAATGTAGATCTTGAAAGATTTCAATATAACAAATTTAATTACAGCCTGTAATAAAATCAGAACTTCATAAATAAATTGCATAAGTATGCAGTTTCCAGTTCTTTGATTTTCTGGTAGAAGGCATTAAAATCAATAACATTTGATCCAACAAACTTGTAGTCAATTAAAGAACTTCTACATTAAAAGATCTGCACCTTTGACATCTTCTTAACATACGCCATTCTTGAGATATAGATTCCACAAATATATTGACTAACTAATGCAAACAGAAACAGTGGTGGCCTAGCAAATGCTGATATAGTCTACTATCCATTCATTGGTGGGGCCTCCACACTGGCAGATCCATAAACATACAAATAGTCTGTGGATAAATTAGAGGAGGGGGTGATTCCTATTCCCCATTTAGTATCCAAAGTGATTGATAATGCATAAATTTATCTAAAATGGTGTCATATTACAAAGAAACAGGATTGTGCATTTACTAGGCACCATTGTGCGAAATCTAAAACGGAAACTCCAAGCCCTGTTATCCTTATCGCCCAACCTCACCTTTACGATTTTAAAGTATTTTGAGAGAAAGCAGTAAAATGAATGGCATTGCTATTGACTCAATCTAGCTGAGTATATGACATGCATTAAGAATTTGCCAATGTCTCCTAATATCTAAAAGGAAAGCCAATTTTCTAAGTTATGGGTGCCCAATAAGAATTTACCAAGGGTCCCTAACATAAAAAGGAAATTTTTACTTTCAGAATCAGGAACTTATGATAAGGATTGAATACTTGTCCTTGACAAAGTTCTTAAAAAATTAATTAACATCAAGAATTGAAATACATTTTTAGGGGTATGGGCTACAAAAATTTGTGAAAAGCCTTGATTTCTGGAACAGAATAATTGCCTCTGGCCTATCTTGTCACTTCTTTTTCCATTTAAAAATTCATTTTTCATTTAATGAAATACTTTCAGCCTTTTAGATGTTGCTGCAAAAGGACCAAGACAGTCTTTTACTAAATCAAAATAGGCAAATGAAGGTATCAAAAAATTGTAGAAGGCTCGTAATCATTGCCAAATATTATGGCAATTGGCATAACCCTTACTTTAAACATGACTGCATAGTGACAGGCTTGCTATGAATATCGCTATTGATTACTTTTTCTCTTTTGTATAAAACCATTATTAACAGTACAAATCCAGCATTATAACCTAAACTACTGATTGATTGGTTTTTTAACACCTACTCGTTAATTTAGCAACTAATACTAATTCAATAAATTTTAGGTTGTGTTCATAAGACAGTACGACATGCAAGTAAACATTCAAGAAATAGGTAAAATGCTATTGGAGCTAAAGAGATTCTAAATTTTACCAAAGAGCTCATATTAAGCAACCTTAACTAGACCCTATACACAAGAATACATACCACTTATTTTTCAAACTAAAATCAATAAAACTTTACATAAAATAAAAGCTCCACTCTTAGATTTTGCACTGGCACTCATAACTTTTCAAACCAGCCTTAGCCGACTATATAGGTGCTCCACAACTTGATCATCCATTGAAACATTTGTAGCAAGATGTTCAAATTAGCTCTATATTTATAAGAGAGCTCATTAAAATTAACTTTTTTCCTGTGAAACTGCTTAAATTGAACCCTCTCACAAGAAACCAAAAAACTGTATATTCTTGTTTAGCACTGTTAAAAAATTGGCCAATAAATTTGGGATTATAGGTAATCAATTTACAAGTGCTTTAAGTTTTTTTTTTTTTTTTTTAAACATTGCATGCAGTATCTATCAGTAATTGAAATTAATTATATCATAACCCAACAGAAAATGCAAATGATAGATTTCAAAGATAAAATTTTGCATTCTTGTTTATGGATATAAAATCGACACAATAAATATAAAACCGACATAATAGATATAAAATTAACACAATGAATATAAATTAATCAAAATATGGTGTAAAAACATATTGTAAAAGAAAGCCGGCAGGTATCAAAGCATAAATGATAAAATCTATTGCACCTTCGCAATTTCCAGCATATTTTACTCCATACAATTCTTCCTCGGGAGTTTCGCCTTCCTTTTCACTCCCATACGAAGGAACGCAAAGGTTTATAAATAAAATAAAAATTACGACAGCAACGAATACTTCCATTCTTGAGTTGAAAAACCAAGGAATTACTTTCTTATTTTTATCATGATGCTACTGAAAATGATACGTTGATAAAATTAAACCCGTAGATAAATAAGTAGACGCGTTTAATCAGCATTTGCTGGAGATATCACATTCATTCAACATTTTAAGGTAATAAAAAATGTACGAATATTGCACATCCCAGGTTCCTCAGTTTAATTTAATACACAAACACTTTAGTTCAAAACACAATTTACAAACTACAAATATTAAAGAAAACATATTTAAAGCAGAAAAGTCAACTGGGAAGATTTTGATTGGTTAGCCGTCAAAATTCATTTTCAAGATACATTTGATTTTATGACGTCAAACATTAAAGAAATTTTATGCTTATGCGAAAACCCATCTAATCTGGCTTATGTCATAGTTCGTTTACAAGTTATGTAGCTTTTAAACTATACTTGCATTTTTGTAAAGTTTTCTAAATTTGTAGGGGAATTCTTTTTTCAGAGTTTCGGCTCTGAGTGTTCAAACCTGGTTCATATTCGTTTTTGAACTGGCAACATGAACTTATGTAAATAAAACTTAAAAGTCTTGTCTGCGTTCTGCCTTTTTAATTGTTTTTCAGCTATAATTATCTTATAAATCATTTAACGCTCTTCCACCTCACTAATCAAAGAAAGATTTTTTTTAATAAATATTTGTGCCATAAATTTTGGTGTGAAAAAATTTTATTTATTTTTTTATTTTTCTTATTTTGTCTCAAAAAAATGAATGACTATAAGCAGTACAAAGTATCCCAGGTACTATTTAAAGAATATGTTTATACAGTAAAACCGATAGAGACGACATATTAAAGTGCCAATATAGTAGAGTTGCCGTAATTTTTTTTAAACTGGAATATTTCCAATTTTTTATTAATAAAACCTGGGACATTTTTAAAAAAAACGGGACATGGTACAAATTAAGAAATCCAAAAATAAATCTTTTATATAACATATGTTGCACTTTAAATAAGAGACTGGTATAAAATACACGGACTATCTAACATAAATTCCACTTTAAAAATAATTATAAATTACAAACATACTTTAATTAGAAAAATTGCACTTTCAAAAATACACAATAGTCAAGTTTATATTTTAGAATCGCCAGAATATTTATCAGATATATGTACCTGTTCAAGAAGTTGTTCTTTCTGATATTCGAGCATAGAACTCAACACAAAATAAATCTTTAAAATTGGCCTTTATATTTGTTAACGTTTTCACTGCCTCAGTTTTTGTTCATAGTACATCATTAATCAAAAAACATGTTTAACATTGCTTTACCATTGTAATACCAAAAGACTAAGCATTTCAGGTTCTCAGCATTTATATCCTGTTTTGTAAAATGAGCGAACATTTTAATCCATTTCTCACTAATACTGTGATCCTTTAGTTCACGCCACACTTGTAATTTATTTTTACAATATTTCTTCATACCAGCAAACTCATCAGAAAAATCCTCTTCATATACATGTAAAATTTGGTGACGTCTTTATAAATATATAGATTTCTTGTATGTTCTTCCAAATTACAGGCTCCTTTCCCTTCATATTGAAACATAGACTGAAGAGGCCTGAGAAATGATGTACACCATTCCTGAATATATTCAATGCATGTGTACCTAATAGAAATCTACTACATGACTTTGAAACTTTCTAACTGTTATGCATCCTTCATTTTCTAATTTTTGCCACTGATGTCTCACAGTAGTTATAAGAAATTTTTCTACTTTCCAGCAATTTAACATTTCCACCAGTTTGTGCCATCCTTCATTTCAAATGCTATTATATCTTGCTTTTCAACATATTTGATTTGACACATTATACTAAAAACTAGAATAACATCTGTCATCCACAGATTTTTTTAGAAAGGACACTTAAAAAGTAGGACATTTGAGATACTGGGACATTTTATCAAAAAATGAGACTGTCCTGGGAAAACAAGATGAATGGGAACCCTACTATATAGTCTACCGTAACATTTTCATTCCACGTGCAAAATCCCCTGTATTATGTAGCTGCTAATTCCCTGTATTTTCACCTCCCTCAACAACTACAGATTTTGTTTAGACAATGTGAAAGGTTATTAAATAGGCTTCATCATATTTTATATTTTGTTTCGATCATTCCTATATACAAGTTGTCAAATTTTATAATTTTGTCATTTTACACTTACTTATTTATTCTGCTTTCACAATTCTCTTTAGTTGCCGGATTCTGCATACTATGTTCCCAATTTCCTTACAGATGAAGAAGAGAGGATTCTTCTTGAAAAGATTTATGCTTCTCCCAAGCCTAAGTGGAAAACTCTATCCAATAGAAGATTACAAAATTGGGGTATATTTCCTTGTAATAATTTCTTTTCATCTCTGCACTATAATTCAAAGTTATATTTGAATATGCATCAAATTTTGCATACCTAATAAAACCATTTTATTGCAATTATGCCTTGAGACGATACAAAGAATGATAAATTATGAAAATAAAAGCTCAAGTACAAGTTTTTAAAATTTAAAAATAATAGTTTTGAATATTATAATTGTACTTTTACTGTAATTTTCTGTTTCAAGAATGTTTAGGCTTAATTTAAATCATAAAAAAGTAGCACTTCTAGCCTGAGTTGATTATATATATATGTATATATATATATATATATATATATATATATATATATATATTCTCCCTTGCTGATCAGTTCAAATGTATGATTTTTTTAACTTTGTACCTATCTAACATAAATATGTAATTTTTTAATAGTCCTCCAATGAGGCATTGTCTTTAGCAGTATAACCTAATCATCACTCACCTTTGATTCTTTTCCATTTAACACTATCCAATATTAACAGAAAAGGAAAAAAGGAAATTTATTTTAATCCATTTGTATTTTGAAAACATTGGCATATTAAAAATGTTAAGAAGTCTTATCAGTATCTTTTCTCGTATTTAATATTTGAATTAGGGTATTGATGCATGATCTTAACACTTAATGGCAAAGCTATACATTTCTGTTTAGGTTGACACCTAGCATGGGTCCCTGTAGAGAAGGGAAAGGAAGGGAACTTACCCCCCCCCCCCTCTGCCCTTCAGATATTCAGGGTCACAAAGATGGATATCAAGCTAGTCAATGTTATATGTTTTAACCTTGAGTTTGCTCCACTGATATCAGTGGTTGTCCAACCTACAATTAATTTTATAGGCACTCGTGAAATCTAGTTTTTTATGACTAACAACTGAACAGTTTTGTTTATAAAGTTCATGTGTAATAAGATTGACCAGGCAAAGCTATGCATCAAAAATTCTTCTTTTCTTTCTTTCTCTCTTTTTACAGCTGCATTGTTACAGTTAGTTTACTTTAGTTGTATCACCTGAAGACGTTAGTATTCACCTACACTGTGCATATACCCTAACCATCATATCCTATACTATAAAGCACCATATTCTTGTATATTGTATATTCTATCTTAAAAATGGGTCTAAGGATTTTGATGAAATGAGGTTAATCTACTATTATTAGGTGTGAAAAGCAATTTAACTAGGTCTTGACTTTAGGAAAACTCATTTACATGTTTCCTAACCATTTTTACCCCCTTTAGCAGTAAATGAGTAATCAGTAATATTTACAAGTTTAGTCATTGTTGCAAGATAGTTAAAGAAAGAGGCCAATGTGCAGCTTCACCTCATTTATGTAAGAGAAAGGGAGTAAGGAAGTTGAGTCATTGTTGTAAGATAGTTTGAAAATCCAGTTAGATTGAGATCAACAATTAAAAAATTATCAGATACATGTTAAAGAGCAGTTGTGGTGAAACTCAATCTGCTTAGCGAATCAGTTGCTAACAAATGAGATATTTATATTTTGACAGATGAAAAGAAAACTAGTATCAGGACTCTTAATAATGTTGAACTGCATAAAGTTTATAGTTTGAATTAAAGCAATGTATTCTTGTAAATATTTATAAAATTTTATCTGAACTGTATGAATGCTGAACTGTATAATGTTTATAGTTTGAATTAAAACAATGTATTCTTGTAAATATTTGTAAAATTTTATCTCGAAAACAGAGTAAACAATGCTTCATGGTCACCCCTGGAAATGTTGAAATTTCAACTTTAATAAGGAGAACAAGATGCAGCTAGAAGAAGACCAATCATATTCTAATCTCGAAGAACTTCGTTTGGATTAGGAAGATAAGCTTACACCATCTACAAAACTAATCCAAGCAACTAAGGTGAGAGACATGAAAGGAATCTTCAACTTCTATATGATAAGCAATGTTCAGTGACTAGACGACATGCAACGCAATGACTAGCTGAGGAAATCAATGAACAATGTGACCAGCACTTGAAAGAACAATGACATCAAACATCACAATGCATCACAACCAAAACCACCGAAGAGCATGTTCAGTGACTAGAAGAGATGTGACAACATACAACTCAATGACTAGCCTACAAAAACAGTGAATGACATAGCCAGCACTTGGAAAAATAATGATATCGAGCGTCACATCAAATCACAATCAAAATTGCAGAGTATAATGCCTATGGAGCTCAAATTTAAAGAATAAAAAATGCAAAAAATAAAATTTTGATACAAAATTTTTAATATAATGCAAACAATAAAAGAAACTGATAACCTCACTAATACAACTAATGCCAACTTGAAAAAGAAACATTTAAAGAATTTTTATGAAATAAAAAGAAGATAGAATTATTTTTCATTCTGATAATAACTGTAATGCAAAAAGAACTAAACAGTATGGAATTTGAATGTATGAGAAAGTCAAATGGAGTCTTGCACTCCAAGAAGGTCTTTTTAACCTTTTTGAAATGTAAAATTGCATTAATATGTAATTCAAGAACTTGGAATTCTTACAATTTGAAATATATTGAGTTTTTGCTGATTTTATTCTCAGCTTCAAAAACATTCTTGACCCCTTTGTTTAAAGTATTACATTTATCTTTGTTAGAAGAGCTTTTGAATATTAATTTTTAATATTTTACTTTAAAAAAAATTATATTTGCAGTTCTAGAATAGAAATTAGAGCAATAAAAATGATTATTGTTCATAAGTACCATATGTGTCTGGTTAAAGTCAAATAATGTGTAATTCTAAAAAAATAAAGATCTGTCAATGATAACTGCATGGAATAATATATTGGATATATTGCTTGTACAAAATTATTAAACATTTTGCGCAAAACTATTTTTATTTTTTTTTAATATTGGATGATAAGAACATACATAACCATCTTACATAATAAAAAAAATGTCTTGTGACTCTCTGCCTGTCTATGTGTGTGTGCCTTGTAGCGGAAAATCTAAAAATTATATAGCCATAAGTACACAGGTACTTCCAAGACCCGGGAAAGTGCACCTGAGTGTTATTTTTTTTTTAATTTTCAATTTTTTAGTTAATTTGTTTTAGCCCAAATTACAATGATTATTGGGTGATAATCACACAAATCCGTTCCTTAGTGACCAAAAAATATTATTGCAGAGTTTCCATCTTGACATCATCAGAAAGATTGAAAAGTTCTCTTAAAAAAAAACTTAATAATGTCTAACGGAATCCATGTGATTAATAGACGAATTTTCATGAATTTTTAAAAAATATATACTTTTTATGTATTTAAAAATTCGTCGCGATATAAAACAAATTGATGGCCAATCCAATGTTTATAATTTAACACCAGCTATTTTAAATACCACAGACTGCTCCAAAACAAAAAATAATTGGTGAGTTCAACTGTTCATTAATTATGAATTTTTCATGTGAATGAACTCTTAAAAATTTTTTCTGTGATTCAGTACCATCCTTTCTACCTTCTCCCTTATCAGATTCAGGTCCATTGGCATATGTGCATAATGGATGGGTTCTTAGTATTCAAGAAGAAAAGGTCTCATAGAAGTTTTGAATCTTATTTTTTTTTTCTACTTTGCAAAGCGTGTTTTTTTTTTTGTTGTTGTTGTTGTTTTTCGTTTTTTGGATAGTGTGCATGGGGATTTAAAGAAAATTGAGGTATTATTTAAGGACGTTTACTTATAGCCTGGCAATACTGGGTAGTTTGTTCTAGTAGTATATAATTGTTATTGTAGCTTGTTAAAAATATGTCTATTCTCATTTCAATTTGTTAGCAAGTAGGTACCATTAAGTATACATAAATAAGATATTTTTCCCTATGTTATTGGAAATAATTGTATGCAAAATGTCCTGTGCATAACTTTTTGAATCTCTCACCTTCTGTATCATGCAATATAATTATATAATGGCACTATTAGATAAAAGAATGTATGAAATTATTTGACTATAAATAGAAGCTATGGTTTGCTTGTTTTTATAATTTTAATGGGCCATGTAGTCTTTAAATAAGTAAGTCTTCCTAATTTCTCAAAATGTAAAAATAGGAAATATGAAGAGAAAATAAAATTTGGTGGATTAATTTTATTAATATTTTTAGGTGGTCTACCACATCCAAAAGGAATGATTCAAGAAGATTTACCACAAGTAATTAATCTTTAATATATCTTAATATTGTAGTACTGTGTATGGTTTCTCATAGGGTCCTGTAGTTTAGAAATTGTATCTTATTATTTTCCACTTAATACACAAGTCTACTACTTGTATTTTATTATTTTTCAATCTGATACACAGTGTGATCATAGTTATTGTTTCTATTCAGAACTATCTGTAGTTAGAACCAGTAGTAGAAATGTAACTAAACTTGATACAAATTTTATCCAGACCATTGAGAAAAGAAACTATAAAATGCTGCTGAAAGGAAAGAAATTTTTATATTACTCCCCTTTAAAATAGCCAACATAATAAATACTACTAGCTCTGGCCATACCATAAAAAATGTTTGTGTGTTTTGATTAAAAAAAATTCTAAGAGTCAGCACTATCTATCTCTATATTAAAAGAAAGTAGCTGATGCCGCCTCCGCTATTTGACAAATTTCTCGTTTCTCAAGATTCTTTGCTTCGTACTGCAAAACCTATTGCATATAAAAATATGAAATTTGGTACACTTGTAGAAAATTCTTTGGGGAATATGCTGAAATAAACCGTTTTTTGATATATATTGTAGTTTAAGAAATACTTAATGTCAAAGTCAAAAATAAAATAATTGAGCTGTGAGTTCACGTCCTGGATAGACTAAAAATAGCAAGACCACGAAATTTTGCAAGCAGGTACCTACCTGGGTGAATTTTTGCAAGACAGAGCCCCTTTTTTTAATTTCGATGTAGTTTTTGAGATATTTTACTTTTTATGCACTTCTGAAGTGAACTTTTTTTTTCGTATCGGCACGTCTAGCGATTTCTCTGTCACATACCTTAAAAACTATAGCATACAAAAATATGAAATTTGGTACATTTATGGAGAAATAATAGGGTAACATGGTTAAATAAACTGTTTATCAATTTAAACTTTAATTTGGCATGAAACAGCTCACGAAGTGAGCTCATAATCAAGGAATTCAGTTTTTGGATTCCCTGGGCTAAGAAAAATCCCTGCTTTTCCCACCTGCAGAAAATAGGCAGGAATAGAAAAGAGATTTTTGAAAGTAGAATTTTTAGAAAATATAGATATGAAGCAAGTACAGCGAGTAGGAGATGAAGCCTTCTGAAGGGGGTTGCACCAGCAGAGGGCAGAGCCCCTAGTATATTAAAATATAATTATTTCTTCAATATACTCATACACTTTGTACATATGGTGTTTTCCTGCTATCAGGTTTTGAATTATAATTTTTTATTTTAAAAATATATTGCTCATATCCTATACTTGCGACAAAGCTAACTTGACTGTAGAAAAGTATGGAAAAACTATAAACCTCTGCTAAGTTATATAGTCCATACATTAAATGCTATTGATAATTAAAAACTAAAATTCTACTGTATGCCAAAGGTTTGTGTTCAAATCAACCAATTCCTGTATTAAAATTAAATATTCATTCATGGAGTTGCATATTTCAATAAGAAAGCTATTAATATGCAATATGAATACTGTTACTGTGGAAATAATTTAGTAAATGTATACATAATGGGCATATAAAGACTAAACTAAGGAAATAGTTGGTCATAGCCTTCCACAATTTATTCAAGTTAGTCTTGCCCAAGTCTGTGCCAAATTTTGTTCACTTTTGACAACCTATTCTCCCTACATGTAGTATTGAATTGGTATACTTTAAGTATGTTAACAATGACTGCAAGATATTGTTTATGATATATTAATTTAGCCTGTGTGTTTTCCTGCATTTAACAAGGTATTACTACACTTCAAAATTGTTTGAAACTGAATTTTACTCTATAGATGTAAATACATCATGTATTTGAAGAAATATAAATTAGTAGTAATAAAAAAATTTAAGATATATTTTGCGTAAGGGCAGAAAAAATTTTAATCATACTTCTTACATTTAATAATACCTCTTAAGGAATTTTATGTGCCTCAGTCAGACCATTATTCACCCCCAGCTGATAAATATAAAAAACTGTGTACTGTGAAACACAGACAGTGGTAACATAGTGATAACTTTTATGTAATATTAGAAGGTTACTGCCCCCAGCTCACTGTCATTTGCCAATCCCTGCCAAATACCTCACATGGCCCCAACAGCATGGGACGGTACACCATTCTCATACTCAGCAACAACTACTTCAAAACTTTTTGATAGGAAAACGCATCATCCAGCAATAACAGTGCATATTCATTAAAACAGGTTGCTTTCTTTGATGACCTACATAGATGTAAAAGAATTGAAATGGGTTCAAAATGTCTTAAAACATGTTATCTGTCAAAATCAAAAATTTTCGAGTAAACAATACTTTCTCGATATCAATACAGTAGTATGAGAATAAATATGTGCATGCTATGATCCAAAGAAACTAATGTAATGAATCTATTGCAATCTATTTTTAAAATATTTTATTGAATTCTTTATGACTGATGGTTGTCTATCTGTCTATTTCAACTTCTTTGGTGTCATTTTTAGCTGTTGTCCTAAAGATTATCTTCCTTTAGCTGCTGTCCTAAAGATCTGAAATTTGGTACAGCATCTTCCGTGCGCGTGCGCAATAGAACAATTTGATTCATTAAAATTTAATGGAACCTTGAAAAATAGAACCAACATTTTTTTTCATTGTTGTAAGATCATTAAAAATAAGTCCAATATGCAGCTTCACTTCTCTCTCACTCTCTCTCTGTATATATATATATGTGTGTAATTCCATCATTGTAAGATAATTAAAAAGGCGTATAATAAAAGCGTTAAAAGGCAGATTCACTGTTCTTTGTATGCATATCAGTGCAGGCTCCAGGGTTTGCTTCATTCTAATTGGTGAAGGAGGCTGTAACCCAGAATTTTATTATATATTAGAAATATTTTATCTTTTTCTACAGACTTTTTACACATTTTCTTTGAAAAGGAGAAGAAGAGAAACTAAAATGAAATACTCATAAAAATATTCTTAAATAAGTTTTTCTTTCAGTAAAAATTCATCTTATGTCAACCATGGGGATTAAAAATATTAAACTTAAAACGTAGTCATCTAAAAGAAAATTCTCATTTTAGAGTGTATTGTGTGTGTGTGTGTGTATATATATATATATATATATATATATATATATATATATATATATATATATATATATATGTCAGAAAAGTCTTCTAATGTTCTCCTTGCTGTTTAGATTACATTTTCACAAAGTCCCCAAAAACTTTTCCAGGTCAGTTTTATTTTATCAACCCTGTATATATGACATATATATGGTGTGTGTGTATATATATATATATATATATATATATATATATATATATGCACAATGTATCAATATGGTCTAATTCTTTTGAGCTAGTGCTATATATAAGTAAAATTCACTAATATTATGTACTATATTTGATAATAAATAATTTATTGGTTAAATACACATACATATGTATTGGGTAATAATTATTCTCTAAAATATAAATGACATATACAGTGATACGTCGTTTCACGAACATAATCCATTCCTTGACCCTATTCATGAACTGTAAAGTTCGTGATCCAAATCAATTTTTCCCATTATAATTAATGTAAATCCAAATAATATGTTTTTTATCCCAGAAATTTTTTTTTAACATGTTATGGCATTATGTGTGGAAATAATACAGAAAGGAAAAAAATATCACAGTAATATTAGAAGAAAGCAGTTTAATTACCAAAATAAAACTAATTTTACAGTACATATACAATTTACCTTTGTGGTTGATAATTGCTGGCACCAGAGGATGGAGGAAGTGGAGAGGGAGAGGAGGAAGATTACTCCTTTGAAAGAGAGGCAATTGGTAATTATATAAGATAACGATCCAGAGAAATTTGCCTTTTTT
The DNA here is from genome assembly GCA_951213105.1 of Amaurobius ferox. NCBI lineage: Eukaryota > Metazoa > Arthropoda > Arachnida > Araneae > Amaurobiidae > Amaurobius > Amaurobius ferox. Next base: position 159,096,118 of record OX578137.1, read on the forward strand.
TTTGCTGAAGAATTTTGCGAAAATGGGTCATTACATTATCATTTAAAATGTCCACTGCTCTGCTGGTAACAGTTTTATAAATTACTTGCTGATCCATTGGCTGTAATAGAGGTGTGGTGTTAGGAGGCAGAAATTTGATCTTAATAGAATTGTATGCAGGATCAAGGTCTTCTTCAACATTTGGAGGATGAGCAGGAGCATTGTCCATAAGCAGCACACATCTAAGGGGTAGTTTCTTTTCCTCAAGATATGTTTTAACAGGAGCAGAAACATCATTCAACCACTCCCTAAAATATATTCTGGTAACTCAAACTTTAGAATTTGATCTCCACATTACTGGAAGCTTACTTTTTATCACTTTATTGCGCTTAAAAACACACAGATTTTCAGAAGGGGCTTAATTTTAAAATCGCCACTTGCATTTGCACACAATAATAGTATAAGCCTATCCTTCACTTGTTTGTGGCCAGGTAGTAACTTTTCCTCCTTGGTTATATATGTCCTTTTTGGCATTTTTTTCCAAAATAGCCCTGTTTTATCACAATTAAAAACTTGATACGGGACATAACCTTCTAAGTCTATAAACTTACTAAAGTCCTTCACATATTTTTCTACTGCCTTTTGGTCCAAACTAGCTGCCTCTCCATGCCTAACAACACTATGAATTCCAGTTCGTCGACAAAATTTTTCGAACCATCCTCTACTTGCCTTAAATTCCTTGATACGAGTATCACTTGTACTTGACTGGTTCACCAATAAATATTGATAAAGCTCTAACGCCTTCGCACATATCAAAGCCTCACTCACACTATCTCCGTGAAGCCCCTTTTCATTAATCCAAACTAACAACAATTTCTGTACTTCTTGTAACACTTGAGGCCTTTGCTTTGTTAACTTAGTCACTCCTTTAGATACATCAGCTTTCTTCAGTGCATCTTTATTCTTTAGAATAGTACAGATCGTCGATTTCACCATGTCGTTCTCCTTGCCGAGATCCGAAACATGAACACCACTTTCATGTTTAGCTATAATTTCCTTTTTTGTATCAACAGTAATACATTTAAGATTCTTAAAACCACCTTCACTAACACTTTTCATTTTTTTTAGGAGCCATAATCATAATCAGTGATAAATTTAATTAAATAAAGAAAAAAATTAAATATCAACAATTGCTGTTGGGATTCTACTGCATCCACACGAACTGGGTTGCTGTTGGAGGCGTGGCTCTGCACAGGGTTTTGTGCACCATGAGTCGAGCCACATGCACTCCATGCACTCTGTGCGTGCATGGTCATCAAGCGAAGCAAAATTTGTTCGTAAATGGTGTTCACAGACCGAGACGTTCGTGATCCGAGGTATCACTGTATATATATATATATATATATATATATATTTGAAATATGTAATAATAAGAATTATGTAAAAATAAAAAAATAAAAATACAATTCAAGTAATATTAACATCACCATAGAAGCAAATTCACGGCCATAATGCCGATAAGAGAAAAGAACAGCACCGTCCCAAATTCGATGATTAATCAGAATTAAATTCATCTTCAGGTCTGAGTATTTAATTCTAATTAACCCAAACAAATGCCTGTTTCAGATTAAGCAATAGTACATTACTATAAATGCTTAAACTCAGACTACAGGCATCAAAAAATGAAAAAAGGATACATTAAGAAAATTGTATTACCATGCGGCATGAACCCTTCTTCTTCCACCACGTGTATACACGATCAACCTCAACAGCTTAATCTAGAAGCACCGAAATGAACAAGTCGAAATTCTACCAGGGAGGCAGTACGAACGTTCACGGAAATACTCCCAAACCCGTCCAGTGAGTCTAAGCTGGAGACTGGACAAGCAATTCAGAATACAACTTCCCAAATATGCAAACCTGAATATGAATATGAATCAAAGATGAAAATTCCTACTAAACAAGTAATTCATAGGAAAACTGGATATTGAGAATGCCACTATACACCATTATAAGGGCGCTCAAATCGTAGTTTCAATACTGACAAAAGTTACATTTTTTTGCGAAAATAAAATTCAAAACATTAATGTTAATGCATCTTAATTTCCGATTTTTTGATTTTTCGAATGTTTTTGATTTAGTTTATTATTTTTCATTTTTATTTATTTATAAAATTAATAAATAATTATATATAATATTTTCTTCTTTTTTTTTTTCTGTATGTTAGTCACTATAATTGGGAATGTTTTCTAGGATGTTATCGAGTGAAATTTGATACACTGAGTTGATAATTTTAATAACAAACTTGGGGGGATATTCATTATTAGTCGCTGTACTCAATAATTCCATAAAGTGCGCTAATTTATAATTTTCATCACAAATTTTATTGATTCTAAGAGCCTGGTTTATTATAAAATTTCTAAATACAGATATATGCAAACAAGAGTCAGAATGTTGAATTTTTGATGTATTAAATTTAAAATCCTGTCTTTTATCATACAAGTTTATAACCATATTACAATTTTGTAAATTTAAATTTAAATCTTAAAAGTTTGCAACATTTGTGTCATTATTACTTGCATTTATATATATATATATATACAGAGTGTTCCATAAATTCCGAATTAGTTTAAAAATTCCTAAAAATTGAAGGAATTGGTATATTTGAATGCAGTTTGCGACAAAGTTAGTCTCATCAAGGGGGATTTTTTTGGTAGAGAAAAAAAAATTAGTTCAAAATTTTGTCAATAGAGAGCGCTGCACGCAAGCAATCACAGGAAATATGCAAATCAGAGTCCTATAAAATGCTGGGTGTATGATTTAAAGCTCATTTCTGAATTTTCCTGTTACTGGCTTTCATTGTGATGTTGACATTGGTGGATAAAGCACTATTGGTTAAGTTGTTTTACCTCAGCCACGAATCGGCGGCTGAAATTTTATGAAGGTTTCGGACGCAGAAGAGATTGAAGAAAGGTTCTGGTCCAATCGCTCCTGCCAGACTGGTTTCCCTGATACGACGTTTCGAAGAAACGGGAAGTTTGTGTAATCACCCTCGCAGTGGTAGACCACGTTTGTCAGAGGTCTGTACCTCCTCTGTGGCTTCGCAAATGCACACTCTAAGGAAATAGTCAACGAGTGCAGCAAGTAGCGCACGAGAACTGGCAAGAATAAGTGGTATACCAGACATCGGTATTCCGCATCCTTCATGGTGTATTAAACTTGTTCCCCTACAAGTTAAAAACACTGCACCAGCTCTTTCCAAATGACACAGCTAAGCGAGTTCAATTCGCAAATTGGGCTTTGTTAAAAATCGACGAAGATCACAATGGCTGCTCAATATCTTGTGGACAGGCGAGGCTCATTTTTCATTGCATGGAACAGTCAATACCCATAACTGTAGAATCTGGGCAAAGGAAAACCCCCATGCCTACAGTGAGGAGCCCGTACATTCACCACGTGTTACTGTTTGGTGTGGATTCACTGTGTCCATTATTGTGAGCCCTTTTTTCTTTGAACAGCCCTGTGCAAAAGCAGGCTGGCAGACGTGCTCAATTAATGGAACACGCTACTTGCAAATGCTAAAGGAGAAAGTAATACCATGCTTATTGGAACGCAATGTCCTTGACACAATGACATTCATGCAAGACAGGGTACCTCCTCAAATCGCAAACAAAGTTAAGAAGTTCCTGAGCAAAACCTTTACTGAAGAACGATTAATCAGCCGTCACTGTACAATTGAATGGCCCCTCGTTCACTGGATTAACACTCCTAGATTTTTGGCTGTGAGGTTACATTAAGTCCCTAGTGTACCACAACAGCCCATCTTCTTTAGTGCAGTTAAAGAATGCCATTCGCCACGAAATCTCCTGCATCCATCCGGATATGCTACATGCTGCAGTTAACGGTGTTGTCACTCACTTGCAAATTATCATTTATGGTGATGGCGGACACATAGAACAAGTACTCTAGTGCTGTGATGTGCTTGTAAACATTTGCCTGCATGCAAATAAACATAGTTTTCCACGGAATTCTGTGATTGCTTGCATGCAGCACCCTCTATTGACAAAATTTTGAACTATTTTTTTTCTCTACCAAAAAATCCCCCTTCATGAGACTAACTTTGTCGAAAACCGCATTCAAATATACCAATTCCTTCAATTTTTAGGAATTTTTAAACTAATTCAGAATTTATGAAACACCCTGTCTATATATATATATATATATATATATATATATATATATATATATATATATATATATATATATATATATCCCATAAGGATAGAAACATGCTTTAATTCTTTACCTGTTGGAGATAAATGGCAATGTAAATTGCAAAAATGTTGAAAGTAAAGTAAGAAATAAGACTACGTTAATGAAATAGTCCTCCCATTAACTTTCAAAAAGTTACCCTTTTTAAATTTTTATACGACTCCCTTAGACAAATTTGGTCAATCAGAAATTTTTTATTTTTAATGCAACAAGATCATTAAAAAACCTGCATATCTGTATCTTTAAAATTGAGCGAGTTATATTTAATTGAAAATTGAACATTGTGAATGGGGACCATATATCAAATTAGAAATGTAAATTTGTGACATATCACAAAAAAGATAACACTGGATGATAATACATGGGAGACATTTTTGAGAATTCTGCATAGGCTCACGATGCAATCACAGATTCTTAAGTACTTTTCAATAACTAAGTACTTTTTCAATAATTAAGTACTTTTAAGTACTTTTTTTTTACCTGACCAATTTCCATCATCAATTTGTTTATGATCCCTATTTTCACTGATGAAACAGCCTTTCACATGGTACGGAAAAGTGGCATAAGTCAGATTTTTTCCTTTATCATAATTCAGTTGATTTTAAAGATACAGATATGCGAGTTTTTTTAATGATCTTGTTGCATTAAAAATAAACATTTTCTGATTGATCAAATTTGTCTTTAAAAATGCAAATTTGTCTTTTTAAGTCATAAAAATTTAAAAAGTGTAACTTTTTGGAAATTAATGGAAGAACTATTTTATATTTTATTAACATAGTCTTATTTCCTACCTTACTTTCAACATTTTTGCAATTTACATTGCCCACTTATCTCCAACAGGTAAAAAATTAAGGGATGTTTAAATCTTTTTGGGACACCCTGTATATATATATATATATATATATATATATATATTATATAAGAAGGAAGATGTCTGACAATCTGGAAATTTTAACGAAATTTTGATCCCCTGTTTATGATTAATTTAAATATACCTATAACTACATTTACCAAGATTGCAATGTATTTTCCAGTAACTATTTTTTCTATTCTGAAGTTGATTGATTCATGCTCTTTAATTATTAATTTCATATTTTATAGTGGCTTGATGATTGCATTCAAAAAGTGAATAAACTTCAGATTTTTGAAGATAAAGTTCCAAACCATGTGTTGGTAAATGAATATCTTCCTGGACAAGGAATAATGGTTTGTAAAATTTTGTCACCTCTCTAGCATGTGAAAAACCCAGACCACACGACTGACCCGAAGGCTTGCAGTAGCTATTTGTGTGGCCGGACCTCTCTAGCATGTGTCAAATGTAATGTTACATTTGTTACTTAAAATGGCAACATGTCCAAAGATAGAAATACAAATTTTAATACATTCAAAATAAATAAAAGTTTATTTACAAATTATAGGGCATTAAAATATATATATACAGATATTGCCTTAGCACTTTCGAACATATAAACATCCTGGATCATTAAATTCACAACAGAACTGAACAAGAGAATGAAAGATTTTAGGATTGAACAGAAGACTAGTTTTATATGTTAAATCAGTTGTGAAGTGGATGAGAGAGAAATTTTCATAAATAAATTTTGAACGAACATTGGAGTAGATTTTGTAGGTAAAATTATAGGCCTAGGCGGCATCATATCCAAGCTAGAAAATAAAACTAATTTCATCATTTAAACATTTAATAAAGGAATGAACATTGAAAGCTCTTTTAAAATAAGTAATGAAAACGGCTTTTTATTTCTAGATAATGGGGTGAAACAAATTAGCAGGAATACAGGTATTTGTAAAAGTAGGTTTAGGGAAAATGGTGACTAGCAAACCATTAGTGCTGCAGGTAACTAAGACATCTAGAAAGAAAGAGACCCTTCACTCTGATGTTCAGCAGTGAAATTTATAGAGGAATAAATATTAACACTGTCAACCAAAACATTAAGATCATCAATGAAATTAATTAGCAGGAATACATATATTGGGAAAGGTAAGTGTATGAAAAATGGTGGTTTGGAAACCATTAATGCTCATGATCTTAATATTTTGCTTGATAGTGTTAATAACATTTATTCCTCTATAAATTTCACTGCTGAACATGAAAGTGAATGGCCTTTCCCTTTTCTAATTTCTTAGTTACTTGTGGCACTAATGGTTTTCAAACCACCATGTTTCGTAAAGCTACCTTTACTAATATACCTACATTCATGCTACTTTGTTTCATCCCATTACCTAAATATATCTGCTTTCATTCATCATCACTCATCATGCGTAGTGGCATATAAGGCCTTCAGCTTTAGTGGCATATAAGGCCTTTAGCTGCGGTATTGGTCAATGATGTACCGCAGTCCTTGCTTCTGGCCAACTCACCCATCCCACCTCATTTCTTTTTTGTTTCATTAGTCTTATCCAAGTTAGCTTGTGCTGACCTCAAGATATTTTTCCTTCGGGCACCCAAGTAAGTGCCAACACTGGGACGTTATGCTGTGGCATTCTTAAAACATGACCAGTCCATCTCCATCTTCGGTTTTTTATTTCTGTACAGAACGCTTGTAAAGTTTGGTATTGGTAATAATATAAGGCTAAAATATTCCCAAAATTTTTCTCAGACATTTAGTCTGCCCGGTATTCAACTTGTTGCATTGGCCCTTTATTAATTTCTATGTTTTGACTCCATAAAATGCTCTTCTCTAAGGAATCAAAAAGGGTGAGTTTGATTTTTAAATCATGGTTAGTAGCTCTCCATACTTTATCTAGTTTTGTAAACCAATTTTAGGCTTTTGCAGTTCTAATTTTGATTGCTTCATTTGTTCCACCCTCCTTGTTCACCAATACTCCAAGGTAAGGAAAGTTATTTATATCTTCAATAAATTCATCAACTAGTTTTACATTTTCAGAAGTTTTTTAATTAATTCTTAAGATTTTTGTTTAACTTTTATTGATTCATAAACCAGTAGTTTTAGTACACTTGTTAAGGCCATTTGTTTTCTATTGTAGATCACAAAATCTAGAGGCCAAAGAAACAATGTACTCTGCAAGATCTAAATCTTCTAAGACTGATGTGAATTTCCATCTAATGCCTATTCTCTTGCCTTTGATAGTATTTTTCATAATCCAGTCAATGGCTATAATAAATAATAAACCTGGCACCAAACATCCCTGTTTTACATCTGATTTAATTTGAAAGGGCTCTGTCAGTTTTCCATTTACTTCAACACAGCAGCTGCTGTTTCGATAAAACTCTTTAATGATGTTAATAATTTTTTGTGGAATTCCATAACATATCTCTGTCAATAGTATCAAATGCTTTTCTAAAATCAATGAAATTTAAATATAGAAGTGCATATGTTCAATGCTTTGTTCAATGATATCTGCTTTCATTACCTATTTTAAAAAAGCTTTCAATATTTGTTCCTCTATTAAATGTTTAAACGATGAAATTAGTTTTATTTTTTGGGTTCAGATATGCTGCCTATACTATAATTTTATCTACAAAATTTACTCTGTTGTTCATTCAAAACGCATTTATCCCAATTCCTCCCTTATTCCCTTCACCATTGATTTTCCATATAAAACTAGTTTTCCTTTCAATCTAAAAATCTCTCTCTCTCTTGTTCAGTTCTGTTGTGAATTTAGTACTAGGCCTGCTTATTCCACTGTTGTTACTATGTTTAGTCATATTCAGACTGATAAATTGAAACCTAAATTTTTAAATCAGGCTGAGGTGTACATTGTTCCCCTTATTTCTCCTGACAATGTTTATAAATTTTATATTGGTAGTGCTAAAGGTTCTGTTAATATTAGATATTTAGATTACATGAACATGCCCACAATATTAAAAATCTGATGTGTGCAGCACATGATTTTCCTTATATAATGCAATGAATTTACTTATTTCACAGTGAAGATATGATGAAAAGAGCCACAGCACAGTGTTTGTGAAGTTGAACTGTACATTTGGCGCTTTTCCAGATGGCAACATGCAAAACTCTTTTGTACCCAATTAACTTATATTTCACGCAACTCTAAATTAACAATTATCAGTAATGGTAGCATCCTCAATATAGTCCATATATTAAAATATTTTAATAATAAATTCATAAATTAAGCATCATTTTCATTAACTTGGAGTAATTTTTACAATTTTGATGATATTTTTGTCAATCTGGGGCTAAATATCGCCAATTTGGCGATATTTTGCCAAATTCATCGCCAAAATTTCACCACGCATCATGGATGGAGAAATAGGTTATTCTTATAGTAGATAAACGACTAGTAGCGTCCAAATACAAAACTATTACCCAAAGTATCTTCTATTGTAAATGGAACGAGCTAGATCCCCAAGAATAATAAAAAATTCATCGCATGATATTACATATGGAAAGTGAACATATTTTACAATAGTTAATACATTTTCTTTTAATTTTATGCAATCTTTTGATCAATTTATTTGAAAATGTACAATATCTTGAGAACGGTTTATGCTAATGTTCTAAAATTTATGCCAATCGTTTTCTGATAAAATATTTTACAATAAATGATTATTTATGTAACTTTATTGAAGGTTTTGAATTCTTGATAATTTTTTCAAAATTTGGGCGGATTCTGAACATTTGATTGCATATAAAAACAATAGACTTTCAGTATTCACCGATTATAATTTTTATACCAAATTTTGTTCTTAAGATATCTCCACAGACTCACTGACACACATACACACACACATCACCTCAAAAACATTTGATTCATGTTCAGGGATGCTTGAAATGTGATCTCTCCTCGAAAACTCGAATTCGAATTTTCGACTCCATCACAATACTTTCCTTATACATTATAATATGTATATAAGGAAAGTAAAAATGAATAAAATTATCCACTGCTTTATCCCAATCTATTCTTAATGAGCTATTTATTCCTTTATTTGATAAAAGGCTCAATTTAATGTGTAGTAATAACCCTAAAAATAGTTTACTTTATGAATCCTTGTTCTTTTAATCTTTATCAGGATTTTATTTGTATTTTTAACTCTGTACAAAAACTTGGTTTTGCCTGGCATCTTATCCAAAATTCCATGAAAGTTAAACCCTTATCTATGTACTTAAATACTTAAATCTTTAAATATTTTATTTAAAATCTTGGCATGTCTGTATACTGGTACGGTTTTTAACACTTTACAACAAAGTTGAAAAGTGTTTATGACTTTGTTCATTCTGTCTGTCTGTCTGTCTGTCTGTCCATTAGCACGATAACTGCCGTAAAAATGACTTAATCAAAATGAAATTTTAGTATGTTGTTCAGACGGTCTATAGAACCTATGGGAATATAAATGAATAATATCACCCAATTAGTTTTGGATTGAACCCGGGTTGAAAAAATGGAATACATTGAGCCCTATGGGACCTAATTTTTCAAGCATTTTTTAAGCGGATTTAAAATTCACAAATTGCTTCGAAAATTTTAGGCAATATTCAAATTGTTCCATAAAATATATAAAAAAAAATTCAGCGAAATATATTCAGTAGTTTTTTAAATAAAAATTAAAATAATAATAACACCTCTTATATGAAGCGATCACGTGTCCATGATATGAAATGATCACATGACGCACTTCAAAATGATATATGGCATCCATCTTGTCTCAAAACCGTGATTTTTAAAGTTCTTTCTAATTCATATTGAGTGTTGTATCCATCCTAAAACTACTTTATTTTGGCCTAAATTCTGTGCATCTACATACTTTAACAACGCAATGACAATATATTTCAGTTTAAATGCTCATACAAATTTGATTATTTCTACTATTAAGCCTATTTTTCACCTATGTAAAATGTAAACAGCAAAATATGTAGAATGAGTTGTATTAGAATCGCTGTAATTCTTTAACACAAAATCATTTAGTCCATGGAGTCTGCATGGCTGATATGAATGAAATATTCATTGATTTTAGAAAGAGAAGGACGATAATTTTCGATGAAGTTTTACGCATAGAGTTTTACTTACTTGTAGCTCCATGGTCTTAATTTTTAAATAATATAAATTATTATAGTATTGTGATGAATGACATGAATGGGGGAATTATTTATGAATGAAATGTTGCTTTTATAGAGAGAGCCAGGCGTGTTATTTTTTCTATGACGTCATTTGAATGGATTTCAGTTGTTTTCGATGAAGTTTTCAAATACAATAAATTATCGTAGTATTATGATAATTCTAAAATTATTACCGAGGAATGTATCACATTTTAGAGATGTTTAAACCAGGCAATTTATATTTTAATGCCGTCATTTGAATGAAGTTAATTTTTTTCGATGAAGGTTTAAGGTTTCAAATATAATAAATTAATGTAGTATTGTGATAAGTTTTAAAATATTACCGAGGAATGTATTGCATTTTAGACATGTTTAAATAAAATTGCATTGAAGTTGGAAAGTGTTTCATAATCAATGCTTTAAGCATGATTGATCTTTCTTGTTGATTTCTTATCTTTGTGAATCTATGTTTTGTCTTTTCTCAATTTTTGGATTTTCTTGTGGCCAAATGGCACTTAACACTTACAGTCAAACCTGTTTGAAACGGAACCAGCAGGAAACGGAATACTGAAATAAGCTGAAACTATTTTTAGCCTCATCTAAAAATATAGAAAATTTATATTATTTCCCATGTGAAACAGAACCTGTACAATGTAGAAACAGATAGCCAATTTAAATTATAATAATAATTTAAGCCCAAATAATTTATTAATAATAAGCACCTGTTGTAATGAACAAAGAATAGAAAAATCATCCAACTATTTCAGCCATTTATTTCCAAGAGAATCATTTTTCATAGATTTTTCTATTAAATCATATGACAATTTTCTAAAAACTGTTTCAGAACTAGAATTTTCAGCTAATCATGGAGATTCTGAAATGCTAGAAATATTCATCAATGCACGAATTTTTATTGAAAGCAGTATTAGTAAGACATTGTCCAAGAATCATGCTGGATTATTTTAAAAGTTCATCTCAATAAAAAAATACAGTGTTTTTAACACTTTCCAACATAGTTGAAAAGTGTTTATGACATTGTTCATTCTGTCTGTTTGTGTCCTTTCACACGATAACTGCCGTAAAAATGACTTTATCAAAATGAAATTTTAGTATGTTGTTGAGACGGTCTGTGGGACATATGTGACTGTAAATGAATAATATCACCCAATTAGTTTTGGATTGAACCCGGGTTCAAAAAGTGGAATACATTGAACCCTATGGGACCTAATTTTTTAAACATTTTTTAAGCAAAGTTAAAATTCACAAATTGCTTCGAAAATTTAGGAAATATTCAAATTATCCCATAAAATATATAAAAAAAAATTCAGCAAAATATGTTCAGTAGTTTTTTAAATAAAAATTAAAATAATAATTACACCCATATTGTATGAAGAGATCACGTGACCCACTTCAAAATAAAGTATGACATCCATCTTTTTTTCCCAGTGTAAAAATTGTGAATTTTAAAGTTCTTTTAATTTTATATTTAGCATTGCATCCATCCTAAAACCACTTTATTTTTGCTTATTTTCTGTATATCTATATTCTGTGCCAATGGAATTATGTTTTTGAGTTTAAATGATCAGGAAACTTTGATTATTTCTACAACGAAGCCTAATTTTAATGGATGCAAAACGTAAACAAGTGATTGTAAAATGAGTTGTATAAGAATTGGATTTTTTTCGCACAAAATTATTTAGTTCTGGAATACAAGTGATATGAATGAAATATTCATTACTTTTACATAGAGAGCCAGTCGATTTATATTTCGATGATGTCATTTGAATAAAGTTCAGTTGAAGTTTGAAGTTTTCAAATATAATAAATTATTGTAGTACTGTGATAATTTAAAATATATCACCACTGAATGTATTGCATTCTAGAGATGTTAAAATAAAATTGCATTTCCGTTGGAAAGTGTTTCATAACCAATGCTTTATGCATGATTGATCTTTATTTTATTTTTTTAAATATTTTTTGTCTCTGAATGATGATTTTAATAGAATTTTTACTATCATTTTTACATGAGTTGCCATCTGAATAACAGCAAACTAATTTTTATACAGAAAAGTTAATTGTAGACAAACAAATACTGTTCATTGTTAAAATAAATCAATTACTTCATTTTTTTTTTTTAATTTAATAATATTGCTTTTGATAGACCATAATATGGCAGCATAATGACATTTGAATATCAAACAAAACATCAAAGTTTTATTCTAATATTATTGCATATTTGTCATTATGCTAAGTGTGTATTTAAACTGTACAGTCAAGATGTCAAGATCATTGTTATAATGACAGTTAAATACATTTGTTTTTATAACTATGGGTCTGATAGAACATTTAATTAGGTCAGAGCTTGTGCACCGGTTTTAAAGGAATATGGTTACCAACTTTCCAACAGCACATCATTATACATTTTTGGCTTCACAGTTCTACTTACAATTGAATTATCACTGGTAGTTTGGGTATTTGACAAATTTCACTCATTATGGTTACATGTCAACTAACTCTAACCACTACAGTACCATTACACTGAAATGTTCTCAACATCAAATTAGGGAATATATATATATATATATATATATATATATATATATATATATATATATATATATATATATATATATATATATATATACTGTATCTGTTAAGTTTTCATTTAAAAGTGATTCACTTTCAAATTTGTTTTGTATTTAGCTGGCAACAGGTTAGTTAAACATTTGTTTAATTTGATGCATTAACCTAATATTATATTTATACACTTCACTAATGCATAAAACTTTCATTTTTTTATGAAAGCTATGCTATCGCTGTTTCTTTATAGAGAATAATAATATCAAAATCTTAAATACTGAATAATGGCTGTTCTAATTATTGAAATCACAAAAAGTTTTATACAATTTTATCTTTTACAACAGCATTCTCAATATAAAAATTAATTGTGGTATGTGCTTTTGTTATTGAGTTATTTTGTGCCCTATCTCCCAAACACATATACACACAGATAAACAACTTTCTAAAATAGATGAAATATCTTCAGGGAATCTTAAATTCTATCGAAATCACATATTAAAATATTGGTGTGAAAGTGCTTTCTATACTACAGAATCAAAAAGTATTAATGATACAATTTTCTGCAAAGTAGCGATATTTTAGTAAAGACATGCCAAACAAAAAAAAAGTTTTATCAGGCATCAAAAGATTATTTTTACTTTCTAAAACCACTCTAAATCATACAGCCAAGTCATCAAATAATAGCATATTTCTGGTTTATTGCTTCCTGGTACTGCCATAAATACACAAATAATGAGTTCCAATATAAAGCAAAACTAGCACTGAAAGTTATTAGAAAATTTTCAGTTTTAAGCATTGAATTTAAAATTTCTTGTATTTACAGCCTCATGAAGATGGGCCTCTGTTCTATCCTACAATTGCAACTATAAATCTGGGATCTCATACAGTACTGGATTATTATGAAAAAACCAACAGTGAAACTGATCCACATACAGTAAGATTTTATAACTCTTTTGTTTTATTTAAATTTTTAGTAGCATGAATAGACAATGATCAGTGACATACTTACTATAAAGCTTAAGCTTTCAGCTCCCAACTAAACCAGTGGCCCTCAAGGGCCCTATTTCTGCAAGATATTTTTGTGCAAAGAAATTTAGCATAACAATACTTTTATTTTTCTTTAGTAAATTCACATTTTACTGGCTGTGAACTAGAATACATAATCACACTTTAATGCTGTAAAATTGTATTAATTGCATTCAATTACATTAATTCTACACATTCAATTCAATTTTTTAAATAATTCAAACAAACTTTCTGATAATTTTATTGATTTTTTATATATATTTTTACTCATCAATTTGAAATATGAATAATTTTCTAACAAGGTGACAAGTGCTTTTGTACTTAGCTGAGTGTGTAGTAGCAAAGTTTTGTAAGAGTTGGAAAATGTTGATGCCTTTTCATATTTTGAAGAAGGTGTCAAACACAATAAAACTGGCTTTACACTTCAGGTTAAAATATCTAAACTCTATTTAAGTTGTAAATCTATCTGATAAGAATGTTCGAAGAGTGAAAGAAAGCAATACCAAAAACATGTTGGAACATACTTAAAAATACCCCTCCCCTATTTAACCTAAAATAAAATAATACTCAAACTGCTGCTAAAAGAGAAATTGGTGATAAACATTTTGAACAACTTATTTTATTGTTTATGTTGTTTTTCAGTAAAGATATTTATCATCAATTTATGATAACCTGCTGGACATTTAACAGGTTAACTAACTGTAGCTTCAGTTAATTGGAAGGCTTCTGGGGGTCCTAAAAAACTCTCCCTTTCCATTTTCTATCCCCCCTAAGAAGAAAATTGTAATTCTGGTTATTATGTCATTATTTTTATGTCCATCAGTGGCAAAGTAAATTGTAGGTGGCAATATTCACCTACAATTTTCCTTTAAGTATTCAAAAAAATTTTGTGGATCATAAAATATAACATAGACAAAATTGTAAGCACTGAGATACTATCGCTACTAACATTTATGTAGTAATTCACTTGTAGATGTTTCGCAAATTTCTTAAACTGCAATCTCGTTAATGACATGTTTAATCAAAACAATGAAAAAGCCATTCAGTTTATCTACTGAGAAACATTAATTGTGCTGCGGCTGACACTTTGTCATTTTTGTTAAGAAAAACATGTTATTTTTTTAAGTGTTTGCTTTTGATGTTTGAAATTTTTTTAACATCGACTGCTTTTGGAATAAATCTTTTGCCACTGTTTTAAAAAAAAAAATTTTAGGATTTTAAAAAAAATTGTGGGTACAATTTTAAGGGAAGCCTAAAAATAATAAGGAATTTTTTATAGAATACGACCTCTGCAGTTATTATATAGATATGCTTTTAATAGGATCTGAGAATATGTGAGCTGTAGCTATTAATACACCAAATGTGTAAAAAACGGTTGTACTGTTAAGAGAAATGTTTGAAATCAACTATGAAAAGTATTTAAGAGAAAAAGATATTGTATATTTAACTCAAACACCAAAGCATATACAGTAGTAATCATTAATGTACAACGTATTCTGAGCTAGGAATATGATATTTTTAGTATACCAGTTATTAAAGTTTCATAGAGTACTTCATTTCATAGTGTTAAAATTTTGGCAAACTCATCTTACTACCCAATTTAATAAAATGATATCCATTTATAATTACATATGGAATTATTGTGATTTCGTTATAATTAAGTGCAACATGATAGTTACAGTCAGTTTAGCATGCTATGAAAAAAATTAAATTGTGAATTTTTTTTTTTCCATAACAGGCAAAATATTGCTCCAATTAATGTTATTAAAAATCCAAATATCAACTATCCCAACATCAACTATCCTAAAATTTTATAACCCAAATATCTCATTAAATGGTGAGCTTTAAATTTAAAGCACTTTTTACTGATTGAATCATTTGTACATTGCAGTAATTGATTTGAATTTTTTACTCATAATTTCTATTATTACAGGAAACACACAATTTGAGCAGTCGTTATGTTGGGTCATTGCTTTTAGAGAAATGCAGTCTGCTACTAGTTCAAGATGATCTGTATCATAAATATTTGCATGGAATTAAAGAAACAAAGTGTGATGTTTTAAATGAGGATGTAAAAAATTTGGAATTTTGTCACTGGAATTCTGGATCCATATTAAACAGGGACAGCAGAATTTCTTTAACAATAAGATATGTTCCAAACAGTGTTAAAGCTAAATTTTTATTCAAAATAAAATAATTTATTTTGTTATTTTAAGATATGTATGTAAATAAATGTATATTTATGTAAAATATTAAATTTTCACAATAAACTACATGAATCTCTAATATTGAAACATGCTCTTTCTCTTTGCTTTGTTAACTTATTCATGAAAATGTATGGTTATGACAATAAATTTTTGATATTAGCAATCAGTGTATTGATACATGACATTACAATATTGATATTTCATATTGATATACTTTTGCATATGATACCTACTGTGTATTGATACAATGGCTTTCAATACATAACATATCAACTATTTTCTTCAATTTGTGATCATATTTTCTTTAGAAAAACTATAAATAATGATTGTTATAATTTATCATGGGTAATAACAAAAGAAATATAGCAAGTTATCTATTTTACTAAAAAAATAATTCATTTTCTTATTAAAAACATGGAAAAGCCTGTATTGGATGGGATTGAACAGTTCAAACTGTTTTTATAAAGATTGTTTTCCTTAGCATACATAAAACCAAAATTTGATTACATCGAGTTGTTTTATTATGAAATTGGCTAATTTTTCATGTTAAATTTTTTGCCAATTACTTAATTTGAATTGATTTCACTAAATAAAATAATTATATTCCAAAATGTTGTAATTCAGGCTGCGAGCTTGCAAAAATTCTTTTGGTAAACTCATGGATTTTCATTTTCAAATTTAAATATGAATTCTGTTTTATCATATTTGCACTTATATTTATTTTAAATGTTTCAGATTTCATAAAAAAGCAATGTTCATATATAAATATTACAAAATTCTATAATCTTTTAACATTTCTGCAATTGCCAATATATTTTCACATTTAGATTTTCTGATTTTAAATTTCTCCAATTAAAACTTTGTTTTTCTGTCAATGTAGTTTTAAAAAAATTAAAGTTCATTTTCATCATTTATCAGTAGTTATTAAAATATGCAAGATTTTCATGACATTTATAATTTGAGGAACTTATTAATTAGAATAAAAATTGCAGTAAAAAGTGTGTATATACATTTTTGTCTATTCTACTTTGTAACCAAAATATATGTGCTTGTAATGTATTTCCCTATTTTGTTAAGGATACAATGATATACTAGCATGCAGAGCCGCTGTTTATTGATTTCTTGCATGGAACTAAGCTAGTTTCTGGTGATTGAGCATTTGCATCATGAAAAATTAAACTTATTTATTAACCTCTAAGATTCATAATTTTTTTATGTAAATACAGTCGAACTCAGAATGAGACTGAAAGATTTTTTAGCTACAGCCATTATTTAGTATAAACATTTCTCAAAAATTGTACCTTGGGATAACAATTAAATAGCTAATATGAATAATTTATACATAAATATACTCAATCTTAGTCAACCCCTACTATTTTTTATGCTCACATTTATCCATATATGTAATTAGTTATACATGTCTGCTTAAGCAACTTCCATTTTATATCTCTAAGATTATGTTTAATAATATTAAAGCATTAAAAACACTATTGTCTGTATCACTGCTCCTAAAGTAATCCATTAAGTGTGTCAGTGGCATCTTAAACTTTAAAAGAAGATAGTGTCGGTTTCATTGGTGAAGAATCTGAGGTACTTTCATTGATTTCATCATCTGAGTTTTTTGTTAGCATAGCATTCAGTACATCACCATCTGTTTAAATTGCAGATGTTATCAATTTGTCATCAACTTGACTATATTCATCATTGTCAGTTAAGTTATTAGAATGTCTAATTTCGTGATGCTTGGCCATTCTGAAAGAGGCAATCCATCATGCTCAACTAAATTTCCATTAGTTTAAGGTGAAGTTTCTTGTAAAACTATCCCCCGGATTTTCTAAAGAAGTTGAAATGCATTCAGTTTTCACTGTGAGAACAATCAAAATGCTACTGAATTCTGAAGTTCTGTGTTTCATAGTAAAAATAGAATTCCAAAGTAGTTCCATAGTTCTGAATAAATATTCCATAGTCATATTTATATGATAAACAAAAAATCTTAAAATTTTTTAATATGAGGTTAAAAAATTAAAAATGCAATGAGAGAGAAAAAAATGCCTTCATTATATTCATGAAATGGTTCAAATCTGTGCAATTCAATATATACACTTTAATAATACACTAAAACTAAATGAAATGATTTGTATATAGCCATAATTCATTATGTCTGTGTTCATTGAGCCAAGTTTGACTAACATCTATCTCTGGCTGAAATTAGAGTGTTGTGAAAAATGTAAACACTTTGGACATGTATATCTCAGAACCTTGCAGATAAAAATTTTAACAAATTTTACTTGTTTTGTCAGAAATAAGGTTCTGTTTATAAATATATAAAAATAACTTATTTTGATCCTGTTTTTGTTTTGTTTTGTTTTGTTTTTTCAAAAAACTAAAAAGGTTTTGTTTGAGCAAGTTTTTGCCTCACTTTGCTTACTTTCACTCAAAATATCTTCTAAACTATAAAAGACAGATATAAATAGCAAGTGACAAAAATGTTCAGTAGTAAATTCAGATTCTAAATTAATTATTTGAATTTACAAACCTCTTATAGTTTTCAAGAAATCATCCAGTGAAGTTTAAGCACATGAAAATTTTTCAGTTTTTCAAGTTTGTAATGCTTATGCGTCGAAAGCTAAAAGAGCTAGCTATGAATTATAAAAATTAATTTGTAGCCCTTTGAAAATACTACAAAGATATATAATTGGATTTTGAATCCTGTTCTACATTTTTTAAATATAGTAGTTTAATTTCAATATTATAATATTTTGTGAAGTGGTTTTAATTTTGATATTTTAATATCTTCTTTTTTGAAAATGTCTAAAGAAGAAAAGCCACAAAGAAAGATGTCATTCATACAAAACCATTTGGTTCCATCAAACTGAAGCCATTGCTGATATTTTTTTTAAATTGTCAATCTGTTTATTTTTTGTCAATTTTGAAATTGGCAATAGGCAGCATGATGTCTGATTGTCTCATAATATAAGACAAATGAAAAGTATACAAAATGCTAAAGTTATATAAACATTAATATAAATGTTAAAGTTATATATATAGTTAAACTAAACTCCTTTTTATAAGGTAAACCAGCATCACATATGAATTAAAAAATAGTTTTGATTACAAACTATTAACTCCATTAGGGTATTTTTATACAAAATAATTAGTTAAGTAATTATCAAAAAGTAAAATTAATAATATATTGTAAGTTATCTGTATCTCATATAACAAGTTATTTTACTCCAAAACTTTAATTCTAACATAAAACAACCAAATATTCAAATTAAATACATCAAATCTGTTAAAAACAACTATACAAATATATACTGTAAGTAAATACAAAATATAAAATTACAATTTAATTATATAAACTGAGATTCAAATATCACAACAAAGTCTAAGAATGGTGTTTGACTAGATGACTGGCACTTAAATACACATTGTTCTATGATGCCAGTTAGTAACTTGATTCATATAGTATTTTCATAAGATATGTGTTAAAAATATCACCAAGTTCGCTTAATCATATGTTTGAAATTCCCTTTGAGGATCCACTTTGTGTTTACTGTGTCCTAAAATTATAAAGAATATTTTAAATTAAATTCAATGTAGAATGCAAAATTTGGGGATATTTAAAAAACACTGCTCATTTATTGACATTGCAATTTAATTTACAATACTAAAAACTAATGACAAATTATTTAGAGTATAGGCTCTATTCAACTATCTCATAAATTCACTGAAACATAAAAAAGAAGCCATCACCATATTTCTCCAACTGCTTGAGCTATAAATAAATTTTTACAAAATTCCTCATGACTGATTGCAAAGAAATGATATTTCTCTATCCCACTTTAAGCAAATTAGATCAAAAAAAGGTTCCATAGATGGTTTCCATATCAACAAAATTCATTCTGAATATCCATTTAGAATACCTCTATTATTGAAATATAAAAAACATGAATATAATTTTAAATTCTAATTAGCTTATTTGATTTTCCTATATTGTTTGACTTTTTAATTATTAATAGTGTTTTATAGATGAACTATATAATTAAGTGGAAGTTTAAATGTTTCCCATATGTCTTAAGTGTTCCGCAAGTATAGATATTCTATATTTTGTTTTGTTTAGGTCTGCTTATGTTATCAGTATCAGAATGATAGAAAAGATTATTTTTATTAGTATTAGTCTAAAAAAAATTCTTAAATTTCAAATTGGCAACAGATTAATTAAACCAATTAATTTAATGGCACTCAACCTTATCTGTGTTAATACATTAACTATCAGGTTCCTATAACGACTATACTACTAACATTATTTCCGGAACTATAGCTTCTCCGTACTGAATAATATTAAGACAATCTTGAATTTCCAATAATTTGTAGTCCATCATGCAAATTGTCATAAAACTTTAATAAAAAAAAAAATTCTATGAAATAGAATAACACTAATTAGCAGTAATTAAAATTTGTTGAAATATAAAACATGAATATAATCCAATTGTTATAACAAAATCAAATTCAAAACTTAACTAATGATCATTAAGAAAAAATATTATATGAAAGGGTAAATTAAATTTTGATATATCTTGGCATCAATTTTTATTCTACTCAATTATAGCCACTATCCTGTTATGCTTTAGCTATCTGATCAAAAGGAAATTCCTTAATGTAGATTTTGTAAATTATTTCTCTTTTATTCAAATATATCTTACCTATAAAATTATAACCAATCATTCTTCAGCCAGTGATTTATTTCAATAAAATTTATACTAAATAAATATAAATTTTAACAATAAGTCAATTTTAATGAGCCTTACATTTTTATTTATAATTCTCATATATTAAAAAAAACAAGAAAGATCAATCATGCATAAAGCATGATTATGAAACACTTTCCAACTTCAATGCAATTCTATATAAATATCTCCAAAATGTGATACATTCCTTGGTAATATTTTTAAAATTATCACAATACTACATTAATTTATTATATTTGAAAACTTAAAACTTCATAAAAAAAATGAACGTCATTCAAATGACGGCATTGAAATATAAATTGCCTGGTTTAAACATCTCTAAAATGCGATAAATTCCTCAGTAATATTTTGTAAATTATCATAATACTACAATAATTTTTTATATTTAAAAACTTCATCGAAAACAAATGAACTTTATTCAAATGACGTCATTGAAATATAAATCGCACGGCTCTCTCTATGAAAACAGCATTTCATTCATAAACATTTTTCTATTCCCTTCATTCATCACAATACTATAATAATTTATTTTATTTAAAAACTTAAAACCATGGAAGTACAAGTAATTTAACTCTATGCTTAAAACTTCATCGAAAACATCATCTGGTTCTCTGTGTAAAATCAATGAATGTTTCATTCATATCAGCTATATTGCAGACTCCAGGAGCTAAATAATTTTTTAAGAAATGCAGTAATTCTTATACAACTCATTCTACATCTTTTGGTATCATTTCAGTATGTTGATGCACAGAATTTAAGCAAAAATAAAGCGGTTTTAGGATGGATACAACACTAAATATGAATTAAAAAGAACTTTAAAAATCACGATTTTGACACAAGATGAATGCCATATTTTATTTTGAAGTGGGTGACGTGATCTCTTCATATAAAAGGTGTAATTATTATTTTAATTTTTATTTAAAAGACTACTGAATATATTTTGCTGAATTTTTTTTTATACATTTTATGGAATAATTTGAATATTTCCTAAAACGTTCGAAGCAATTTGTGAATTTTAAATTTGCTTAAAAAATGTTTGAAAAATTAGGTCTCGTAGGGTTCAATGTATTTCATTTTTTCAACCCGGGTTCAATCCAAAACTAATTGGGTTATATTATTCATTTATATTCCCATACAGGGTTCTCACTCTTTTTTCAAAATAAAAAAAAATCTGATGTAGGCAACACATGACTTTCCTTATATAATGTAATGAATTTACTACTTTTACAGTAAAAAAATAGGTTTTTCTTATAATAGATACTAATATTCTTTCCAAGATATTGAATTTTCGACAATTAGTCATCATTTTCATTGATTTAGCATCATTTTTATCCATTTGGCGAGATTTTCATTAATTTGGCAACATTTCAAAAAAGTCGCCAAGTTGGCGACATTCCGCCAAATTCGTCGCCAAAATCTCGCCAAGCGTTATGCACTAAGAAAAAAGTTATTCTTACAGCAGATAAATGACTATTGGCGTTCAAATACAAAAGTATTATTCAAAGTATATATTTTCATGAATGGAATGAGCTAGATCCACGAGAATGGTGTCACTCAATGTATCGCATGGTATTACATATGAAAAGTGAACATGTTTCTCAATAGGAATTTTTTTTTTATGTGACTTTTTCATAATTTTTTTGAAAAATGTACAATATCTCGAGAACGGTTCATGTTAGCGTTCTAAAATTTATGCCAATCGTTTTCTAATGAAAAATTACATAAGAAATGTCTATTTGCGTAACTTTATTAGCGGTTTTGATTTTTTGATGATTTTTTCAAAATTTCATTCGAAAATTTAGGGGGGTTCTGAACATTCGATTACGTATAAAAACAATAGGCTTCCAGTGTTTACGGATTGTGATTTTTGTACCAAATTTAGTTCGAATCGGTCCATTCGTTCGTCAGTTATCGTCTCCACAGACTCACTGACACACACACACACATATACTTTCACACACACACACACACACAGAGATCACTTCAAAAATGTTTGATTCGTGATCAGGGATACTTGAAACGTGCTCTCCCGTCAAAAACTCGAATTCGAATTTTCGACCCCGTCACAATACTTTCCTTATACATTATGTATATAAGGAAAGTAATAAGGAGTTTCTAAGAACTTTCCAAGTACTCGATTAATATTTTATAAAGACTAATTGAGATAGGCCTTAAACCATATTGTATCCTTCATTGCACTACGGAAATGCACTGAGGTGTGATATATATACATATGTGCAGAGCTAGAAGTTGTGCTATATTTTCTATATAATTTTTAAAATAAGAAAAATCACAGAAGCAGAATTTTTTGCCCTGTGTTGCATGCAGAACAAAGAAGTCTTGTTGCAAAACATAGAAAAAATTCTGCTTCTGGATTTTTTCCTATTTTAAAAAATATAAAGGAAATATAGGGCAACTTCTAGTCCTGTATTTGGAAAGAAACTAAACCCTTTTTAACAATTCTGCAAGTTCCGTGTTTTTCATTTTCAATTGGGCTAGTTTTTTCAAAAAGTTGTGGTAAAGCATGATGGAAATTTTTCTGGTTGCAGATTTTTGTGCTATTTTCAGAAAAGTTTGATGATTTATTTTGGGGCCAAATTTTGATGAACTTTTAGAAGGCCAGTAAATTTTATTTTGGAATTTCTGTAAATTTATGAATTTTAGTAGTTTTTGGCAACATTGCGCGAAATCTCACAACACTAAACATTGGGCTAGTTTTTGTCAATTTTGGGGTGTGATTTTTAGAAAAGACCTGGTAACACTGGGATATCAGGCAGTGAAGCTCAAAAATAGATAGAAAATGGAAAGTGATCGCATCACTGGGGGAATTCAATCATCAGGGTTCTCCCTAGGAAAAAATTAGGTGGGATTATCCTACCCTAACTTCAAAATTAAGTGGGTTTTTAAAAATTAACAAAAGCAATTTTTTTTTTCTGAGGGGGATTTAGCAGCAAATTGCGAGACTCGCGCTCTATTGAGAACCTTGATCATGCTCTAATTTCGAGGGAAAATAAGAAGTGGAAAACTAAGTAGTTTTAAGTGCCCTTAGAAAGGAAAGCTAAAATTAAGGAGTTCTTAAGGAGTTTTTAAGGACCGTGGGAACCCTGCCATAGGTCCCACAGACCGTCTGAACAACATACTAAAATTTCATTTTGATAAAGTCATTTTTATGGCAGTTATAGTGCTAACGGACAGACAGAATCAACAAAGTCATAAACACTTTTCAACTATGTTGTAAAGTGTTAAAAAGCAGAAAGACCCTTATAAAATAAATGTACAGTGACATGATTCAATTCCTAAATATTTTTACCATTCTCAACCTTAAAACACAATCTTAAATTGTATGCAGGTAAGGAACATGGGCAAACATTGATTGTTAACTAGTTAGTATCATATACTATACATATTAGTATTTATTATACCATACCAGTATACAATACAGTATCAATATATACCGTATATTCCAGCGTATAACGCGCACATATACTTTTAAACTGCATTTTACAATTTTTAAGTATATTTGCCATATAACGCACATCCATTTTTTACCGGAAAACCCTGAAAAGTACATGTGCAATACTCTTATCGAATGACAAACTTGACGATGAATATGATGAACTTTTCATGTTATCCAATAATGAAAGTTTATAAGGTATGTCATATCTTTGGAATAAAAGATTTCAGATATATGTACAAATCTTTTTTTTCATTCTCATCATTTCTTTATTTTCGCAGCTATCATTTTTATATCCGGCGCATAATGCGCACTCGTAATTTCCGACCTTATTTTTTGTGTTATAAGTGTGCGTAATACACTGGAATATACGGTATATATATTATTTATTTATTTATTTTTATGACAGTTTTAATATGTACTATGTTACTTCACTCAATTAGGAAACAAGCACTCAAATTAGAAGCTCTTACAATTCTACATTTTATTATAATATTTAACTCTCTCTATTTTAAGTATCAAATAAAGTTTGAAATTGATGTTAAAGTAAAATTTAATGACTTGAGTAATATATTTAATGTTTTTTAAATTCTATATCACTTTATATTTCAATTATTATTATGGAATTAAATTCCCCCCCCCCCCCGCCAAAAAAAAACTTATTCCTTACACTATTTTTTTATATATTATTCAATATCTGCGATTAAATTTCTTTCATTACTTTAATTAATGCCTTTAACTTAAGGTTGATACATCCTTTTATCATTTGTTGAATGAATTCTCATTTTGATGAGTTAAATAGTAAACAAAATTCAAATGGCGTGAGCATGGATAAATTTTATCTGTTGTGCTGCTTTTGTTAGAGGGGGGGGGGTAGAGAACTACCTCGCTTATTGTACCTACTCGCAGACTATAAAGGAACTGATGTATGGTCACTATTCTTTAAAATCAATTTTTCACATTGCACTGGGAATCACGAATTATAACACTGCATCAACAGTAATAAGAAATGGTTTGACCTATTTTTTGCTTGTTGCCTGAAGTTAGGTTTTTAAATGGTATGCGTGAGAAAGATTTTGACCTCTTGACTTTGCAATGTTGAAATTGTAGCAGGTAGCACTTGAAAAATCCATTTACCAAATTTGCTAAGTGGATTTGATCCTATTGCTTTCATATCTGTGTAGGGACTGGTTATTTTGCCATAATTTTTAGTACTTCTGGCTTCTAAAGTGATAATTCTTTAAGCTTTCAACATTTAGGACAATATTTTTAGTCACTTTGATGTTAAAAATTAGTGATTTTATTTAAATCTCCATACTTTCTCATGCAATGACAACTATAAAATAAGACATTGGTCAAAATTTGCATTGCTGGGGTAGTAGTCTATCATGTTACATGGTACACTAAATACTTTGAAATAAAACCCTGGCCATTAATACTACCATGGACATCTTCCATCGACTCAATAAACATGAACAGATAGTTACAGGAGCACCATATGAAAGTTTAGCTTTAGGCACCATTAGTCAAGCCGTGTTAGTATACATTGAAAATAGAGTATTACTGTTTTAAAACACTGATGAATTGACAATATTTAGCAGATACTGCTCATTACTACTGCTTGGCCATTGCAAAGTGGTTAGAAAGCCAATTACAAAACAATGATTATTTATGTGTTTGAAGAGTGCATCCTTTTTACAGTGCTTTAAAGACTAAATCACTAGGTAAACCATTAGCTATGCATCTCATAGTGGACAAACATGCAAGTGTCTGTATTATGACATATTTTATAATTATTTCCTGATGCTTTTAAAATTTTTTTAAATATTGATAAAAAAATAAGTATTTATTATAATTTGATTAAAATTAAATATTCTTGTATGAATTAGGACTTTATTATTCAAAATGAAAAGTTTGGTGTCAATTGGAATATGTGTTTAAAAGTTAAAGCTTGTACAAACAGTTGATTTAAATAATGATACTCGCAAAGATCAAACTAAAATCAAGCGATACAATTCACATACATTTATAATTTATAAAAAGTAAATTTCACACATTTTCCTTGCAGATTACTCAGCCTCATTCCCACAATCATTAACATTTTGTTTATAATCAATCATCCTGAAAATCAATGCCAACCAAGATTTTGTATAAATAAATCAATTTACAATGTTTGGTGTTGATTGCAGTAGGCTTCAAAAGTTAGAACTTTTTAAAAAGAGTCAAATGGTTAAACTGAATATTAATACTTGCATGCTCATAAAAAAATTAAATATTTCTATTGGAACAATTAAGAAAATTTTATGCTACATTCTTTAAAGAAAAAAATTACCAGCAATAAATAAAATTATTGTAATTTAATGAAACTGATTATATATGCATTAATAGAAAGTAAAATTAATTTATATCAAGTGAAAGAATAACTTACTTGTTTGTGGTCATCGCATTTTTCTTGAACTTCTGAAAGGAAATTGCTTTCTTAATATTTCATTCTCATCATAATCTTCTTTAATGTTTGGACAATATAAGAAAATGAGGCCAGCAATCAGCCAAAGGAGAGTTAATCCTGTATGAATAAAAAATTTAATATGAAATTAAAATTATTTCATAAATAATACTTTCATTAGACATGAACTAAAATTCCTTCAATTTTAAGTGATTGTTCTAAATATACTCTGAAGTTACAAATATTATTAAAAATGCTCTGAAGTTACATACAGAATAATATGTTATTAATTGAGAGCTCGGCTGTTTTGCCTGGTATTTTCCTGATCGTGTTATCAACGAACCTATAAACACAGTGAAAAGTAATTTTTTAATTTTACTTTTTCATGAAACAAAAATCTTTAGCATGACAATGAAGTAATTTATCTTATTTTTTGCAAAAGACAAAAGTGAAACATATTCACAAAATAGATTTTTCTTGAGATAATTTTCAATGAATTAACATAGAGTACTAGTTGATGACACCTTGTAAAGTCATTGGCCATATTTCATTCATGGGTTGTTCATTGTGGATACTGGTTATAAAGTAGAGTTCTGAGCTGTTAAAGTATAGTATCATTGAAAGAGCATTTTTTATTTTGTCTATTAGTATGTTGATGTATTTTTTGTGATTGTTCTATCTTAAAGGTAGGAGGATCTTGAGGGCCAAGCTACCCAGATGACTGCTTAGAACCTCAAGCTTACAGAGTTTCTCAAAGTTTTGTGCTCTTTTTTATTAGTAGGATTCTTTAGAATTGTTTCTTTTGGCTCATTGATGCATCATAACTCCTCCAATGTTTTCCTCTATTTTGTGCAATTCTGTATTTTACTTCTCTCCCAGTTTTTACCTATCAACATATATAATGCTTTGCCTACAATTATTTTTTAGTACTTACGTTCACTATATTAAAATTATGATACACTAAACTTCACTCCCGGCCGTCCAAGCAGTTACCTTACACCTTTCTGGTAGGTCGGACGGTCTGGGTTTCAACAACAACACTAAACTTCACTGTTTGCTTTCAATGTAGTTCAGTAGTGATGTTAATAGAAGTTCAGTAGCATTTTATATTGGTTCTAGTCCTTTCTCATTTTAGTATTTTGTAATTTCAGTGTCTTCATAGAGATTTATGAGACTTGGCCTAAAAGATGGCCCAATCGGAATGTTTTCCTTTATACTTAGAGGGAGCAAAGATATAGAGATTTATGACACTTAGCCTAAAAGTAGGCCTAATCAGAATGTTTTCCTTTATACATTAGGGGGAGCAAAATATTTTTAAGGAGATTCATAAAAAATTAATATAATGATGCATTTCATAGATTCTGCCCAGAATACCAAATGTCTGTTAGACATTGCATTTCAATCTCATCATTCTCGGATGCTTTATGACATAGTCTCCTCCTTCACAGAAAATCCTATTCTAAAACAAAAAGAGAAGACTAACAAAGAATCATTTATGTTTGAAATTATAAATAAAAATATTAACAATGTAAATAAATTGTTGAATAATAGAATTTTTGGATTTTTGGCATTTAAATATGATTTCATGTTTAGATGGTGCCTTTTAAGAAAGCTGCTTGGCCTTAGAAAACATGAGAACACTACTGCTAAAGAATAGTACCTTTAGAAATTTAGCATTCTTGGCAAGTTGAAACACTCATTCAAGAATTTATACATCACAAGCACACATATTCATAGGTCCTCAAAGAAAATGTTGGTCCCTTATACAGCAGTGAAGCCCTTTTATTCTTTCAATCAATTTAAATGACTATAACAGGGCTTCAGTGTTACACTTGGGTGAAAATGCACAATGTCTATTTTTTTTTTCAAACAGTAAAAATTAGTGGTAATTAAATATAAGAAAATGTTGTATTTAAATTAGATGCTTTTAATCTCCAATTATCAGTTTTTATAATTGTGTAATTTAATTTTGTCTATGTTAATTCATTAATATTTCTGTAGTGACACCCGCTGAAATATTTTTTTCAATCTCTCAGTCAAAATATTTATTTTTAATTACCGCAATTCGCAACACACATCTTTTTAGTTTTTATGAATAGGTAAATTTGCCACTTATTCCAAATACATAGGAAATCAATTGATAATTAAAAATTATTCGGGGGTGGGGGGGGGGGATATTTTTAAAAAAATTTGTTTTGAATTTTTTTTATGAACATATCATATGATCACTGCTGTAATTGAAACACACCATTGATTAATCATATAAGATTAATTAATTTATGCATATAACATTTTTTTAAATATCATGAGTTTTTTAAAATAATTAATACACTATGTAATAAATTGACCGTAGCAAATTTCTGAACTATAAGGCACCTCCTATCAATTTGCCTCCTATCAATCCTGACTTCGCTGTTTGGAGAAAGCTCTGCAAACTTAGAGGCAACTATTATTATTCAACTAGAAAATGTACCCAGCATTGCCGGAGTTAAAGCAGAATAGTTATGTAAATTAACAAAATAAATCAATTTTATTCATACAGTGAAAATTGCATGCAATCCATGTATATCAGCATAAGAACCCCCCCCCCCCCCCTCAAATTACAAAACCAAAATCTGCCACTTGCAGTGACTCTACATTCCACGTTAAAATGTATCAATACAATTAGACCAATTTATATATTGGCCATATTCTCCACAAACAACATAATTTTTATATTTCCAATAAATAAGTGCTTACTACTTGAATAATACAAATAATACTATACTCAATTTTCAAATATCCTGTTTTAAGTACACCATTTCCACAGTAATACAGAAATGATCACATCACCCCATCCTAAATTATCCACTTCCCTCAACTTTTAAAATAGGTCCAATCCTGAGCAGGAGAAAGTTCCTGGAAAGCTCTGAACTTCAATAGGGAAATGCTCAGCTGATTCAAAAACTTTACGAGTTCACGCTGTTAAAAAATGCATAATTAATTAACGAATGGGTTGAGATAATTACTTTCTTATTCTGGAGCAGTCTGTGATACTTTAAAGAAATGCTGTTAAATTATAAATGTTGAATTGAACATCAATTTTTTTTATGTTATAATATAAAAAACAGGAAGGTCTGAAATCTACAAAATGCATATATATATATATATATAACTATTTTAATTCACAAAAATATGTCTATTAATCATAAGGATTCCATTCAAAGTTTGTTTAAAAGAGAATTTTTCAATCTTTCCTATGGTGTCATGATGGAAAATTTGTAATAATATTTTAGGTCATTAAAGAATCAATTCGTGTAAATATCACTCAAAATCGTTGTAAATCGGGCTAAATCATAATACAACAAAAACACCAATTTGAAATATAAAATAATAATGCTGGGGTCACTTATTTGAGTCCTCAAGTACCTGTGTAGAAATTTCATAGCTGAAAAATGCTCAGATTTTCCACTACAGATTGCACACACACAGGCATCTTCCTTTATTATATATGATTTAACACACCTAGTCCGATTCAGGCCCGCGCTCGGGCTGAATTCATCTTATCTCTTATAGCCACAACTTATAATGATAGATATAAGAATTTGACACTTGTAAGAATTAAATCAAGGAGATATAATTTTACTTTGTTGAATTGCTGCATTAGAGAATCACCATTGATAGTTTTAAGAATCAAGTTACAGAAAAAGCTTGTTAAACAAAAGTCAGATTAGTATGAATACACACAATTACTCACATAAAACTGTATCTATATCTAAATTCTTCTGCATTTGCAACATTTTCCTTGATATTTTCAAATTTTTCTCACTTTAAAAATGTATTAAAATATCTTTTTAATGCAAAAAAAAAAAAAAATAGATATGACCAGTGAATTATTTTTAAAATAAAAATTTAATGTTTTTCATATATATAAATAAAATACATATTAAGGCAAATATTATGACATACCACTTAGAACAAATGGATACATTGTGGGACCATGTATAACAATGGTTTTAAAATGAAAAGCTTCCAGACTAAAGAAGGTGAGGTAACATACAATGACGCAAATTGCTAACCCAATGATCCTGAAGAAAAAAATTATAGAAATATTAACGATCTGAAAATTGATTTAAATGAAAAATATTTCTAAAATTTTCAAATATCTAAATATAAATGAAATATTAGAAGAGTAATGAATAATTCACACTATATTTTAAGACACTTTGGCATGAATATCAAGTGATATCTTTGCATTCTAATAAAAATATTCTATTTCTGGGTTTTCTATGAATTAAAAAATAAAGTATTTAATGTTGGCATTCTCAATTTCTGCAGTAAATAGTACTTCATTCCCTGCAACACAGCATATGCATTGGCAGTTGCTATGCAACACAATAAGGATTTGAAAAGTTTCCTTATCTTCATGACATCACAACTTGGTGTGTTCATTGCTATGGCAAACAGTAACATATTTATAGAGTTGTTATTAAATCATATTATACAATTGGCATGGAAAAAATGGTGCAATTGGCATTGGTGCATATGGAAAAAGTTTGGCAATGACTTTTGCTCAAATCATATGTTTCAAAAATTGGGTGGGGTTATTTGTATTGTTATCATTTGCATAGTAGGCACTTAAGACCCAGATAACACACTTATTTAAATTTTGGTAGATAAATTTTTATTATATCAGTATTTCCAATAATAGGGGCACATGCACGAAACACACATAAAAATTTCAAATATAAAATAAATAATGAAAGGTGAAATGTGCCCCTTAAATTACTCTAAAAACAATAAAGTTACTCAAAAAAGAAAATCTGCCACAATTGAGTGTTTTTTGCACTTCCACCATGGAATTGCATTTAATCAAATTATAAAGATACTTAAAGTTTGTGGACAAACAATATCATAAATAATTTGAAATTTTGCTAAAAGATAAAACCTGAAAATATCTAGAATGATTAAATTGTTTTGGGGAAAAAATGAATTTTAAATTACCCCCAAAAGTATTTAAATGCTACCTGGTAAATGAAATATTTTAGAATATCATGGAAAACAAATGGAACACTATAAGTATGCACTTATAATAAAAAAATATTGGTAAGATATTAAACAAGGTAAGAAAGTAACTAGTGACCCTAAATGCATAAAATATTCAGTAAATGAGCTGAAAATAGAAAAATAAAAAATTTAGAAAATTTTTAAGAAATGAAAGAAATGAGAGAAACTGACAGTAAAATATAAACTTAAAATTGAAAACAGTTAAAAAAAATAAAAATAAATGTTACTGTATAACAAAACTAAATATTTCTGTGAATTTTGGCTTGTATTATTTTTAGAGAAATGGTAATAAATTTTGTATTGTGTTGTGAATATTTTGAATTTCCCCTGATATTTTAAAATCCCTCTCAGCAACTAGATTAGGGGAGGGGATTATAGAACCCTGATGAGAACCTTGTATATAAGCATAGTTTCATTAGTGTGCTTATTTGTAAAATTGAAGTACTATTATATATATATTATATATATATATTTTTTCTTATTTGTAAAATTGAAGTACTATTATATATATATTATATATATATTTTTTCTTATTTGTAAAATTGAAGTACTATTATATATATATATTTTCCTAAACTTCTCCACTTTGTTCTTTTCAATAATTATATATTTCAAGTAATAAATTATTACAAGTCTCAGGAGTTCCACAAGGTGGCTGTAGTAGCAGTATATTAGCTAATTTATACCTTTATCATTATGAAAAATCCTTTACTTCAACAGATTATAAAATTTGCAGATATGTTGATGGTCGGATTTGTTTAGTATTTACTGATAACTACATCATAGATATAGATTTCTATCTGGATAATTTGAAATTAATCCCTAATGAAGCCACTATTAGTAATAACATTAATTATTTGGATTTAAATCTAATTATTGAACCTACTAATGGGATAGCTACTAATTTATATGATAAAAAAGACTATTTTAAATTTAACATTAATAAAATATTACCAATTAATTCCTGCAACTCGATTCAATTGTTTAGAAATATTATACTTAATCAACTTTTTAGAATTCATAGATTATCAGATAAAAAAATTCATGCTTTACACATTAATAACCTAAATATTACCAGTAAATTATATAAATATCAAGCATTTTAGTAAATGGTATAGTTAAAAAGTTTGGATTAGCTTAATATTCTTACAATTCTTTCCTTCATATCTTATATTAGCCAAATACTTGCATTCTCTTGAATAAGCATTACAATGTATTTACGCATCCTCTTATACTTCAGCCTTTATGTTTTCTATTATATTACCTGCCCCTTTATTCTGAAGCTTTTACTGTCGAATATATGATATTTTATAGTCTTTTCGCAATACTGTTATTTAGTTCTCGCGATTGGCAACAGAAGATCTCTACTTTTATCTTTTGTGATTGGCAACATTGGTCTTATCATTTAATGCTTGAATGGATAGGATATTTGCGGTGTATTTCAGGTATTTGTGTTTCCTATATCATTTGTCAATCTTTATGCTAGTCGTCCAAATAGCATTAGTTTATAGATAAAATCTATCTCTTGTTTCAGAAACTAGTATATATCATGTTCATTTTGAATAAATATTTGGACTTGAAAAAGAATTTTTTCGAAATGAACAACTTTAGGCCTAGTGCTTTTCCATGTGTATGGCTTTAATGCTTGGTTATTTTTTGTTTTTCTATTTTCGAATCCACACCATTGATATTTGTTGATTATCTTAAGCTTGATGACTAGAAATAAGCATTTAATTTTTCTTATAATGGTTGATTCTCTATTTAATACTTCTTTTTAATTTGTATGCATATTTTAAGTTAGGGTTTTTAAGTTACAACTTCTCTCTATTCTATCATTGGATCTCATATTATATATATGTATATATATATATATATATATATATATATATATATATATATATAATTGAAGAATTTTTATTTTACTTGTATTATATATACCTGAGATTGATCATTAATAGAAAATGTTCTGTTGTATTTAAAAGAAATAATTATCTCAAGTATTTAATAAACAAGCTGTTTTATATTATTTTTAGAAAAAGACATACCATTTATTACCACTTGTGCTATAATTTTGCTGCTAAGTTTGTAATATTGTGAAGTGATTATTTTTTATAAGATGTTTGACTTGTTATAGATTCAAATAACATAACTGAAGGTAATAAATTATTCCCTTTTCAAAAATAATGCACTTAAGCTGCTGATCATTTTTAAGGTACTATTTAATCGAAGAATATATATATATATATATATATATATATATATATATATATATATATATATATATATATATATATATATATATATATATATAATAATATATATATATATATAATAAGAATAAATATATATATATATATATATATATATATTATTTTGATAATTTTGACTTAATCACAACACTGTTTTGTTTTCTCAATGTGAGGTGTTCTGAAAACAACACAATATTACCAGACTTAGGAAAGTTACTACTAATTACTAAAAGAAATTAAAAGTTACCTTCCAGAAAAGTAACTAATTAAATTAAGTATAACACAGAAAAAGTAATACAACTAAAATAACTTCATCAAGAGCAGTATATAGCACAAAATAATTAGAATTGGCCAGATTTAAAGGCAAAAACAGCCTTCTTCATCAGGACATACAAGAAGCACAACCTTCATTCATTAGAGAAAGATCAACAAATGATGCATGAACAGCAAAAGTTATTTTAGTTGTATTACTTTAGTAGCAATTTGGGTGTACATACAGAAAAGTAACTGACTAAAGTTACATTATTTAGAAAAGTAACTGAATTAAATTAAACTATCACTACTGCAATTCAAATTTCAAATTGAAGTTTTTTTTATCAACTGATTTTTTCCATTCGAAGTTATTGGCAAAAATATTATAATACAAATATGGGTGAGCAACAAAATGGAATTAATTTCAGAGTCCATTGGGCCATGATATCACATCACCAAAACTGACAAGAAATGAAGGCACTTACAAGAACCTATAAGCAGCTGCAAAGACACATCAATGATGGGTTGTGAGAGCATATTTTTGGGTTGTACTAGTTAGTATCATAAGCAGCACTTTAGGTGCTAAGTGCGGTCAACTTTCACAAATTAGTCACATTGCGGTGGAATTACAAATTAGTCAATTTAAATAAATTTAAATTGCTATAACCTTAAAAAAACGAACTTTCGCCATTTTCAACACAACACTATGGAATAAAACCTATTTGGAACAGAAGAATATCAAAAAGCTAAATAAATGGAAATCGGATAACTAAATTTAAAAAAATAACAACTATGTAAATAAGACCTTGAAAAGTGAATAACTATGTATATAAGACCTTAAAAAGAGGAAAACTATGTAAATAAGACCTTAAAAAAAGAATAACTATGTAAATAAGACCCCTGAACACATTTATATTAAAATAAAACTCCTGTTGTTGCAAATCCCCTAAGAACAGCAGAGCTAGATCAGGTCCATGACATTATACATCCTAAAGAAATCCAGCACTAACAACGGACTGGCAGCAAGATCCCGCATGGAGAGCCCCAGGCACGCAAGAATATGAACAGGGGAGGCCTGCTCAGAAGAACACTTGGTGCAGACCTCAAAGCACTTAGAGCCCTCAGTATATTTCATAGATCTGAGATGCCCACTGAGGAAGCGAGTAAGAGTAGTTTGATCCTGCCTATTACAACCAAGTGCCAGAGAACCACCTGGTGGTTTCCCTGATACCAGTGGTGCACTGGTCGAATGATCAAGGTGTTTTAATTATTAAATACTCCTAAAATTATTAAATAACCAAATGCAACCCAACATAACTACCCTGCTTTAACTCTAGTTATTAACTCTAACATTTTCTAGTTTAAAAATAAAAACAATGGCACAGCCAGGGAGTAGGGAGAAAATAATACTCCCATTGGTTGAATAAATATGTTCTCCATTAGATTGGCATTGACAAAATATCTAGCACTGTCACCCTCATTCAATTGTTGACCCTCCCTCCCCAAGAGCTTGGCTATACCTACGATAAAAGATATTACAATAAGATATTTTTAACAAGAATCATAAAACATATGATTTACAAACATGAGTAAAAGTTTCATTAACAAATAAAGTTATACATACACTAAATGATAAAATAACTATATATGCATAAATTACTTACTTCTTATCATCAATGAAAAGAAAACAGCATAAAAGAATGACTCCATTTAGCAATGACCAAAATCCATACAAGCGTTCCAGAATAGGGCCATCTAATCACAGAAAATGCCATTTAAACAAAAAAATTATACATAGTGTGTTCATTTTAAAGTATTAAATTTTACAAAAATATGTCTCAGAAACTTGCAATATTAAGTTAAAATTCATATTTGAGTATCATATTGACTGTGACATATCCAAACATATGCTTATTCACCACTTCTGCTACACAGCAGTTTTGTAAAGTGATGTTATCCTTTGTAAAAATATTTTGTGATTATTAAAATTGTATTTCATAAATGATTATGATGACTGATGACCATTAAATAAATGTGCCAAGTGCAGTTATTATATACTCAAATGCTTTTGATTATTTAACAGATTCATTCTTTAATGAGGAAATTCTTCAGGACACTGATATTTACTCATATCTGTCAAGCATCTACATCTAGTAGTAACAATTATGTGCTATTATGTAAACCTATGAAATGCCAACTTTTTGGCAGTTATATTATTTCTCTTGCAACCAGTAGCTATCTATAATATTTAGGCTTACATATTAAGCAATAAAATTAGTTATAAATCGAATTTTGCAACTCTAAATTGCAACAGAAAATGACTACAAGGCCCCTAAATAACATGACTGAATTTTGGCATTGTCAAGAACGTTTATCAAAACAGCTTATTATAAGAACTTTACATCCATTCCTATATACATTTGCCAACTACTTATAGAAAAAGCTCCTTTATATTAAGATATTTGAAACAAGATGTTTTCCACGGGAGTGTTGGTTTTCAGTAGAAAAAACTGTTTCTATACATTTACTACCTTTATTTTTAAAAAATGGATTTCATCTCTATAAAGAGTAATACATATACTGAAATATATTCAGTACAATAATAGTAATAAGAACATACATGAATTAACAGTAAAACTTTACTGGTATAAACAGTGATAAAGTGAATTAATTTAAGAAAACTCATTAAAAACGCGCAATTTTATATTAAAAATCAACAGAATCAGATTGAGTCAATCAGACATTGGAATTTCATTTAGAAAAGGGGTAAAATATATTTTCAAAAGAACTGGACCTTTTAACATGTAAGCTCCGGTATCCCAACTTTCAATGCCAAACAATTTTGAATGAACAAAATTATAACCAGTAAAACATCTAAATGCTGCTCCAAAATTTGTGAACCCAATGAATGCAATCCAACAACGAAGTGTTACAGTCATCCAACGAGGCATTATATGAGATTTTACAAAGCAATGCTTATGTGTTCATCGCGTAATAAGTGGGGTTTTTAAAAACGCCCATATTAAAGAAATAATGCCGTTTCAAGGTACTAAGAACTACTGAAGACTTTCAGAGAGCATTAAATAGTATACCAAGTTAGTTTATTTTTATACATTGAAGCAAATTTTAAATATTTTCCCTGAGCTTCTAAATCAAAGAGCAGACTAACAAACATTGAAGAACTGCCATCTTGGATACATAAATATCATAAGAACATGGAGTTTGAAATTTTGGAGTAGACACTCCACAAATATTCATTAAATGCCTTCGAATCATATTACCGACTATTACCCCCAAGATTATAGAGATAAATTCTGCTGTGTCAATTGAATTCTAGCTCCGTATCCCTAGTCAGGTAACATATATGTGGGTCACAGTCTTCCACTGAACCTAGTCTTTCAATAGGGGCCAATAATGTTGATGAAACAAGTTAGTAGTAAACAAAGAATGCTGTAAAGAGTGGTCTTATTATAGAGTTTTGAAGATAAGGTTGGTGGGGGGACAGCCGAATACTCTTTACTGGGATGCATGCGCAGTTTCGTGCCGGCGATGAAGCAAACGTAATGGCTGCATTGGCTACTATGGCAAAGATTTACAATTTATATTTTTTTCAACTAATGAGACCAAATTACAAACAAATGCTCATATTTTGCGTTGCTGAGAATCTTCTGCTATAGATCACAAACTTTGTAGTAAAAGCCTTGATATTTATGGCCGAAAATTAGTTAAAAACATTGGCATGGCTAGAGTGACAGCAAAACTTGACTTTGATCTATAGCACAAATGTAAAGTTTAAGCTATTTTTATAACACAAATCAGTTCAAACATATCTATTTAATTACGGCTAATTGTAACAGTAAATGTGAATTCATATATTTTTCTGTAAATAGATTGTAGAGAGCCTTGCTGCCCCAACTGGGATGCGAACCCTAGATTTCCGACGACCATTGAGCTACTCGGACGAAATTGAAAGCTCTTACAGTCGAAATGAACTCTGCATTCTCCACTCTCAAATGTCAGATTGGCAGGTAACTGGCAATCTTACTGACCACCTCCTGCTGTTTTTACCTTAGGTTAGCCTCCTGCTAATACTATTTTACCCAGGTTTACATTCTGATTCTGCGTGGTAGTTATCCTCTCAATTTGAAATCGGAGCTCAATCTTCCAGAGTCCACTGAATCCGTACTAGTCGTACTAGGGTCACTTTCAGACCTCCAACATCCACTTTGCCATAGAAATTTCTAATAAAGTGACCTAAGCTTATGAATAGATTCTGTTCTCAATTAATTTAGATCAATGAATCCCTTTATTTCATTCTTATGAACTTATATGGACTTATTGTGTTCCCTCCATATTTTCTGTTAAAAAAAAGCTATGTTAACTTCTTATTTCCACGGTTCTTTCTTTTTCTTTTGATCCTTTTTATTCGTATTTTTTCTAAATCTTCCTTTCTAAATTTTATTCTACATTTCTTAAATTTCTGTTTTTGTTTTTCATGTGCCTACATTTCTTTCCTTTTCCATATATTTTCTTTTTTATATATTTTCTAAATTTTACTTTTAAAATTTTATTATTTTCTTTAATTTTAATCT
Organism: Amaurobius ferox; assembly: GCA_951213105.1. NCBI lineage: Eukaryota > Metazoa > Arthropoda > Arachnida > Araneae > Amaurobiidae > Amaurobius > Amaurobius ferox. The sequence continues at coordinate 159,135,010 of OX578137.1, forward strand.
ATTTTTCATTTTGTTAATATACCTCACTCTAAATTTCATTTTCAAGGATCTTTTTATCTATATTCACAATAGCGCTTTTCCTATTTTTGAAAAATGAGCGTACTTAAGGCGGAGATAAATCGATCCGAAAAGTTACCTTTTTCCGATAGATGGCTCTGAATATCGCAGGTTTGGCGAGATCCGACCTTGCGCCAAACAGCAATTATGTTCAATGTGTGGTAGCCACAGTCTCACTTCCGGATTAATCCTGAAACCGGAAGTTATGAAATGCATTCAATTAGAATTTGGTTTTATCGGCTGTTAAATTCGAAATGTGGACTATCATAAAGGTATGTAGAAACTTTTTCAAATTGATAATAAAATTCATGATTTTATTGCGTGCTCATGTTGATGAGCATAAAATTTAAATCATATATTATACGTATTCAAAATGTTAATAAAATTCGTAGAATGCGTGTTCGTAATGTAATGAAAGTCTTATGTTATATAAGTGTTGATGGGAAATTGACATGCTGACTTATTGACTGCTGTTAAAGTGTATTTGAAATTTTAACACTTTAAATAAGTTTGCTTGTTGTGCCCATCACTCACTATATTTTAAACTCTTTCTATTGGGTTGGTAAATTCCAGTACCTGAATTGTTAATATTTTGTATGTATTCATAATATGATATATTTATTCTTTTATGTTTAATTCTTAACTATTAAAGAAAACGAGCAAATAAATTCATGTAAAACGTATTTATTGTTGTTGGAGTATATTTGAAATTTTAACACTTTAAATATGGATGCTTGTATCTAACTTATATGTTCTTGCACATTTGTCGAGCTACTTTATATACTATATGTCTTTTATTCCTTTGATAATATAGTGTACAACAAACAAAATTCTAAAAACTGAATACTTAAACATAATTTTATGAAAAAAATCACTTCTACTTATCTTGACTCAAAAGAGTATTGACCACTTCCTTCCAGTATCTCTGTGTCAATGCTAATGGAACATACAGGACAAGATGAAAGCTTGGCAGGACATGATCTTTACAATTTCACTTCTTTTTTTATTGACCCTAAATCCACTTAATGAGCATTGAAAATGTTTGCTATTTGATTGAAAATTCAAATGCACATATTTTTAATTCATTAAAGTAGCTGAGTCATAACAGTAAATGTAATTATCAATGGCTACTTAAGGTTCATTATATGTATTCCTCCCTTTTTATGTGTGCATTCAAATTAAAAGATTAAGTCCTGCATCCTTCAATTTCAGGGTTGGATTTTGGACGTAACATTGGTTTAATCTGTGTTTAAACCGGATAAAATCGTCAAAAGCTGTAAACAAAAGGGGAATTTGATTTAAAATCAATAAAACCACCATGTCAATCATTATAATTTCGATCGCCCATATAAATTTGAACATTATAAAAAAAAGGAATTTTAAAACATTATCCTTACAACAATACAAGTACATAAATACCTTTAAAATATTGAAATACTAGCAACAATTAAAAATAATTTTTCATTTATTTGAATTTAAATATCAAGGTATTCTGATTTTGTTTTTTAAATTAAAAGCAATGGTATTATTGAAACAGAATGAAAGTTATGGGAATATCTTCTAATGCAATTTTATCGCTTTCATATTTTTTGTAAATTTGTTTACAAATGGAACCAGGATGTTTTATTCTTCAGATTTACATGTGAAGTGCAGATAATTTTGTATAATGAAAACAGATATTCTTAAATACTTCTTTATTACAATTAAATTAATTATTCAGAATAAAATTAAATATTTTAATAGAATGCATTGAATAAGAATGCCACTTAGAATACTATAGGAATTTGCATACAACTGTACATTTTAAGTTTTTGATGTATATTCTATATGAAGAATGTGTATGCTGCTAGTGTCATTGTACATTTGAAAAATTGATGGGGTTCATTAAAAATTTTGGGAGTGCTTAGCACCCGAACCACCATCTTTGCCAATAAAATTCAATTTGGGAATTTAAAAAAAAAGTTGATACATCAACTTATATTTCACTTTAAATAATTTAATATGAGTGCTTCATTTTCAAAATAATTTGTAGAAATTATAACCTAAATATTTGATAATGCTAATTTTCATGCATTTTATAAATTATGTTTATGAACAATTTTTGTTTTATACAGCCAAAAAGCAAAATGCTGCATTTATATTTTTAGTATTCATTCACAATAAATTGTCATAGGGCTATATAGCAACTAATTGTTACAGAGCTATCAGTAGGAATTTTTCTCAGTGAGGTAGCATATTCTAATATTACCGCTTTATATATATATTTTAAACATGAACTTCAGTTAAATACAAAAAGACAAGATTTATAATTTTTAATCTTTAAATTTGAGACTAGATTGTAACAATATTGGCGTTTTGAACCAAAATGTAGATACTAAATATAATATTTACCTTTATAAATTTTTGAAGTGTTTTTTAACTTATCCTTCCAAAAGGCAAAAGACGGCGATAAGAAGGTTGTGCAAATTTTAATATAGTAAAGTGAAAATTGTTTACTTTTATGTAACATAAAATAACCACGCTTCTACAATAAATTTGTTTTGGGTATTGACTTGATTGACTTTAGGTTTACTGTGCACTAGCTTTGCGCCAATTTTGCCAAGCATTGGCTGCAAAAATCACTTGTTATTGTAAATGCGACGCACACAATTGTGAGCTTATTACTAAATAATATGTAATAAATTTATGTATAAATTATAAAGCTATAGTCCTAGTTTGCTCAGTGGAAGCCAAATTTAAAATATTCAGCGTAAGAAATAAGAAAACGGTTAATAATATACCATCAGAGTCATTCGACGGCTCTACAGCGCCACCTATTGCAGAATTGCAAAACTAAAAATTAATTAGTTTGTTTGAGTTTTTTATTTATATCTTTTTAATTTATTAATATTTTGCAAAAATGCGTTCCACTGAGCAAACTAGATATTTCCTTCTATGTATCGCGACAAATTTCATAAAGATCTGAGCACTGGTTATTTCACAGTTGTGTGCGTAAGAATGCCCTATACTTTAACATGGGTGGAAAAAAGTCGAAGTCCGCCTTAAACTGTCTGTTTAACCACAACATTTTTCATCAATCATTATCTTTTTAGATCTAAATAAATATTCTTTTGGCGGGATGGTAGATCTTGGGTGCCTCCTGGGTGCAGGAGGTATCCTTCCCGGCCTACTCTAATCCCACTATGTGAGTCGCACGGTCTGGGATCTTCAGACCTCCAACATCCCTTAATATTCCGATTCCTTACTCACTCCTCTCAAAATTTAATGATTATGTTTCCACCAGGACTGGTGCCCCGGCTGGAATCCGTTCTTACCTCCCTATCGTTTACAAATTTTTAATAAATACCTAATTTACTACCTTACTGGCCATGGCTCCTTTCTTAATTACCTATGCTTTTTCAAAATTAAATCCACCTCTAACTGTATTTCGAATAAATTCTGTGACATTGACCATTACAGTTTCGATTGTCCTTTTTCTAAACATTTTTATCTTTGCAAACCCTTTCCCTCTAATAAACCAATTTGGTTCTCCAAAGTTCGTTCAAATCTCTCTTCAGTTGATAAAATTAAAAACTGTATTCTTGTTGTGGAAATTTCTAATAAAATGACCTAAACTTATGAGTAGATTCTGCTCTCAATTAATTTTGATCAATGAATCCCTTTATATCATTCTTATTAACTAATATGGACTTATTGTGCTCCCTCCATATATTCTGTTTTTTATATAAAAATATAAAATAAATAATAATAAAAAAAGCTATGTTAACTGTTTTTATTTTCTCGGTTCTTTCTTTTTCTTTTGACCCTTTTTATTTGTATTTTTTCTAAATTTTCTTTTCAAAATTTTATTCTACATTTCTTAAATTTTTGTTTTTGTTTACCATGTGACTAAATTTCTTTCCTTCTCCATATAATTTCTTTTTTTATATATTTTCTAAATTTCACTTTTAAAATTTCATTATTTTCTTTAATTTTAATCTATTTTTCATTATGTTTATATACCTCACTCTAAATTTTATTTTTCAATGATCATTTTATCTATATTCGCAATAACCCTTTTCCTATTTTTGAAATATGGACGTACTTGTCAAGTTCAAATATAATGTAAAACTGTCTGTTTAACCCTTTCGCGACGGTTGGCACGCCCGCGTGCCGGCTGCGAACTTGTATTCAAGGACGTACGGCACGCACTGGTGCCGGAGGGAACTTTACCCTAAACGCCGAGTGGCACGTATTGGTGTTTCTACGTGGAACGTTTTCATTTTAATTTATTTGTCTACTAGATGGCGTTAAATGCCCGTGGAAGCAACTTAAATGTATTTTATGGATGTTTGACCTTGGCACAAGGAGAATCCAATGAATTATTTCTCCATTTGGAGCGGGGTTGGGGGGGGGGGGGACATGGTTCTGTAAAGTAAACAGACAGCTCACTTCTCGCAGCATAAACAATTTTATAATTGAGTTATAATAATAAATCCTTTATATGAAGAGATCGTGTGACTATTATATGAAGAGATCATGTAATCCACTTCAAAATAAAATATGGCATCCATTTTGTGTCAAAATCGTGATTTTTAAAATTCTTTTTAATTTATATTTAGTGTCGTATCCGTCCTAAAACCGTTTTATTTTTATTTAGTTTCTGTGCATCTATATTCTGAAACAGCGCAATTTCAATATATTTGAGCTTAAATGATCAATGCCATCCATCTTGTGTCAAAATTGGGATTTTTAAAGTTCTTTTTAATTTAAATTTAGTGTTATATCCATCCTAAAACGGCTTTATTTTTACTTAATTTCTGTGCATCTGTATTCTGAAACAACACAATTACAATACATTTGAGTTTAAATGATCATCAAACTTTGATTATTTCTATAACGAAACCTAATTTTCACTTTTGGAGAGTTTAGACAGATTAGGCTGTAAGATAAGTTGTATAAGAATTGCTGAATTTCTTTAACGCAAAATTATTTTGCTCAGGAGTCTGCAGTATAGATGATATGAATGAAACATTCATTGATTTTACATAGAGAAGCAGACGATTTAATGGCAGACTTCTTCGATGAAGTTTTATGCATAGAGTCTTCATGGTTTTAAGTCAAGTAGAATAAATTATTGTAGTACTGTAATGAATGAAATAAAAATGTATGAATGAATCACTTACTGCTTTTCCACAGAGAGCCAGGCGATTTATATTTTGATGACGTCATTTGAATTATGTTCAATTTTTTCGATGATGTTTTAAATTTTCAAATATAACTAATTATTGCAGTATTGTGATAATTTAAAAAATATTACCGCTGAATGTATCGCATTTTGGAGATTTTTAAATAAAATTAGAGTTGGAAAGTGTTTCATAATCAATGCTTTATGCATGATTGATTTTTCTTGTTATTGTTTCATCTAGTCCAATCGATGAACGCAAGACAATCATTTACCCCTTTCTTTTCATGGTCAGTTCTTCAATTTTTCACACTTTACTGCTCACAATTTTTAAAAATCGCTAAATTAATATACCAGTATCTCGTTCTGTGCGTTTACCGCACTCAAAAATTGCAGACATAACTTTAATTATTAAATATTTTGTCTATCACGCTTACCCGACTGTATAAACCTATGTTACTGGCGAACAAACATGTTCGCCAGTAAACCACTTGTTTAGTTCGTGACGTCACATGAATACTCCAGAGTATTCCACATCACGTGGCCTCAGCCCTGGCAACAGCATAGCAACCGGGAATGTAGGATAGGCACTTAAGACTTAATCTTTGTGTTAACATGAATTCTGCAATGACAAAGTGTTATCGAAATAGAATTTCCATCATAAATGGAATTCATCTAAATATTTCGAATTCCAAAAATGGATTAACATCTTCTCCAGCTACATTATTGCTTATTACAACCATACTTACGCTCAATATGGGTTAGAAACATTTCAAACTTAATACTTTATGAATAAATAAGTTATTTTACATTAATAGAAAGAAACAAACTTACCTGTTATGAGATATTTATCACAAATTGGATTTTCAAGGATATGAAAACTTCGATTTTAAAGTTGTCAGTATTATGATACCCTTCCGTTTTTCCATGAAATCCCTTTTTTCAGGTCTTTCTGATTTTAATTTAATATTATCGGGTTTTCCGGTTTTGGGAATACATGGGATTCTAAAAAACAGAATCTCTATCACCTCAACTACCACATCCCAAACAGAACAAAAGTTCAGCATATTTATAAATTTGTCCATTAAATCTCACGCTTTCCTTACAAAATCAATGCGATCACGTCAAAGAATGATCAAGTGGTGTCCTACAAACGCTTTTGAAGCAGACGATAAAGAACTTTTAACGTCATGTTGGTGGCGATGATACTAGACAACAAATAAGGAATGTGAGTGTAACTAATTTCAGTTTATTTTCACTTTCCCTGCAATACATGTATAGGGAAAGCATTGGAATCATACCGCAAATCGCAACTCGAGTTTTCGACGGATCTACACGTTTCGAGACCTCTAGAATACGAAAAGACTATTTTTAGCGTGACGTCTGTGTGTGTGTGTGTCTGTGCAATGTATGTGTCCACTCTAACTCAAAAACTTATGGACCGAATTTCATAAAATTTGGTAGGTAAGTCACTTGGATATGACCCTGGTGCTGATTAGTTTTTGGTACGATTCGTAAAAACAGAACTCGCCTTTTTTTGCAAAATTGCCCATAAAAACTCATGTATCATAACATCATTTATCCAATCTAGCTAAAATACTAATTGACCAAATTTCACAAAATTTGGTAGATAAGTAACTTGTATGATACTCTGGTGCTGATTAGATTTTGGTATTAATCCAGAAAGAACAACCTGCCTTTTTTTACGAAATGGACCGCAAAAATGTCATGTATCCACTCTAGCTAAAATAATAATTGCCCAAATTTCACAAAATTTGGTATATAAGTTACTTGTGGGATACTCTGGTGCTGATTAGATTTTAGTATTATTCGGAAAAGAACAACCTGCCTTTTTTACGAAATGGCATTCAAAAATCGCAAAATCTAAAAAAAGCTACGAATGTCCAAATATATCAATTAAATTCTTGTACGTCCATCTTTCTTCTAAGACGTCTATTCTTGTACGTCCATCTTTCTTCGTCCATCTAAGACGATTGACGAGGCCCAAGGACTTGATAAAGGTTCGATTACGTCACCTTCCTGCATATCTTTCAAAAGCTTATTTACTTCTTCTTTCTTTGCGGGTGGAAGTTGCCACTTCGACGATAAGTGCGTGCAATTTTGTCTCAGTAGCTCAACGTTAGAGCGTCGGCTGGAGCGTCAAAGTTAGAGCAACGTTAGAGCGTCGGTTTTCCACATATTCGATTGCGTATAAAATTGCAATGGTTTCAGTATCCACTGATTATAATTTTTATACCAAATTTCGTTCGAAACACTCCATTCGTTCGTGAGATTTCGTCTCCACAGATTCACGGATGGACACACACAAACACACACACACACATATCACCTCAAAAGCGTTCGATTCGAGTTCAGGGATGCTTGAAACGTACTCTTCCCTCGAAATCTCAAATTCGAATTTTCGCCCTCGTCACAATACTTTTCTTATACATTATAATAAGGAAAGTAACAAAGCTAGATAGACGAATAAAGTGAATTATAAAATTCTGGAGCATTCCTTTATTAGTAAAAATCTACCCTAAAACTGCTACAGAAGGCATTTATTTCACACAATATGGCTATTGGCAAATGGCTATCCTACCTGGGAATGCTAAAATAAACAACATTTGTTACAAAGCTATTAGCAAAGCTAGATAGACGAATAAAGTGAATTATAAAATTCTGGAGCATTCCTTTATTAGTAGAAATCTGCCCTAAAACTGCTACAGAAGGCATTTATTTCACACAATATGGCTATTGGCAAATGGCTATCCTACCTAGGAACGCTAAAATAAACAGCATTTGTTTCAAGCACAAGAATCTAGTGTACAGCCTGTTCAAAATGTTCTCCATCATCAACAATGTGCATTTGATTTCGAGAAAGAATATAACCGCATACATGGACAGGTATCACTGTGTCACAGATCCTGATGATATGACCTTTTCGCATATATTTATTTCCTTCCATATACATCCGTCATCAACAATGCACATTTGATTTCGAGAAAAAATATGACCGAATACATGTATGAACATGTATAACTGTGTTACAGACCCTGATATGACTTTTTCACCTCATTGCCTTCCATGTACGTGTTTCGTTCATTCCTGGTATCGATTCTTGCTAATTATACGATGTTCTACAACTTTGCAATTTGTATTTTTCGTCAATCCCGCATTGTCGCCTAGTTCGTAAACCTAACTTTTGTTAATTATCCGCTAAAAACACTGCAATCCCTTCATTGGATCGGACAAAGTCACTTTATTATCGATAGACCTAACGTATTCATTCATGGACCTTTTCTTACAAAATCATTTAGGTGCTTAAAACTTGTCCTAAGAACCCTATAATATTTAAGCGACATTTGGTTTAAATCTATCTCTTTACAAAATTTTGGTATACAGTGAAATTTCGGGTATAACGAATATGCTTATAAATTACGAAGGATATCTTTGGGTAATTTTTCGTCTTCGTAATGAATCACCGAATATGAGTGTAAAAATTGCTAAGTAACAGTAAATTGTCCTAGAATAGAATAGAAGATCGCAAATTAATCAATAAAAACATAACCCTCGATATAAGGAACAATGAAGGGAAGTATGTATAATTTCATATTAAGAATGCACGCTAATTTGATATCTACAATACTGTAGAATAGTGTGGGAAAAGGCAAAAAAAAATTTAGAATTTCAAAATGCAATAGGACATAAAAGTTGCCCAATTTCATAACAAAAAACTTTTGTTAAATAACTTTTTCTTAGAAATAAAAACTTTAGGTCACTACCGGCGCTGTATAATATACGAAAAACAAGTAAAATTGTCAAAAAACACATTTTTTTTAAAGAAATATTTTTTTTAAAGAAATATTTTTTTATATCTTGTTTGTTGTGTCTGTACATTATTATATCATAATCGTAAAAGTAATTCACATATTTAAATCATTTTATGAAAACCAACTTTAAAAATCAAGCAACATCACAAATAAAAGAAATTCTCTGATAGTGCAGCGAAACAAACTTTCACATTTCAAGATTCTAATTAAAACTTCTTCTATTTTCTATTGTTGTAATATAATATGCAAATATAATGTAATACAATATGTAAATTGCTGAAAAACACTACAGATTCAGTAACGGAGAAGAAAAATTGGAATCAGTTATAATACTAAATGTGAATACCAAGAACAAGACGCTTGTTTTCGGGGTCCCTGTATCAGAGACACTCATCCCCACATCGGAAATAAGTTGTCGGACCATTAAGAGGTGTAGTTTGTAATTGCAGGTGGTCAGCAATATCGCTCCACTGCAGTGGGCTTGATGTTTTGGTTAGTAAATGTGAATATATATACAGTGAAACCTGTCTAAGTTGGACACTCACGGTTCCCCCTAAAAGCGTCCAACTTAGGTGTCCAACATAGACAGTGTGATGAAATGCCAGTTTTCCCTTTCAATAAAGCACATCAAAAGACTTTCTTTTTAACATACAGAAAATACTAATATGCCAATAGTTTTAATTAAATATTGTAATTATTGTTACAAAATACTTACGTATGTACATACATACTTGAAATGTGAATCAAGAAATCTGCATACATACACCTACTTTTATACGTAATATGTAACGGCTACTCATATACTGTATTTGAATTCATAGGGTCAGATTGATGCAGTAATCCATTTCCATTGTTCAGAAAAGTACTTTGTCAGAAGAGTTTGTTTTTTTCTGATTCCATATGGCCATTGTCATCCTATTTTACTGTGCAGATTAAACACAGCCTCAATAAGTTCTGGCATACTTTGCATAAAAGCATACAGTTCTAATTTCTTGACACACTGCATTGCACTTTCGTGTGTAGGAAGTTCTTCTACATCTCTTTTTTCCTCTTCCTCCGAAGAAAAGCTGTTGTAGTCACTCTTGCTGGATGTAGCAACAAGTGGAGATTCAATATCATAGGCTTCAAGAATATCGTCAAATGCAAAATTTTAACAAGCATCGGATAACTCTTTTCTGCACGTTTCAGGAAGACGCTTTAGTTTTTCAGCCAGTGACTCCAATTCGAAACAGTTTGTCACTTGGTCCGCGGAAGAGCTGAGATCACATAGAAATCCTGCATGTTTGAAACACTTAAGGGTGAGCGTCAGTAAATTTTCTGCCCTATCCGCGCTTTGTTAACTTTCGCGGCACACATATTTCGGCGAAATTCTGCTCAAACAGTTGCGAAATATTTTCTTATAAATAAAACACTATGCTTAGATTATATTAAAACTGAATTTAATATCCAATAAAACATAGAATATATGTTTTATTTTAATTTAAGATATTTTTGGTGCTGCCATCTGTTGTCGTAATTTAATTCATACCGACTATTTTTATTTTTTGATGAACATTTTTAAATGTCTATTCCTTCTAATACGCTATTAAATACAACAACAGATCATATATAATGCTATAATCAAGGAAACGTAATTGAACTTGGACTTGAAGACAAAAGAACTTGAAGATAAAACTGCAGTCCTCAGTGATGTACATTCAGATCCTTTATCAAATTTATAGAATGATAAATTACCTTTCCGTGATTGTGGCATTATTATATACGATCTGTTGTTGTATTTAACACTGTATTAGAAGGAATACATATTTAAAAACGTTCATTAAAAAATAAAAATAATCGGTATGAATTAAATTACGACAACAGATGGCAGCACCAAAAATATTTTGGATTACAATAAAAAATATATTCTATGTTTTTTGGGGCGTTAAATTTAGTTTTAATATAATCTAAGCATTGCATTTTATCTTTCAGAAAATATTTCGCAACTGTTTGAGCAGAATTTCGGCGAAATATGTGTGCCGCGAAAGTTAACAAAGCGCGGATAGGGCAGAAGATTTACTGACGCTCACCCTTAACAATCGTGTTTTCTGATGCATTTATTCCATGCTTCATAAATCCATCAGGCTGCGTCTAAGACAAATTTTGCCGCATTCTCACAATTTTCTGCAGCCTGGATAAGTTTCCGCATTAGTTGTTTTCTGTACAATAACTTTACCGCTTGAATAATCGCTTTGTCTAATGGCCGAACTTCACTCGTCAAATTAGGAGGCAAAAATTTTATTGTAATGTTTGACAACTTCAAGTCGACATGACTTGTTGCATTGTCAATGAATAACAGAATTTTTCTATTTGAATGCTTTATTTTTTTGTTGATCTCAGTCAACCAACTTGAAAATATTGCGGTGGTTATCCAAGCATTCTTGTTATGCTGTCACATTACAGGAAGGTTGTTTATTTTCAGATTGCTGCTCTTGAATGTTCTAGAGTAGGCTGCATTTCTTTTTACCAAAGGCTTCACCTTTTCTCCTCGAGCGCTGCAGCACAAGACTGTGATCCTTTCTTCAGACTTTTGCCCACCTCTGCATGTTTCATCTTTTTCCACCAATGGACGTGTAAGCAACAACCGATAAAAAAAAAGGCCAGTTTCATCAGCATTAAAAATGTTTTCGTCGCCATACTCCAATGTTAGACTTGAAAGTTTACTTTTCTTGTCATCTGCAAAGTGGATATTAGCACCAACTAATTCACCACAAAGAATTTTAAAACTGATATTGTTTCTTTTCCGAAAGGATTCTAACCATCCATTACTTGCAAAAAATGACTGCATTTTCAACTCTGTAACGATTTCTCTAACCTTTTCCTGAAGAGGTGAGCCACTTATGGGGATGTTCTTGCCACGACAATATAGAAAAAATTGAAGCACTTTCTCATTTAGGTCATCATGTGGGGTTCTACAGATTCTTTTTCTTGTTCCAGAGCAGTTCAGTTCCCATGCATATCTGATATCAGATATTTTATTGTTTATATTGGAAACAGTAGATTTTGATATGCCGAACTCCTCTGCCAACTTTCTGTAGCTGTCACATTTGTCCAGGCGATCAAGAATTATTTTTTCTTTTCAATAGTTAGCTTAACTAATTTACGTTTGCTCATTATTAAAAACTAATGTGCACGTCACTAAAATCACAATCATCTTCCTAGAATGCAGTAAGAAACAAATATGACTTTTGAGGATAGACAAAACTTTTTATTCTCAGAAGAGGCAGCAATTTAATTGAACAATGCAAAGATGGGGTAGGGAAGCTACAAATATCCATTCTTCAAATGTGTGTAAACAAATTGATAACAAAAAGGTTATGATACATAATTGAAGGCTGTGGAATGGTGAGGAGGGACGGCTCCCTAGCAACAATAAGAAAGAAATGTGGGCAGATAAGAGCTTCCTGAAAGTGATAACAACAACAAAGGAATACTTCTGGGGTATCAACAACAAAAGATAATACCTGCGGATAGATAAGGAAGATCGAAAGTGGTAGGCCGTTATGCTTAATATACAAACGCCAATTTTAAGGAACTTGTGCAACTTAGTAATGTAAACAGCGTCTAACTTCCAAGATAAACAGGTGTCTAAGACCGTATTATATACATATTAAAATATAGGGATTCATTCGGTTCCACCGAATTGTATCCAAGATAGACAGGTGTCCAACATATAGAGATGTCCAACTTTACAGGTTTTACTGTGTATATATATATATAAGCCCAAGTAGACGGAGTTTATGGATATTATCTATCTCCGTCTTCAGAAAAAAGCTTTTTTTGTTCATTTTGAATAGATACTTGGACCTGAAGATGAATCTGTTCAAATTTAATTACTTTTTAAGCCTAGTGCTTTTCCACGTGCTTGGTTATTTATTGCTCTTCAATTTTCGAAATCTCACTATTGATTTATGTTGATTATATTTAGCTTAATGACTGGATATATGCATTTTATTTTCCTCTTGATTGATGAATCTCAATTTTTTACATATTCTTACGTTGTTAGCATAATTAAGTTATATTTATATAAGTTACAACTTCTCTCTAATCAATCATTGAAATTTCATATTATATATATATATATATATATATATATATACAGGGTGACCCAAAAACATTGACCTCGGTCTTTATTCCTTAAATATTGATCTTAGATATATAACATGGAAGATCAATCATGCATAAAGCATTGATTGTGAAACACTTTCCAACTTCAATGCAAATTTATATAAACATCTCTAAAATGCGATACATTCCTCGGTAATATTTTTAAAATTATCACAATACAACATTAATTTATTATATTTGAAAACTTAAAACTTCATCAAAAAAAATGAATTCATTCAAATGACGGCATTGAAATATAAATTGCCTGGTTTAAACATCTCTAAAATGCGATACATTCATTGGTAATATTTTTAAAATTATCATAATACTAAAATAATTTATTACATTTGAAAACTTCATCGAAAACAAATGAACTTTATTCAAATGATGTCATCGAAATATAAATCGCCTCTATATAAAAGCAGCATTTCATTCATAAACTTTTTTCAATCCTTTTATTCATCACATTACTATAATAATTTATTTTATTGAAAACTTAAAACCATGGAGATACAAGTAATTTAACTCTATGCTTAAAACTTCATCGAAAAAAATCATCCTTCCCTCTGTAAAATCAATGAATATTTCATTCATATCAGCTATACAGACTCCATGACCTAAATAATTTTGCGTTAAAGAAATACAGCAATTCTTATACAACTCATTCTACATATTTTGCTGTTTACATTTTACATAAGTGAAAAATAGGCTTCGTTGTAGAAATAATCAAATTTGAATGATCATTTAAACTCAAATTATAATTGTGAATTTTAAATTCGCTATTTATTGTGAATTTTAAATTCGCTTAAAAAATGTTTGAAAAATTAGGTCCCATAGGGTTCAGTGTATTTCATTTTTTCAACCCGGGTTCAATCCAAAACGAATTGGGTGATATTATTCATTTATATTCCCATAGACAGAATGAACAAAGTCATAAACACTTTTCAACTATGTTGTAAAGTGTTAATAAATTACAAAGATGCGTAAAGAAGGTACAGAATTTTATGAAATCGATAAAAATTTTCAGGAGATTACATTTGAAGAAATACAAAAGTTAATTTTTTATACGGCCCCCGCATTTTATCATAGAAAGTTCCAGAGATATGTTTAAACAAAGTTGGTGAGGGATTAATCACAAATTATAATGTAAATGTTTACAGCAAGAGTGCAAATGACTCAACGCAGAAATGTATCATAGACAAATAATATCTGCCTCTTATCTTTAGATTTATCTACAGTTTCTCAAAAATATGCTTCCTGAAAAATACTTTAAAATTTTACATGATTAATTACAGAATAAAACTTGGGAATGGCACAATCAAAATGAACATTAAAACAGTTTTAAATGTATGCATATGCAAAAATCTGCCTCTGATCGGTCCGTCGCACAATCGCAGTAGACCCATCATCACATGAGAAAGTTATTTTTGCTCTGTCATTGATGAATCGCCTCTCTTACGCAAGCGTAGTGCGAGCAGCTCGACAGTCTGAGCGACCCTTAAGTATTTCACATTTCTGCTGCATTTTGAGAGTGTAGCCTGTACCGACAGTATGTCGCAATACAGAAACGAAGAACTTTTTGAAATGCTTATGCTGTACAGTTTATGCAATCGCAATGCTAACGAAACTGCAAGGGAATATCAACGTACTTTTCCCAATTCTCGACATCCTTCTGGGAGATTTATTTCCCGATTGGTGCAACGAGTGCGTGAAAGAGGAAGCGTACATCGTGTAGGTGGACTAGGTAGGCCCAGACTTCACTCAACTGATGTAGAAATTGATATTTTGGCTTACTTTTGCAGTCATCCACATAGTAATGTTCGTACCGCTGCTTCAGAAATGAACGTACCACGTGCAACAGTGTGGAGAATACTGAGACTGAATAAATTGCATCCATTTAACATTCATGGTGTGCAAGGACATGAGCCAACAGATTATTAACATCGTCTAGATTTTTGTAATTAGGCTCTAAATCAGGAAGATGCAAATCCCTCTTTCCTGAGAAACGTAGTTTGGGCCGACGAATGTTGTTTTAAACAAGATGGATGCATAAATCCTCAAAATGAGCACTTCTGGTCTGACACAAATCCATTCGTGGTACGTGATATTCATCATCAGAAGCATTTTTCTGTGAATGTATGGTGTAGTATTTTCAGAAACCGTTTGCTTGGACCCATACTGTATGGTACGTTGACGGGTGACATATGTTAATGAGATTCTGAATGCGGTTATTCATGATTTTATGGATGAACTACCCCTAACAGTACTTCCACATGTATGATTTCAACAGGACGGATCTCCAGCTCACCATACTACAGTTGTGAAACACTGGTTAAATAACGAGTTTCCAGACAAGTGAATTAGCTTGCATGGGCCAGTCGAATTTCCCCCTAGTTCGCCTGATTTAACGTCTATGGATTTTTATTTGTGGGGTCGTTTACGCACAACTGTTTATCTGTCACCTCCCTTAAATAAAGAAGAATTGCACCAACGCATCCAAGATGGTTGTCGTGACATTACCAAACAAGACCTTGTTCGAATGCGCAGAAGTGTTATCAGGCGAATGCTGCTCTGTATAGGCATAGATGGAAAACATTTTGAACAAGCTTTGTAATCTTTGTGTAAAGTTATTATTTCTACACAGTGTAGATACTTTTGTACCAATAAATAACAAAATTATTTCTTTCCTTATATACATAATGTATAAGAAAAGTATTGTGACGGGGTCGAAAATTCGAATTCGAGTTTTCGACGGGAGAGCACGTTTCAAGCATCCCTGATCACGAATCGAACATTTTTGAAGTGATGTCTGTGTGTGTGTGTCAGTGAGTCTGTGGAGACGATAACTGACGAAAGAATGGACCGAATCGAACAAAATTTGGTACAAATTTCCAATCCGTAAACACTGGAAGCCTATTGCTTTTATATGTAATCGAATGTTCAGAACCCCTCTAAATTTTCGAGTGAAATTTCGAAAAATTCGTCAAAAAATCAAAACCTCTAATAAAATTACGCAAACAGACATTTCTTATGTAATTTTTCATTAGAAAACGATTGGCATAAATTTTAGAACGCTAACATGAACCGTTCTCGAGAAATTGTACATTTTTCAAAAAAATTATCAAAAAGTCATATAAAATAAAAAAAAATATTTCCTATTGAGAAACATGTTCACTTTTCATATGTAATACCATGCGATAAATTGGGTGACATCATTCTCGTGGATCTAGCTTGTACCATTCATGAAAAAAGATACTTTGAGTAATACTTTTGTATTTGAACACTAATAGTCATTTATCTGTTGTAAGAATAACTTTATTTCTCCGTCCATCAAGCTTGGCGAGATTTTGGCGACGAATTTGGAGGAATGTCACCAACTTGACGACTTTTTTAAATGTTGCTAAATTAACGAAAATCTCGCCAAATGGATAAAAATGGCGCTAAATCAATGAAAATAACAACTAATTGACGAAAATTCAATATCTGGGAAATAATATAAATAACTATCTACTGTAAAAATAATCTATATTTTTTTACTGTAAAAGCAGTAAATTTATTGCATTATATAAGGAAAGTCATGTGCTGCCCACATCAGATTTTTATTTATGTAATCATTGTTTTCTTTCGTAATTTGTGTATGACCCCTGAAACACTATCTGCCGACATGATTTATCTCCTCTGAGAACCCATGTCGATGCATCGAAAAGGGGTTTATGTCAGCATTTTTGTCTTTTCATATCTCTGGGACTTTTTATGATAAAATTCTAAAATTTGTACATCACTTTATTAATGTATGGGGCACATTTTACTCATTGGAAACGTTTTTGTAAGGGGCTGTATAAAAATTTAAATTTTGTATTTCTAAAAGTTTAATTCCCTTGAAAATTTTAATCGATTTCATAAAATTCTGTACCTTTTTTTACGCAACTTTTTAATTCATTATATATCTCTAAGATCAATATTTAAGGAAAAAGACCCGAGGTCAATGTTTTGGGGACACCCTGTATATCATCATTTTTTCATCTTTTGATGCCTGTAGTCTGAGTTTGAGTATTTATAGTAATGTACTATTACTCAATCTGAAACAGGCATTTGTTTGGGTTAGTTAGAATTAAATACTCACACCTGAAGAGGAATTTAATTCTGACTAATCATCGAATTTGGGCTGGTGCTGTTGTTCTCTTCTCTTATCGGCATTATGGCCGTGATTTTGCTTCTATGGTGATGTTAATATTACTTGAATTTTTTGTTATTACATATTTCTAATATAAATATATATATATATATATATATATATATATATATATATATATATATATATATATATATATATATATATATATATATATATATATATATATATATATATATATATATATATATATATATATATATATATATATATGTATGTATATATGTATGTATATATATATGTGTATGTATATATGTGTATATATATATGATTTTTTTGTTTTCCTATTTTCATTCCTCATTTTTGAAATTTGTTGATTGTCTTTGTCTTTATGACCTGCATTACGCTTTATTATTTCCTCTTTATGTCTTAATTTCTTTTATTTGTTTGTATTTTGTAGAAAATTTTGGAATAGTGTATTATGAGTTACTACATACATTCTAACAATGGATTTACTATTTTATATTTATATATATATATATATATATGTGTGTGTATATATATATATATATATGTATATATGTATATGTCTATATATGTATATATATATGTATATGTATATGTATATGTATATATATATATATATATATATATATATATATGTATATGTATATATATATATATATATATGTATATGTGTATATATGTATATGTATATATATATATATATATATATGTATATGTATATATATATATATATGTATATGTATATATATATATATATATATATGTATATGTGTATATATATATATGTATATGTATATGTATATATATATGTATATGTGTATATATATATATATATGTATATGTATATGTATATATATATGTATATGTATATGTATATGTATATATATATATATGTATATGTATATGTATATATATATATATATATGTATATGTATATATATATATATATATAGGTATATATATATATATATATATATATATGTTGGTCAATATTTGGCAAAATTTGCCTCAATTTTAATGTTGCTCTGACGAATTCGTCTCTAGCTTCAGGCCCTATTGCAGAAACTAAGGTTTCGGACATCAATTTTAATTATCTTTTGACGGCCTACGTGTGACATGGATATCAATGAAAATTAATATCAGAAATGTCATTCATTTCAAAAGAATTCTGCTGACTGAATATTTGATATTGTATTCGAAGGCCAGTGACTTCATACTCTGCCCAAAATAGTATGAGATCTGTATAATCTTGGCCTTCAAAATTTATAGGTTTTCTTTTCCTTCTTTTTAAACTTTAACTGCTGTTTATGATTATGATCACTGTTTATGATTTTGTTCATTCACTCTGTCTGTCTGTCTGACCGTTCGCACGATAACTGCCGTAAAAATAACTTTTATCCGAATGAAATTTTAGTATGTTGTTGAGACGGTCTGTGGGACAATGGGAATGTAAATTAATAATACCACCCAATTAGTTTTGGATTAAACCTGGGTTGAAGAAATGAAATACATTGTACCCTATGGGACCTAATTTTTCAAACATTTTGTAAGTGAAGTTAAAATTCACAAATTGCTTCGAAAATTTTAGGAAATATTCGAATTATCCTATAAAATATAAAAAAAAAAATTCAGCAAAATATGTTCGGTAGTTTTTTAAATAAAAATTAAAACAATAATTACATCCATATAATATGAAGAAATCGCGTGATTCACTTCAAAATAAAATATAGCATCCATATTTTTTTCCCAGTGTAAAAATCGTGATTTTTAAAGTTCTTTTAAATTTATATTCAGTGTTGCATCCGTCCTAAAGCCGATTTATTTTTGCGTATTTTCTGTGCATCTATATTCTGTGCCAACACAATTAAAATATTTTTCAGTTTAAATGATCATCAAACTTTGATTATTTCTACAAGGAATCCTAATTTTAATGGATGCAGAATGTAGACAAGTGATTGTAAGATGAGTTGTATAAGAATTGCTGAATTTTTTTTCGCGCAAAATTATTTAACTCTGAAGACTGGAATAAAAGTGTATGAATGAAATATTCACAGCTTTTACATAGAAAGCCAGACGATTTATATTTCGATGACGTCATTTGAATAAAGTTCATTTTTGCCAATGAAGTTATAAATTTTCAAATATAATAAATTATTGTAGCACTGTGATAATTTCAAATATATCAGCTCTGAATGTATCGCATTTTAAAGATGTTTAAATAAAATTGCATTTCAGCTGAAAAGTGTTTCTTAATCAATGCTTTATGCATGACTGATCTTTCTTGTTTCTCCTTGCTTTTAAAATGCGTCTCAATCCTAATTACTTTCCTTATATACATAATGTATAAGGAAAGTATTGTGACGGGGTCGAAAATTCGAATTCGAGTTTTCGACGGGAGATAACGTTTCAAGCATCCCTGATCACGAATCAAATATTTTTGAAGTTATGTCTGTGTGTGTGTGTGTGTGTGTGTGTGTGTCAGTGGGTCTGTGGAGACGATAACTGACGAACGAATGGACCGATTCAAACGAAATTTGGTACAAAAATCACAATCAGTAAACACTGGAAGCCTATTGTTTTTAAACGTAATCGAATGTTCAGAACCCGCCTAAATTTTCGAGTGAAAATATGAAAAAATCGTCAAAAAATCAAAACCGCTAATAAAGTTACGCAAATAGACATTTCTTATGTAATTTTTCATTGGAAAACGATTAACATAAAATTTAGAACGCTAACATGAACTGTTCTCGAGATATTTAACATTTTTCAAAAAAATTATCAAAAAGTCATATAAAATATAAAAAATATATTTCCTATTGAGAAACGTGTTCACTTTTCATATGTAATACCATGCGATAAATTGGGTGACATCATTCTCGTGGATCTAGCTCGTTCCATTCATGAGAAAATATACTTCGAGTAATACTTTTGTATTTGAACGCCAATATTTATCTGTTATAAGAATAACTTATTTCTCCGTCAGTAAAGCTTGGCGAGATTTTGGCGACGAATTTGGCAGAATGTCGCTAACTTGGCGATTTTTTGAAATGTTGCCAAATTAACGAAAATCTCGCCAAATGGATTAAAATGACGCTAAATCAATGAAAATGACGACTAATTGTCGAAAATTCAATATCTTGGAAAGAATATAAGTATCTACTATAAGAAAAACCTATTTTTTTTACTGCAAAAGTAGTAAATTCATTGCATTATATAAGGAAAGTCATGTGTTGCCCACATCAGATTTTTTTCTGATGTGACGACGATAGTCTGCTATCATCGTAAGCACTAAATTTTCGGAATTACAAAAGTAGGCCTTTCTTTGCATCACTGGATCAACTATTATTTTGAGACTAGAACTAATTGAAGATTCTATTAACCTATGAACATGACAAGCTCCATATTTACAAGTTGGACATTTTTTTATATAGAAACATGATGGTGCATAAACTCTGACAAAAAAAAAATCAGTTCTGAGCTAAGTTTAATTCTGTAGATGGATCCTGACTTCCTACATGTACTCTTAGTATTTAGCTGACTGTTGTTAGCCACTTTGAATGGGACGCATTCCTTGGATGCCTGTTTCCAAGACATCTGTTCAAAAACTGTATGAAATTGTTTGGCAAATTTTATAAAGGTATTTTTAAACAGTACTTAGATTATGAAAATTAACTTCATGCTAATTTCAAGGTAGATGTAAAAATTTTGCAAATGATGTAATGATGTTTGCAATTCACTAGTTGCTTTCCACTTTGTTTTCGATGTCCTGGCGTAGCTTCACCAGAATGTTGAAATAAGTATCGAAGAGGCAGTTCTTTCTGTGTAATTGATACACAAACCACTTTAAGGGATAATTTAAATCATTTTCTAAACATCTGATCGCACATCGATTGTCCCGTGTTAATAATAGTCTCATCACAGACATTAGCTGTTACATCATTAAGGTTGAAGTTTGCCGATGAAAAGTATTCAATTATAGACATTGCTATACTTTTACTGGTACCAGAAGATGGTGTTGTATGTTCTTAAATAGAAGAAGCCAGGTTCGGCTAATAAAACATAATGTTCTTTATATTCGCTTCTCCTATGATATTTTCCCCACAAGTTTTTCTTGATAGAGTCTTGTCCTTCCTTCCATCAAAGTAGAATTCATTCACAGCGTGATCACTATTTATACTTTCCCTGCAGTACATGATAATCTACAGAAAAAGCGTTGGAATTGTGTCGGAAATCGCAACTTGAGCTTCCGACGGATCTACACGTTTTGGTACTTCTAGAATATGAAAAAAGTATTTTTAAGGTGACGTCTATGTGTGTGTCTGTCTGTCTGTGCAAATGTATCCACTCTAACTTAAAAACTAATGGTCAAATTTCATAAAATATTATAGGTAAGTCACTTATGGGAGACCCTGGTGCTGATTAGATTTTGATACGATTCAGAATAAAAGAACCCACCTTTTTAGGAAATGACCAGCAAAAATCGTCAA
Source organism: Amaurobius ferox (assembly GCA_951213105.1). Taxonomy (NCBI): domain Eukaryota; kingdom Metazoa; phylum Arthropoda; class Arachnida; order Araneae; family Amaurobiidae; genus Amaurobius; species Amaurobius ferox. The sequence continues at coordinate 159,156,856 of OX578137.1, forward strand.
AATATAAAATAAAAATTATGTATGCTCAAATGTGTCAATTAAATTCTTGTTGTATACAAAATTTTTGACAATAAAAAGAATACCATTAACCACATTACTCTAGGACTAGCCGTTCTCGGCATATTTTAGTTTTTCATATTTTTGTTACGCCGCTTTTGAAAATAAGTCCAGTTGCCAAATGAGTACGAAAATTCAATTAAAATTGCAAATTCAGTATCATTTCAAATAATTATGCGTGTTACTTTGTGCAATTAAACTCAATTTAACAAATTATTAAAGAAATAAAGAGGCAATGAATTTGAGTCTGTAGGGAAAGTCATGTGCTGCCCATATCAGATTTTTAAAATTATCTTTGCGTGTCTTACAGTTACGTTGTCGTGCTTTTTGAACTTTATTTTTTGTCAATAACCAGCATTTGGTTTCTCTCCTTAATAACATAAATTGTAGAACTGCAGATGCCACTGTCGATGCTGATATTTGATAGTGATCACAAAGACCTCCTAATGTCGGAATTTGAACGTAATTTATTTTACTAGACGGACAGGATAGCTCATGTATGCCAACATTTTGGCTTTCTTAGACTTCGCTTATTTCCAACGTCGTAGGAACACCGCATTCTTCTTTTAAAATCTCATTAGCTAAGGTCACTGCATCTTTTGATTTTTCACCCCGCAATGTACATTTTTCTATATTCTTGCATATTTCTTTTCTATTTTTTCTGTTTCTACTAAGCTAATATTTCCTGTAATCATTTTTTTGCAATCTGCATGTCATCTGAAACTGATATATCAAGAAACTTCTCTCTTGAGTGGAAACTTTTCTCGTTTTTTCACACTTGCATTCATGAAAATCCAGACACTTCTAAGAACCAATATCAAATAGCTTTTTTTTTGTGTGTGTGTACCTTTTGTAAAGTTATGGATTTTGAGTTTATAACTATCGTTTCTTTTCGTTTTAGGGTACTTAATTAAGTTGAGGCACTTGTGGCATGATCGAATCAGTCGCAAAACACGATCATGAGAAAGAAACAGTTAGAATTGATGCTCGCATTCAGATCTTTTAATTTTGTGGCAACAACCAGACTGCTGTTTAAACCACTCGGATCTTTACTAGATGATGTTTTAGGTCATGTTGAACAAACAAAGAATACTTTATAGCATCTTCGTAGGTGGATAACACAACATGATGTAAATCCGATGGTAAACCAAAAAAAAAAAAAATAACCTGATGTGGGCAGCACATGACTTTCCCTGCAGACTTATATTCATGTTCTCTTTATTTTAATTAAATTAAATTCACTTTTAATTCAATTTCCGTTCTCATTTGGTAACTGCACTTATTTTCAAAGGTGGCGTAGAGAAAATACGAAAAAACTAAAATATCTCGAGAATGGCTAGTCCTGGTCTAATGGGGTTGGTCTTATTCTTTTTATCGTTAAAAATTACGTATAAAACAAGCATTTAATGGATATATTTGAGCATACGTAGCTTTTTAATTTAGATTTTGATATTTTTGCGGGCCAATTCGCAAAAAAAGGCAGGTTATTTTCTTCCGAATCCTACAAAAATCTAATCAGCGCCAGGGTAACGCACAAGCGACCTATCAACCGATTTTTGTGAAATTTGGTCCATTAGTTTTTCAACTAGAGTGGATGCAGGCAATTTTTGCGGGCCTTTTTGCAAAAAAAAGCGAGTTCTTTTATCCCGAATCGTACTAAAAACTAATTAGCACCAGGGTCACACTTAAGTGATTTATCTACCAAATTTTATGAAATTCAGTCCACTAGTTTTTCAGTTAGAGTGGATACATACATTGCACAGACAGACAGACACACACACACAGACGTCACACTAAAAATAGTTTTTTCGTATTCTAGAGGTCTCGAAAAGTATAGATCCGTCGAAAACTCGAGTTGCGATTTTCGGCATGATTCCAATACTTTCCTTATACATTACCATGTATTGCAAGGAAAGTAATAGGACATCTAATCCTTAATTTGCTCAATCGCATTGGTGTCCCATAATTTGTGAAGACTTTTAGCGCATCTAACAAACACTTAACTATAAGAAAAACGTCATTTGAAAGGCTGTTCTCCCTCAGAGAGAGCTAAATTTCGACTGTTGACTTCTTCAAAAGCTTCTAGGAGAGGCTTGCAGAGCATCTGTTGGACAAATTTAGACATAAAATATAAAACTAAAAAATATTTTTTTGGAAAAACATTTTCATTTCGAAAGATTTAAAATGTAATTAATAAATAAAAATTATATCAGCATACAGTGTCGAAATGTTAAATTTTGAAAGGTTTAGGACTCTTAGAGGTCTGAAGGTAATGGGATATTTTTCGCATTATCTAACGATCAGGCAGAGCAACTTTTGATAACACTATTGTGTTAATGATTTCCAAAACAGTATTTTACTGCCCTCCCTACTGTACAACCAGGAGAGCACAACATAACACCCGCAGGACGGATCTGACCTGAGAGATGCTTCTATCCCCGGCGAAATTATAGAAGAATATTTTCTGCTAATCCGAACAGTATTTATGGACCTCTAACTGAAGACAATGTTCAACGAGATATAAATCAAAATTTAAAGAGTTTTGTTTAGTTTATTTCCTCAAAAACATGGACACGAGTAAATTTAAAAATTTTACAACGACTGCTTCGAAAATGTTAAGTATCCTTGAAGGCACGCCTGTGTGTGAGCAAACCTTTTCAATTCTGAACCAAAATAAGTCAAAACTGCGGAATAACTAAAAAAAAATCGTCTGTGACTCCAGTCCAATGGAGTCAAAATAGTTTTGAAAGAATAACATTAAATAAATAATTAAAAGAACCCTCCAATAAAGTTTAATAAGTCTAGTCGATAGTTTCAACTTCATTTGTTTTGTTTATAGGCTTTCAAAGCACTGCAACTTACATCTACCATTCCTTAGGTTAAGACATCGAAAACTTGAATTCAAATTTTCGACGTTTTAACATACCAGTAGCAGCGGCATCAGAAAAAGTAAATGGCGGGGAAAACAAAATATCAAATATTTTGTTTTGCATTTCACCTAATGTAATTTCTCCGAACTTCAATGGGTACCTAAGGGGATAAGATATGACCCCCCCCCCTCCCCCCTTGGGTGACGGCACTGCAACATAACCTGAAATCAGGATTCTTGCACATGTTTCACAAAAAAAAATAAGCACCTTTGAAAAACTACAGGAAAATTTCGCCGATATTTTATTCATACTTTCACCATATTTTATGCAAATTGTCGCAAGTAAGCAAAATTGACTTTTTCACGAGTAAAGAGACTTTTACAACCGAATTATATATGAAAGAAAGTTTTTCTGATCGGAAGATCAGACGATCATGGATATAGTTATATATGTTACCGGCAATGTAGGAAAGCCGGCAAACTATAGAATACCTGGGCATTTTATAGAATACTGAAAACTGGTCGGCAATCTATGAAACTATTAAAATTTCACACATTTCCTAGGCATTCTATAGAATGCCAAATGACAAACCAGCAAAGTATGAAATACATCTCCGATTCATTCCCTTTTTCTTACTTTGCCTAAATAGCATTTGTCATTCTATAGAATGCCTAGGCATTATATAAAATGGCTAGGGAAAGTATATAATGATTCTCATATTTCATACTTTGCCTAGAAACGGCCGGTATTCTATAAAATGCCTAGGTATTCTATAGAATGCAGGCATTTCATACATTGCCGGTAACATATACACTGAAATTAAATAAATGTTACACAAAAAAGCCCTGCAATTTTTTCAGATGCACCCTGATTGTGGGTGTTGCAGTAATCTAATGTTAAACACCAGGTAACAATGATTGGGTTTCTACCAGGACGGTGGAAGAAACTGAAAGAAACAAGAAATTGACCCCGTTTTCATAGGGCGATGTGGAAAATTCCGTACTTTGCAATCGGGTTACAATTTGGACGAGTAACAATTTTTGTACTTTTATTGTAATTTCTGAATTGTATTATCTGTAAGAAAATTAAGCATTTTTTAAGTACTTTGGCACACATTTAAGCTGTTCTAAGGTCCTTAAAAATCAAGACAATGAATTAAGCAGTTTTTAAAGACCTCAACCACTCTGTATATTTAATATATGGAAAAATAAAATTGAATTACGAAAACAGTCATATGTTGAGAAGAAAATGCCAAAACAAAAAAAAAAAAAACAGAATTGGAAGGGCGCATATTGGACGGGTAACAATTTTTACTTTTATCGTAATTTCTGAATTGTGTTATCTGTAAGAAAATTAAGCATTTTTTAAGTACTTTGGCACACATTTAAGCTGTTCTAAGGTCCTTAAAAATCAAGACAATGAATTAAGCAGTTTTTAAAGACCTCAACCACTCTGTATATTTAATATATGGAAAAATAAAATTGAATTACGAAAACAGTCATATGTTGAGAAGAAAATGCCAAAAAAAAAAAAAAAAAAACAGAATTGGAAGGGCGCATATTGGACGGGTAACAATTTTTACTTTTATCGTAATTTCTTAATTGTGTTATCTGTAAGAAAATTAAGCATTTTTTAAGTACTTTGGCACACATTTAAGCTGTTCTAAGGTCCTTAAAAATCAAAACAATGAATTAAGCAGTTTTGAAAGACCTCAATCACCCTGTATATTTAATATATGCAAAAAAAAAAAAAAAAAAAACAGAATTGGAAGGGCACATATTGAAACATTTTATTGGAGTTGCTCAGTAATTTTAATTCCCGCGCATGCGCAAGTGGAGAAGCAGCTGCAATTGGGTTCGCTTATCTTTTGAGACAAACTATTTTAATTAGAGACGGATGGAAAAGTTTCAGTTCAACACTAAAATACTTTCAAATTTGAATCACTGATAAAGTGGAATACAAATGATGAGGTAAGTGGACCCTTTTCATTCCATCGAATTTTTTTTAATTCTATATTTTGATATGTAAATACGTTGCCGAGCCAGTTGTGCTTATTGCTTTAATTTTAGACTCCCAATCACTGCAAATCACTTGGTATATCTCAAAATCTTCATATTGTAGTTTAATATTACATCATAGCCATATTTCTAAGATAGGATGTCACCAAAAGGATGATCAGGGCAAATGATAAGACGTTTTAATTTATAATTTAGAGTCGTCTTGTTACAATATTGAGAAAATCTTTGTTTCTCTCATTAAGATATCGCATAGCTGTTACTTTTTATTAACAGACAATATGCTGGAAGTGTTGAAGGCCCAGACCACTTGATTGACCCAAGGGTTTACAGTGTACTGATAAGCATATATTTATATTAAGCTATGCTGTTGAGCAGGTAAAAAATTATGTTTACAATTTTATAGAAAATGAGATTTGTTGATTAAATTTGTTGAGTTTGTACGACTATTCCCGGGTATGTATTTTGGGGAAATCCTTAATTTTGGAAAGAGGGACATTTTTTCATTAAGGAAGATTCAGGTATGGCCAGCCAGCCATGGTAGAAATGCCTTTGTGGAAGACATTTTAAAGAAACGTCTTGTCTCTCTATATAAGCAGTATTCTGGAGCTTTACTTAGCGTGTGACAGGTACTAAAAATCAGACCATGATATGGGTTGCCTGTTCTCTGCATTTTGCAATGAAACTTTTTTCACGATGAAATTATGATGTAATCACGGAGCTTTACTTAGCGTATGGCATCCGATACTGAACGTAAGACTATGTTTTTTTATTTCTTATCATTTCATACATTTTCATATGAAATACCATACAACTCGGGAGTGTTATGCTCATTTCGTTAACTTATTTAACATTAAAAATATTTCAAGCTTTTTCCAAAAAAAAAGTCTGAAAATTTCTTGCGTGTTTTTGTTTATAATAGGGCAGAATGTCCGCGGGTCTCGCTAGTTATACGAATATCAAATGTGCATTCTTTTAAAATGGTTCACACCATGACAATCTTGAAAATTTTATTAACTTTTTTTAAAGGCTTTAAAATTATTTTTATCTAAAATGATGTAATTAAGTCTTTATAGGATAGGCAGAGCCACAGAAAAATTTATTGTGTGATCCTGAGAATATTTTTTCTCGGTCCGTTATTCTATTTACAAGTAATTGCCATAATGTTACGGAATTTGTGCATGTTTTAAAATTATGCCATTTACTTCATTTACTTAAGAGCTTACACACAGTGAGCAGTCAGTATCCGGCCATACGCTCAATTGCCGTAAACCCCTGGGTTGGCTGTATGGTCTGGGTCTTTAACACAGTGAGCAGTCCGGCCACACATCAAGCTACAGTAAGGCTTCGGGTCTGTCGTGTGGTCTGGGTTTTTCACACAGTGAGCAGTGGCAGATTTTATGTAATAGCATTGTAAAGTGGAAATCCTGTAAATATAAAACTGGACAAATGAACTGTCTTTACTTAAAATGCAAAGCTATTTGTTTTTAAATGCAGGTATACAAAAGTGTTTATCAACACTTATAATTTAAATGATGATAAACATTAAATATGAATAAGTTTAGTGGCTCCTCCTATCTAGTGGGGGCGTCAAGAGTATGGTTTTAAATGGTTATAACCCTCCCCAAAGATCCTTCTGTTCCCAGTATTAAAATTGTACGTAGATTGATGTATAATGCTTATTTGAAAAACATTTGCAATAAAACCTCCTTAACGGACACTTACAATGAAAGGACATTATTGTTCATTTCCAGTCCCAAAAGTATATTTGGTTCTGTGTATTTATCTACACGTAGTGGATACTCCGCATAATGAAAAACTATTTCATTCATTAAAAAATCATTGCTAAAACATGGCTTTAATGCGCCAATATGCACTTTAATTATGCATTTAAAAATGCACTTTAATTGTAATGATATTGCCAATAAAACAAAAGAAAAATAGAAATATCCATTTAGTGATCATTTTAGAATATTCTATCTTTAGAATAATTAAATTAGAAATTCAATGACATCCCTCATCAAAAACAATCGACGACATTTTAAAAGAATTGGAATCGTATATATAAATTTCGCTGTGTGAAATATGGTTGATATTTTCATTTTTATGGAAAAGAAAATTCTAAAGTAGTTACTATTTCATTCTTAATACCCACACGCTTTATACTTCCTTCTTTTAGCATAATACAGAACTATGAGCAAATATTCTAGCGATGATTTTTGGAACACAACATTTTTACAACATTGCATTCGAATATTTTTCTCACAATTTTGCACTAAAATAGGCTTAAATATTAAGAAAAAAGCAAACAAATTGTAAAGTAAAAAGTATACAAAAACTAGTTCCATTCAAAATTAATAAGTAAAAAACACTTTGTGCAAAAGATAACGCACAGAATACATTATAAATGAAATGATCATACAGAATGCATTATAAATGAAAATTGTATATTTAAAATATAACTTCATTCTAATATTTTATAAGTCTACAGAATTCAATATAAATGAACATTATATACGTAATGGGATATTGAAATAAAATTCTATTTTAAATCATTCCAAGAGATCGTAAAATATTTCAAATCTGTTTCAGTCATAAGTTCTTTAAGAAAATTAAAATATAATTAATCATTTTCTTTAAAAATAGTACTTCATAAATCAAACCTAGTAAAAGTAACAGCGTAAGTAAAAATCAAGTTATGCTTCAGAATTTATTGTGCTTTTTAAATATTAAACATTAGAATTTTCGCAAAAAAGAGCTGATCAATTTATATTACATTTTAAACAAATTCTAAGTTTTTTATTAAAATGTGTAAGAAATTTAAGTAAAATAACATAACATATGAAGAAACACCATTAAAATGTAATATTTTTTTCTTACCTAAAAGTGAGAAAATATCAATCATCTGTATTCTGAAATTTAGAATATACTGGAACAAGTTATTTCTTTGCCTGCTAACTCTAACCGATGAAATGAGAGAAAATTGTAAAAATCATTTGATCAGTTCTTTTTTAGAGCAGACTATAATTTTTAAAGATTCCATTAACTTAAAGACTGCATATGTAATTTTTGTGCATTCGAAGAACTCAGTTTTATAAAAGAAATTTTATAGTTAATTGATTAAAAATATTAAGAATACTTTGTTTTATTACAAAATCCTAGAATTTTCGGCTCCAAAATAATAGTGTGGCATATATTCGAAGCACACAGTACCTATTTTTAATTTTCAACTTTTGAAACTAATGTGCGAAAATATAAAATCATCTTATAACAAAACTTTGTAATTTTAAACTTTAATGTATGTTGGCACTTTCCATTTCTTTTTTCTACCCAGACCGTCCGAATTACCCAAGGTGTAGCAAAACTGTTTGGAAGGCCGGGACAATGCCACCCAATTTACTGGAACCCAATGGAGTGACCACCACAGGGATTGCACCATCCTTCCTCTAACTCATCACCTCTCATTTTAGACCTACAGATTTAACGTGTCCGTACATCGCGTAGATACGGAGATAGCTGTAGGCGGTTGGGACCGAAACCTTGTCTACCGTGTGTGATCCTAAAGCCTTAACCACTGGGTAATCTCGGCCCGGAACTTTCCATTGTACGCACCATTCCAGGTTTTGGAACGCTGGTTGGAGGAAGTTTTATCTGCGGGTTTGAGGAAGAATATTCATAATTTTCTCCAAGATCAAAAGCTTGCCCGTTCGATTCTTGCTTAGAATAAATAGCAGGAAAATAGCACTACAAGATCGAAAGAAAGCAGAACTTTAGCGAATTTAATATTTACAAGAAAAGAAATGGATGTCAACAAGCATGTCTCGATTAATCTTCAATATTCAGAAAATAGAATTGAAACTCATCAACTGTGAATGTTTGTCCTAGTATTCATTCATACGCTATGAATATCAATTAATAGATAAGAACTCCGGAAACTTTTTGTCCCTAGAGGTATAGCATATTAAGAAAGTTGCTCATGTTAGACATCAAATCATTTCCACATAATAGAACTAGTAGAACTGTCTGTTAAGAAGATCCGAAACAAATACTGTAGATTAATTCTTTTGGGAATAGCTACTTCTTGACCACGATGTGCATATTGATAGATGTATTGCATATTTCTTGCTGTTTGCGTATGTATAAATATTGGGTGACCAACATATAATCACTTTCGGTGCATCTTTGAATACGAAGAAAAGGTTCTGGAGATCATAGACAGAAAAGTAAGAATTTATTTCTCAGTATCGCATTATAGTTTGACCATACTTGCTATAAATTTTTTGGGCCTTTATGTAGCAAATTTGCAAGCCCCCCCCCCCCACACACACACACATATACACACACATACTGCTTCCTATTTTATTTATTTACCTTTTTTTCCCATAAACTAAGGGGTTCTGCCCCTTACTTGCTACGTTTCGCCAACCCCCGTAACTCGCATCGCGAGCTATTTCAAGCCAGACTAAAGTTTAAATCGATAAACTGTTTATTTCATGGGGTTACCCTATTATTTCTCTATAGATGTACCAAATTTCATATCTTTGTATGCTATAGTTTTTACGGTACGAGACAGAGAAATCGCTAGACATGACGATACGAAAAAAAAAGCTCATTTCAGAAGTGGGTTGGTTGGTAAGTTGATTGGGGTTTTGTGGCAGAAAATCCAAAAAGGATATGCTGCGTCAAACATATGGTACTTCAGAAGTGGGTAAAAAGGGAAATATCTTGTAAACTACGTCGAAATTAAAAAAAGGGGGCTCCATCCTACAAAAATTCAAATATGTAGATACCTACCTGCAAAAATTCGTGATCTTGCTACTATTAATCTATCCACGACGCAAATTCGTAGCTCAAATATTTTTCTACTATTTCATATTCTTTATTATTTTATATTCTATTTTATATTCTTAAACTACAATATAATCGAAAAACGGTTTATGTCGGCGTATTTTCCCAAACCTTTCTCTACAAGTGCACCAAATTTTGTATTTTTCTTATGCTATATAGTTTTTGCGGTACAAAGCAGAAAAACTCCAGGAACGAGAAATTGTCAAACATCGGCGGCAACTTTTTTTTAATATAGAGACTGTTTATATCGTCCAGACCCCCAAGCTTCCCGCATCCCTATGCAATGCAGCATTTTCTCTTCGGCAGTCCTGCCTATGATAACTAAAGTAAGATGCATAATTGAAATAATATAATCTTTCTAACTTACTATTTAATATTAAGTTTATACAAGTTTTACTAAGCGTGGTAGATTTTGCAGGATCTGTCGTAAGTTTTAAGCGTAACATCGTCAGCATAAAATCTAATTTATGGTTTCTTGATTTTTACTTTACTTTTCTTGATGTTAACTTTTTTGTTTTATGTTTACTTGATGTTTACTTTTTTTTTTCTACTTGATGTTTACTTTTAAATATCTAACCATTAGGATTGAATAGTCGGGTCATTGAAATTTCTTCACTTTATATCAAAAACTAAGATCCCGATACAAAATTCAATTATATATCCAAGTAAGGCTTTTAAAACTGCTATAATTATTCTCCTACTGTTTATAGTTGTCACTTTTAATTTTCGAGATGTATAAGCATTACAAACTTTGCACATTTTTCGATTTCAATCTATTTCAACTTAACTGGACTGATTGCTCAAAATCTATCGGGGTTTTTTAAAAACAAATTATTGATCTAGAAACTGGATTTCCTCCTACAGAGTTTTGTTGCTTATTGTTTATGTATCTTTTATGGTTTAGTTAGAAGATATCTCGAGTGAAAGTAAGCAAAGGAAAGCAAAAACTCCCTCTGACAATGACCCCTCTGGCCCTTTTTATAATTTTTCAAAAAAATTAGTTCAAAAATATTGAAATTATTTTTATATATTCATAAATGGCACCCAATTTCTAACAAATCAAATAAAATTGTTTAGATTTTTATCATATAAAATTGAAAAAACATAAGTGTCATAAATTTTTGACTTTTTCGAACTGCGCAAGTTTTTTAGTTTTGCTCAGATTTTAGCCGAATACTCCGATCATAGTTGTTATTCACGTCAAAAACATTTAATTTTTTACGATTTTCATAGTTTCAGTTGATGAAAAACGTGCAATATCGCGAGAACCGGTGCACATCAGTATTTCTAAAATGATGGCATTCGCATTTAATTTTAAATGGACTGTCGAGAAATACGCCACTGAGAAACGAAAATTCCCGTATTAGGCCTAAATCCCTACTTCCTCCAGCATTCAAAGATCATGTTTTGAAACCTGTGCGTATATCCCACTTCATAATGGGAAGGATCCAAACTCAGTCGAAAGCAATAAGAACTTTCCGAAATACACGAAGAACGTGCGAGACAGATAGATAATTGACGTTACGAATTCTTTGAAATATTTGTAAAAAAAATGTTTCAAACCGGTTGTGTTTACTACAGAGTCCATCATTGAACAGCTGATATCAAAATGCTTTAGTATATGCTTAATTTGGTGTAAATCGAAAGAAACATGGAACACCAAGGGTCAAAAAAGCGATCAGGTGATGTATTGAATCGAAATTTTCGAACAGAAAAATAACTAAATAAATAAAGTACATAAATGGGTTCTACGTACTTGCTCTTGCAAAGAAATGCACCATCCCAGGAAACTTTTGAGAAAAGTCTATGAAAAACTAGTAATGAAAGTAATTAGTCTTAATTATTTATTCTTAATTATCACTTTCAATTTTATTGACATTTTATGCTTGTTGAACTGTTACTTAGAAAAGTAGATAGTGATACATATCGGGGTATTTTTGAAAATATTATTTGGAAATTGGGGAAATATGAGGGAGGGGATTGTTATCCGAGTCTGTAGTCACTCTGTATCTAAACACATTTGTTTCTATCGGTTGAGTAGTTTTGACTATGTTTTATCGGTTACATTTGAGAAATCTCATGTTTCGCATGACTCGCGTAAAATTAAAAACAAAAACTGCAGCGACGTTTACTGCTTCGTGTAGCAACCCTAAATAATTATATATGAAATTTTCATTTGGCAGCGATTTTCTTCTTGGGTCATGTAGTGCAACTATTTATTGATAGATGCGTTCTTGCCTTTGCTGGTGTCCTTTCTCTGTCTCTAATCCAAAAGAATGAGCTTTTTGCTTTCTAGATCAGTTAATATTTTAATCAGCGGAGAATGTTACTAACCAGAATTTTTACTTCAAAGCAGTTTGAGTGAATTTTTATTCGATTAGAAAGAAACAAGATTCACTCAAATGTTTTTATTGAAATTTTTAAATATATAAAAAAAATATTCCGGGAATATTTTTATAGAAAGTAGGATAAAAAAAGTTCGGAGACTGTGCTGATGTCTCCAACTCTGATTGGAGGAGAGGGGGAACTATTTTACCGTGGCGAAGAGGTACATGTAACGCGAGATGTGAAAAGGAAGAAACGGGTGCTTTCCAGACTATGCGTGTCGGTGAACTGTAGTCGTTCGTGTTCGTCGAAAATGGCAATGGTGTTTGAAGAGTAACGTCCGAATATCAAATTCTGCTAGCGTTTGGGGAAATCGCCGACAGAAACCTGCCAGGTGCAATGTTTCTGTCGGCGATTTCCCCAAACGCTAGCAGAATGTGATATTCGCACGTTACTCTTCAAACACCATTTCCATTTTCGACGAAAGCGAACGACTACAGTTCACTGACACACATTGTCTGGAAAAACCCTGCACTGCGGACCTGCTTCTTCCTTTTCACATCTCGTGTCACATGTCTCTACTTCACGGTAAAATAGTTCTCCTCTCCTCCAGGGTTGGAGATATAAGCACAGTCTCCGAAATTTTTGATCCTACCTTATATATACTATAGCGGGTAATTTTTTTTTGCTTTTTTTTTTCTGAATTTTATTAAAGCACATGAGCAAATCAAGTGGAGCGTCTCAAATCCAATTTCTTTTTTTCTTTCTAATTTCAGCATGTTCTCTCTGATGTTGGTGTTAGCCGGCATGGCGTGCTTCACCATGGCATCCGATTCCGAAAAAAGAAGCTTTTCCGGCCTGGGTTGCATGGGCGTTTACGACAAGGCAAAGTTTGCAAGACTCGACAGAATTTGCGAGGAGTGCTACCAACTTTACAGAGAATCAGACGTGCACACTCTATGCAGGTAAGTTTATAGTCTGCAACTACAATATGCCTATAACAGCTGGACTATACAACTATAAATCTGATGCGAGTAGCTCACAAGACTTCTCCACTACTCAAATTATATATAGAGTTCCTAGAAAAGCTCTTAAGCACCCGAATAACTTTGTAAGGAAAGGTCCGTGAGTGTACACTTTAGGTCTATCTACAGGGTGTCCCAAAAAGATTGAAACGCGCTTTAATTCTTTACCTGTTGGAGATAAGTGGACAATGTAAATTGCAGAAATGTTGAAAGTAAGGTAGAAAATAAGACTACGTTAATAAAATAGTCCTCCCATTAATTTTCAAAAAGTTACACGGTTTAAATTTTTATACGACCCCCTTAGACAAATTTGGTCAATCAGACAATTTTTATTTTTAATGCAACAAGATCATTAAAAAACCGTATATCTGTATCTTTAAAATCAACTGAATTATGATAAAGGAAAAAATCTGACTTATGACACTTTTCCGTCAATCAGGAAACTTATTTTTAATGCAACAAGATCATTAAAAAAACCCGCATATCTGTATCTGAAAATTGAGCAAGTTATATTTAATTGAAAATTAAACATTGTGAATGGGGACCATATATGAAATTAGAAATGTAAATTTGTGACATATCACAAAAAAGATAAAACTGGATGATAATACATAGGATACTCAACCTCGTAGTGAGTACCACTGCTTTATATGATCTGTCTGTATAATGCTTTATTTAGATGCATTTGTGACAAAAAATTTTAGCACATATTAACGTATTTTTGATCTAAACAATTTGCATCGTCAATTTCTTTGATACCCATTTTCACTGGTGAAATAGCCTTTCACATGGTACGGAAATGTGGCATAAGTCAGATTTTTTCCTTTATCATAATTCAGTTGATTTTAAAGATACAGATATGCGGGGTTTTTTTTTTGTTTTGTTTTTAATGATCTTGTTGCATTAAAAATAAAAATTTTCTGAATAACCAAATTTGTCTAAGGAGGTCGTATAACTTTTTAAAGATGAATGGGAAGACTATTTCCTTAACGTAGGCTTATTTCCTACCTTACTTTCAACATTTCTGCAATTTACATTGCCCACTTATCTCCAACAGGTGAAGAATTAAAGCGCGTTTCAATCTTTTTGGGACACCCTGTATAGTAAAGTGGCCATGTCTGATCAAATAAAAAAGAATCCAGCGCCCCTAAAGAATTATAATTAACTGGCGCGTGGTTCAACTCGACTCTTTCATACCAGAATTCATTTAGATTTTTTTCCAAATTTTAAAAGAATTTTTGAAAAATCGGTATCCAAATGAATACAATTATAGCGTGTTACCCTTCACTTTAAAACGCTTGAAAAAACTTTCAATTGATACCATACTTGATAATGTACGGCCGGGGGCTGGTAACTCGCACCCCGAGGGTTGGAGGGGGGGGGGTAATGACGTCACGAACAAAAAAAAAGGTATCTGGGCTATTTCACATAAGACTATTAAGTCTCGTGATCATTGAGCCATAAATAAACCCTTTTATGCACAATTATGTCACATTTTGCCCTATGCTGTCATGTTAAGAAAATGTACAATTTCAAATAAATTTTGAAGTTTTCGCTCGAATTTTAAAAATTCTCTCTATATCCGGCTTTGTTATAAAAAAATATAGAACTAAAGTTTCGTGAAAATCCATTAATATTTGTGGCCGCTATCGTGTGAACAAGAAATCGACATACAGACTGCGGACATCATTCCCAAAATAGTCAAAACGTGTTCAGGAGGTCTTAAAACAAATATTATCGTCAAAATCTCGAAATCGAAAATTTTCGTGAAAGCTATATATGTACTCAATACTACCTATGAGAAAGTAAAAATTAGACTAACGAACTCGGCAACAAAGCTCGATATACTTAACCTTTTGCTTACGGGTGGGACAGCTTCCATCCCAAACGAATCGTCCATCCCAAACATTGGCGTCCACCTACATGGGTGGGCGCTAATGCCTGCAAAGGGGGTCGAACTATTTTGGGTAGGGTATGTCAAATACCTGTCTTTTTGAGAGGTTCTTCGTTTGAGATGAACCCTGTCCCACCCGTAAGCAAAAGGTTAAAAAAGACAATAACGAAGTGATGCATTATTATCTAATGATTAAGATTCGACCTTAAAAAGTGGTGTTTATTGGACACAATAGGGTTACTCTCCTATTCAGGAATAATGCAGCAACAATATACGTTGCCAGAGAATTAAGATACAAATATCTGATAAAAACTCCACCAAAACTCTCGGCGAATTCTTGAAAACCGAATAACTTTTGAACAATAAACTTGCTTATAACATATAAAATTTAAAAAACTGGTGTGGGTGAACACAGGGCTACGCTACGACTGCTCAACTTAAGACCCTGGCAACGCCGGATACATTTTCTATTAAAGTATAAATCCATCAAAATGCTATAAGCCGAATTTTTACTGTATTAAGTTATTATGCAGTTACATGTACGATGTTTTTAAAGGAAAGTAAAAAAAAAAGTTTGCTAATAAAACTGCCAAATAAAATCTCTACATATGAAAGTCCTTAAGCATCCCAATAACTTTGTAATGAAAGGCCCATGAATATACATTCGATCTATCTATAGTAAAATAACCATGTTCGATCGAAGAAAAGGAATTTCAGCAGCGACCCTAGTGGATAATTTAAAAGACTAGGATAATGTAACTCTATAATAAAGCGAGATAGACGAAGAAAGTCAATTGTAACGCTGTCGAATGAGCAAGAATGGACAATAATATTGTTACAAGAGGCATTTATTTGACACAACAGAGTTATTGGATTGGCTAATGTCTAAGGAATATTGCAATAAACAATACTCGCATGAAGAAAACTCTGGCCTGTTTAAAATGTCCTAAGTCCGAGACAATGCACATTTGAAGTCCAGAAAAAATATGAACATATACTTTGGCAAGCACATGGAGGTAATAGAAATCGCCAATATCATTTGAGACAATAATTCAGGAGGCACTGCAATATAAGAAGTCTTGTGTGAATTTCTCTGGTGAAAGACCTAAAATATTTAAACTGTCAATTTTGTAAAAAATAAATTATTAGCGCGATACAAATTAGAACTGAAACAATAAAGAATATTTCTACTATTCAAAATTATTTTACCTTTCTAATTTATTTTTATCTCTCTATATTCTGTACTCTATCCTACAACTATGAAAAAATACTGGTTAATTATACTCATAATTAGGGAACCTTAATTTAAAAATAATCAAAAATGTATTATACTAAATACTACGCCTTTCTGTTGTGTCAACTAACAATAGCAGCTGCTTTACTAACACTAGTGACACCTAGATATAACTCTCAAAGCATTGTGGCATTTTCAAGCGTTTCATCCATAAATTTATCTCCTTTCTAACTCTGATTGCACAGGGGTCATAGTGTTCGAGGACCTGATGATACAACTTCTGACAGACATTTATTGTCTTTCATATACATGTTTCGTTGGTTCCTGATGGCTATGCTTTGTTGCAAAGTTCTTTATCCTAACTTTTTAATTCTCCTCTAGGGGAGGTTGTAATCGCTTTCACTTGATCGAACATCGTCGCCTTACTTACAGTACTAATAATTATAGTACGCATTACTTATAGGTAGGCATAACTCTAATATGTATACACTCATGTATACACATGTATACATGTAAGGTCTATTTTAATTGTAAGAAAATTGTGTTCATCTGTAGCATCGGAGGATCTACAATTAAACTATCAAAAAGAGAATACTACTACAAAAGCTATACTATATGACCTAGAACATCTTTAACTCATTGTATCATTTTCTTTTCAAGACAAAAAAACGAACATGCATTGAAACTGCCAATTGGGTATGATATTATAAAAGTACTTATGTTATTCTGCAATTAAACTCAATTTAATGCATCATAAAATAAAAAGTAAGAAAATGAATTTAAATTTGTACAGAAAGTCATGTACTGCTCACATCAGATTTTTATTTTCCGTGCAATACATGTTTAATATATATAGTATTGAAATCGTGCCGAAAATCACAACTCGAGTTTTCGACGGATCTGCATATTTTGGGACTTCTAGAACACAAACTATTTTTAGCGTGACGTCTGTGTGTGTCTGTGCAATGTATGTATCCAATAAACTTATGGACCAAATTTCATAAAATTTTATAGTTAATAATTTTAACTTGTGGGTTACCCTGGTGCTGATTAGATTTGGATACGATTAGGGGACAAAAGAACCTGCCTTTTTTGTGCAAAATGGCCCTTAAAAATCGTATATCCACTCTAGTCAAGCACACTAATTGACAAAAATTCACAAAATTTAGTAGATAAGTCAGGTGTGAGTTACCCTGATGCTGATTAGATGTTGGTACTATTCAGGGTAAAAGAACCTGCCTTTTCTGTAAAATGGCACTTAAATAGTTAAAATCTAAAATAAGTCTACGTATGTTCAAATGTATCAATTAATTGCTTGTTTTATACGTAATTTTTGACGAAAAAGGGAATAAGATAAACCTCCCTTACTCTAGAACTAGCCGTTCTCAAGACATTTTAGTTTTTTGCATTTTTGCTACACCACCTTAAAAATAGTCCCATTAACAAACGAAAATTGAATTAAAAAATCTGATGTGGGCAACACATGACTTTCCCTGCAGACTCAAATTCATTTTTCCATTATTTCTTTAATAATTCATTTAATTGAGTTTAATTGCATAAAATAACACTAGATTTGCATTTTTAATTCAATTTTTCCTTTCTTTGGTAATTGGAGATTTTCTCAAAGGCAGCATAACAAAAGTGCAAAAAATCTCAAATATCTCGAAAACGGTTAGTCCTAGAGGAATGGAGTTGGTCTTATTTTTTTTCCTCGTCAAAAATTACGTATAGAACAAGCCCTTAATTGATACATTTGAGCATACGTACTTTTTTTTTTCTTTTAGATTTTGGCGATTTTTGAGAGATATTTCGTAAAAAAAAAACGGGTTGTTCTTTTCTGATTCATACCAAATTTTAATCAACAGAATATCCTACAAGTAACTTACCTACCAAATTTTGTGAAATTTGGTCAGTTAGTATTTCAGCTAGAGTGGATATATGAGAATTTGGCGGACCATTTCGCAAAAAAAGGCGGAGTTTTTTCTTACCGAATCGTACCAAATGCTAAACAACACCAGGGTCACACACAAGTGACTTACCTACCAAATTTTATGAAATTCGGTCCATTAGTTTTTGAGTTAGAGTGGATACATATATTGCACAGACACACACCGACGTGACGCTAAAAATAGTTTTTCGTATTCTAAAGGTCTCGAAACGTGTAGATCCATCGAAAACTCGAGTTGCGATTTTCGGCATGATTCCAATACTTTCTCTATACATTACCATGTATTGCAGGGAAAGTAAAATGCAAATTCAGTGTCATTTCAAATAATTATGCGTGTTATTTTGAGCAATTAAACTCAATTTTAACGGATTATTAAGGAAATAAAGAAACATTGAATTTTAATCTGTAGGGAAAGCCACAATTAAAACTGACAAAAAAAAAGAACACTACTACAAAAAATCTGATGTGGGCAGCACATGACTTTCCTTATATAATGCAATGAATTTAGTACTTTACAGTAAAAAAAATAGATTATTATTATAGTAGATATTTATATTCTTTCCAAAATATTGAATTTTCGTCAATGAGTCGTCATTTTTATCCATTTGGCGAGTTCTTCGTTAATTTAGCAATATTGAAAAAAGTCGCCAAGTTGGCAACATCTCACCAAATTCGTCGCCAAAATCTCGCCAAGTGTTACGAACGGAAAAATAAGTTATTCTTACAGCAGATAAATGACTACTAGCGTTCAAATACAAAAATATTACTCAAAGTATCATTTTTCATGAATGGAACGAGCTAGATCCACGAGAATGATGTCACAAATTTATCGCATGGTATTACATATGAAAAGTGAACATGTTCCTCAATAAGAAATATTTTTTTATTTTATGATTTTTTGATAATTTTTTTTAAAAATGTGCAATATCTCGAACGGTTCATGTTAACGTTCTAAAATTTATGTCAATCGTTTAGGAAAAATTACATCAGAAATGTCTATTTGCGTAACATTATTAGAGGTTTTTATTTTTTGACGATTTTTTCAAAATTTCACTCGAAAGTTTAGGGGGGTTCTGAACATTTGATTGCGTATCACTGACACACATACACGCTTTCACATACTTTCGCACACACACACACAGACATCGCCTAAAAATGCTTGATTCGTGATCAGGGATGCTTGAAACGTGCTCTCCCGTCGAAAGCTCGAATTCGAATTTTCGACCCCGTCACAATACTTTCCTTATACATTGTTGTATATAAGGAAAGTAAAAATATACTATACGATCTAAAACATTTTTAATAACTCATCGTGTCATTTTCTTACAGGTCGAATTGCTTCAAAAACCAGTATTTCACACAGTGCGTTGATGCTCTACTGCTGCAGAAGGATCAACAACGCTTAGACAGCATGGTGGATGAACTGTATGGCAAGAAATAGCACACCAAGAACAAAAACTTGGGAAGACAATGCAAAATAAACACGTCATTATGAATAAACATCGTGTTGTAAGAGATATATCTGGCATAGTTATAAGAGAAAGATAAATCTTTCACAATTCTGTTCTGAAACAATATGTTTTCTGATCAATTCTATTAAATAAATGTTAGAAAATGCCTTTCTATTGTGTAGTTTCTTTTTACTTTAACTATAATACATGGTAATGCATAGGGAAAATATTGAAATCATGTCAAAAATCGCAACTCGGCTTTGACGGATGTACATTGTTACGTGATCTCTTCATATAAAGGTGTAATTATTAATTTAAATAATTTTTATTTAAAAAACTACTTAACATATTTTACTGAAATTTTTTTTATATATTTTATGGGATAATTTGAATATTTCCTAAAACGTTTGAAGCAATTTGTGCATTTTAAATTCGCTTAAAAAATGTTTGAAAAATTTGGTCCCATAGGGTTCAATGTATTTCATTTTTTTAACCCGGATCCAATCCAAAACTAATTGCGTTATATTATTCATTTATATTCCCATAGGTCCCACAGACCGTTTGAACAACATACTGAAATTTCATTTTGATAAAGTCGTTTTTACGGCAGTTATCGTGCTAACGGACAGACAGACAGAATTAACAAAGTCATTAACACTTTTCAACTATATTATAAAGTGTTAATAAAAGAGAAAAAAATTTAATTGTCCTATAACAATGGTATTTTAATGGGACATTCTGGAAGAGGGGGCGCAAAATACGGGAGGGGATAATTCAACTTTGATGAAATGTTGTTCATATCATCCCAAATATGTGTATGTTGAGACCCAGACCGTCCGACCTACCAGAAAGGTGTAAGGTAACTGTTTGGACGGCCGGAAATATGTGTATGTGTAAAATTTCAAGAAAACCAGCTTGGTAGAAGCGAGTCAAAAATTGATCCGAATGAAAAAAGAAACGAATCTAAATAAAACAGTGTAAATATGTAATTTTAAATGCAAGTGCATTGAATTTATATTATTGTATGCTCAATGTATGTAATTAATATTTTTATTTTATATGCTTAATAGAAAAATCCTTTACAGTACATTTAATGACATATTTGCTAAATTTTGTTTTTGAGTCTTCATGAATGAATCCATTTACTTTCTTTTACGGTACAGATATTACCGTGAAATTCTTTTGATTGGCCCTCTGAAATACGACTGAAAATCAGGGAAAATAAAGGAGGAGGGGAGAATCCCTTTGAAGTTAAAGCCAAAAGAAACAAAGATTATCTTTATCTTTGAATAAAGTAAATGTGTATTTATAAATTTTTTTATTGTTTCTCCAAAATGTTTACGATGTTTATGGGGAAGGGAGCTTAAAAAGCTTAAAACTAAAAATATTCCATTCAACTTTTGCTTTAAATAAATAGGGGCAAATGTGTCATTTTGGTGCAACTATAAATTCATTTTTCCTCAAAAATACGATAAAATTACACTTTAACCTTTTATTTACGGGTGGGACAGCGTTCGTCCCAAACGAAGAACCTCTTAAAAAGACAGGTATTTGATATACTCTATCCCAAACATTTCGATCCCCCTTTGCGGTCATTGGCGTCCAAGGACGCTAATGTCCGCAAAGGGGTTTCGCAAAGGGAGGTCGCGCCATCTATATAATGTCACTGTTCATAATTGACCTAAACAAGATTTCAGTACATCGGAGTGCTGCGTCATGCAAATAATAAATAATTAATTATTTGCTTTAACTATACCAATTTGTAAAGTATCCATCGAATCTTCAAATAGAAGAGCTAACTCGTAGCTTGTTCAAATAACTGTGCATCCGCCATCTAAACACCAGTTTCAATTAGCAGTTCTATCCCCCTTTGCAGACATTGGAGCCCATGGACTCCAATGCCTGCAAGGGGGATCGTACTGTTTGGGATAGGATATGTCAAATACCTGTCTTTTTCAGAGGTTCTTCGTTTGGGATGAACGCTGTCCCATACGTAAGCAAAAGGTTAAATTTCTCGTATGAATATCCCTTTCTTGAACAAAACCCACGTCCATTGCATTGAAACTACTCTGCCGTAGATTATACGCATGATAGAGCCTTGTCATTTAGCGAGTCAAGATATGAATACCTTGGAAATTTTCATCCAATTAGCTGCAGCCGCTCTTCCGTGATGATGAGACAAACATGAAGGAACTTAACATTCAAAATTATATATAAATTAAATTCCTGTAATATTTTAAATGGTTTTGTTATTCAAAATATTCTGTTAAAATATTTAATTTAATTATTCTAAAAAATGTATAACAATCTCTGGGCTCGATATGCAAAATTATCTTCACAGGAAGATCCGAAGAAGAAGGTATTCTGGCTCAGTTTGTAAACAAATTTAGAAATGAGTTCCACAGACCGTCTCAACAACATACTAAAATTTCATTTTGATAAAGTCATTTTTACGGCAGTTATCGTGCGAACAGACAGACAGAATGAATAAAGTAATAAACACTTTACAACTGTGTTGGAGTGTTAACGCACAATTACCTGTTCTAAGTTTAAGTACACTGCCACGTTCGTCAATGTTGATCGCTACACTAGGAGCGTGATTCTAAAGTGTTGCTGTAACTCCGTATGCAAAATAGACAGAGGTGAAAGCGCTTTGAATGTTTGGAAAGGGGGAGGGGGGAGCATTTACGCTTTTAAAAGTCAAAAGCTATATATATCATTAAGAAGCAATGCACTTCCCGCCTTTTATACCGTTGAGTGATTGAAGACCGGTGTATCCGGACTTCGTAAAATAGAGGGGAAACGTTAAACGAGAACATGAGAATATATTAACCGAATCGGCAGTTTCGCAGTGAGGTCGATATCAGGTAAGACATGCTTACATATTTTCTGCCTCAAGCATTCCAAATCTTTTGAAACTCTCGGACCAAGGTGATCAGTACATATTTTGATGTGATATACATCTTTCCCCGCACTTGTAGGGGAACACCAAAGTTTTCAGCATTTAGTACAGGGCTCTGCTAATTACGGCCCGCGTGCTAAATGTGGCCCGCGAGCTGCTCCATCCCGGCCAGTGACCCGATGCATGATTGAGGTAAAAAAACGGAAATGAAATTAATTTCATCTGTCATAATTCAAAAGTATCCCGTCAGCACTAACTAATGAACACTTGTAAACTATTCTAATGATTGAGATCGCAAATTTGGAGATCCAGCTAAATGTTCTAGCAAAGATATAAGAGTCCCATGTCCCCCATTAGAGTTGTTCGAAAATAATTTAATTGGAATATGTTTATTTTATTTTTTATTCTAGAAAAAGTACATTTATTTTATTGTTCAATCTGTTACTTTATGTACTTTATTTTGCAAGTAAATTTCGGGGATGTCAGTTTAAAGACTGTTTTGGTCCACTAAATGTTTGAAAACTTCTAATGTGGCTCGCGCAACAAAGAGTTTGGTTCAAAAAATTTGGAGACCGCCTGGCTCCTGCCTTAATGGGTCTATATCTAACCTGTCCATATGCAATAAATATATCAGGGCCGGATAATTAAAATTCCCGAAATTCTTTGTGTGAATTCTGTCATAACATATCATCTGGAATCGAGTGTATTCATAGGATACAATGATGAGTCTGAATTTTTAGATAACAAGAGATTTAAAACACCAATAAGCGTACAGGAACAATATATAGCTAATAACTCGTCAGCTGTTTTGCCAGGAAACAAAACAGCCACTGAATACTCAGTTTATTCACACGTACTAAAGTTGCGTAACAAAATTCGAGATTTTCGAAAACAGCCAAGTTAGCAATATTTCGATAAATTTATCGCCACGGTCACGAAATCGCTTGAGAAAGTTAAACCGCCCGGAATTTCAAATACTAATAACAATGGTTGTGTGCAAATGTCGTTTTTCATCGAGGATAGTCTATATGTCGTGAAGATATTTTAGGTATTTGCAGTGGCGGCTCGTGAGCGACATGTAGAGGGGGGCGCTCATCTATGTATTTATGCCTATATATATATATATGTTAGTAATATATATATATATATATATATATATATATATATATATATATTATATATATATATGTATATATAAAGCATATGTATATACATATACGTATTTTGGGCATAGCAACGGGAGTATTAAAAATATAAACGACGGATGTATTAAGTAAAATAACGTACCTCCCACCTGCTCGCTCGTTCATAAAAGGCCTGGACACATGGAACGTATCTTTCCTAGTGAAAAACATTACATAGTCCTAATTTAAGTAAAATTGTAGGGGCTAGTTAAACTAGAAGTTATGCCCAGGGAGTTGACTAAAAAATATGCATATTCTGGCGATACGTACTGATGGTTCAGACACTATAGCCACCCGTAAAATCAAAATCTGTGGATTAGGAGGCGAGATAGAAAATTGGGGGGGGGGGGGGGGTAACCAAAGTAAGAGTTACGCTCGGAGATTTGCTATATTAAAGTTGCATATCCTGGTGACATGTACAAATGGTAGAGAAACTCACTACAGCGATAAGCCGAACCAAAATCGCTCAATTAGAACCAGATATGTAAAATTCTGGGGACTAGTTAAACTAAAAGTTATACCCAGGGGTTGACACAAAAATATGTGTATCCAATTGAAATGTAAAAATGTTGCTCAGACTATATAGTCACCAGCAGAATCAAAATCGCTCAATTAGAAATTGAAATGTAAAATTATGGGGACTAGTTAAACTAAAAGTTAAGCCCAGGGGTTGACGCAAAAAACGTATGTATATTATATCCATCAAATATGTATATCAAGTTAATATGTACATGTGCATCAGAGACTATAGCCACCATCTGAATCAAAATCGCTTTATTAGGAGTCGAGATGGATAAGTGTGTGTGTGTGTGTGGGGGGGGGGGGGTGCTATTTGAAGTAAAAGTTACGCTCAAAGATTTATCACTATAAAGATGCAGATCCAGGTGACATGTGCTAATGGTGCAGAGACTATAGCCATCAGTAAAATCAAAATCGCTCAATTAAGAGGTGAGATGGGAAATTGGAGGGGGGGGCGTAACTGAAGTAAAAGTTAATCTCAGGGATTTCTCACAAAGATGCATATCCAGGTGACATGTACAAATGGTGCAGAGGCTATAGCCACTAGCAGAACCAAAATCTCTCAGTTTGGAAACGAGATGTAAAATTGAGGGAGCTAAGCTAAAAGTTACGTCCAGGGGCTTGGCACAAAATATATATTCAGGTGACACGTACAGATGGTGCAGAGACTATAACCATGATTAGAATCAAACTCGCTAAATTAGAAGGCGAGATAAGGAATTTGGGGGCTACTTCAATTTAAATATAAGCCTAGGGCCAATATTATAAGTCTAGAGCCAATTTGGGGACTACCAATATAGTCGCCAGCGGTCGGACCAAAATTTCCAGAAAAACGACGTCAGATAAAAGGATCATGTTGAAAATTTAATTTTTAAGTTTTTTAACAAATACTTAGAATTTCTTTAATTTTTAGGCATTTTTAATGTTAAATAGATGAAAAAGTAAGACAGCTGGGTAAGTCAACTCAAACTAAATGTCCGAAACAACACATTTATGAAAGTGTCACTAAAAATAGCCTATGTGTCACAGTGTGCCAAAAATTGGAAACTAGTGACGTTTAAAGAATTATTTTTAAGTCAAACATATTGAAATTCGTCACCAGCAGATCAACCAGAACATAGAAATAAATCCCTTCCGGAAGAACAGAACAACAGACAAACTACATCAGAAATGACGAAATGCGAAACAACTTCAATAATTAAGACACCTGGGTGAGACAAACGATCCCTCAAACTGAGTGTCCTAAACCAGACACTTTATTCACGATGGCCAGAAACCCCTAAAATATCATAACCCCCCCCCCCTTCCCATCACCACACACGTACACTTAATTCTCTCATTTGTTCAAATGTTTATTTAAACTTCCAAATTTATAACAAAGACGAGAATGAGAACAAACACATTCTTAAATGTAGAAAATTGAAGCCAAATTAGCGAAACTGAGCCAATATGAGAAGTCCCTCTTCATGTTTTTCTACTCTTCTGTTTCTTTTTGGCTGGGGCGCGCTCAGTCCCGCGACACAATCTACTAGTAAATCTGCAATGTCTGGTTTTTTTTCACGCCAAATTTCTAATATTGCTCCTATACCATTCTTTCACTCAGGAAATGTCGACGGTAGGGACGCGGCTTTAAAAATATCCCTGTATTTTCCCCTATGTGTTGAAAATTCTGTGCAATATAGCTTTCGTGAGTCAACTTTCTCCGAAGAAAGGTGTAGTGCTGCCATCTAGTGGCATTTTCATAACTTATTTTTAATAATTCTCGATTTAATTGAACCAAAAATTCAGATTTTTTCAATAGAAATTGTAATAAATCTGTATAACTAAAAAAATGATTTGGGGTGTTTACTCAATGGTGTCGCGCGTACTCGCCCCCCCCCCCAACCCAATGGCCGCCACTGGGTATTTGTAACAATATCATTGTCGTGAATGTATTACGTTTCATTCGCGTGAAAAGACAAGTTTACTGATAGTTTCGTGTTTCAACGACAATTAATTTGCCAAATTTCATTTATTTCATGTCATATTGATTCGAATAAAATGACATTTACTTTCTCATATATAATATTGAGAAAGTATTGCTTTTACGAAATTTTCTATTTCAATATTTTGATATCAATACATGCAATGTTTCTTTCAGCCCCCCCCCCCGGGGGGGACGTTTTATGTTAATCTAGTTTCTATTTATGTGACACAGCATTTAGATATATTTATACAGAGCAAATAGAAAACTTGCGCTCCCCTAAAATTTCATTCCTCCCCCCCCCCCCTCCCGGCTAAAAATTCCTGAAAGAAACCCCGAATACATGTATTAGGACCTCTTGTACTCGTTTTGACTTTTTTTGGAGTGATGTCTGTCTGTGGTCGATTTCTTGTATGCACAGTAGTTGCCATAAATATTAATGGATTTTCACGAAACTACATATTCGGCTTAGTTAACGAAAAATCTAGAACTATATAGAACTTTCTTAAAGTCGGGCTCAAACTTCAAAATTTTATATTTTAGGACAACATTTGACAAAATCATGTATAAAGGGGGTTATTTATACCTCAGTGATCGCGAAACTTCATATCTTCAATAATTGCAGCGAAAAATAGCCGAGATACAATTTTTGTGTTCCTGACGTTATTGCCCCCGATCGTGGGACGAGGGGGCAAGTTACCCTCCCAGGGGAACAATGTCAAACTTGGTATTAATCGAAATATTTTTTTTTTCAAGCCTTTTATAATGAAGGGTAACCAGTGGTTGAAAAAACTACTTTATTATTGTAGTGATCTACAACTACATTATGGCAAATGTAGTTAACTACAACTACAACTACTTTTTTTAAAAGTAGTGACTACAAACTACTTTTTAAATGGAGTCACTACATAATTACTTTTCTAAGACGAATTTTTCCGTAGCTTCAATGTTCACAAAAAGTTGAGGATATGGGTATACTGTGGTCATTTAACATGCTTATTCTGAATAATTAAAATTTACTGATCGACTTACCAGTCTTTACGCTTTTACCCACTTCTGAAAACAGCAAAATAAAATAAATGTATAAACTTTAAAATCAAAGACAATCAAAAATAGGTTTAAAAGTGCTTTAATAGAATCTCCTTTCCTTGTACGTCAAGGAAAGGAGATTCTATTAAAGGACTTTTAAACCTATTTTTGATTGTCTTTGATTTTAAAGTTTAACTAAAATTAACGTGTATCATTCTTGTATGTTTGCTTACTGAAGTAACGTTAAAAGTAGAGTCAAAACTCTATACAAACTACTGATTTATTGTATCGCGCTACTCGCTGCACTACTTATTTTTAAAAGTAGCGCGTTACATTACAAACTACTATAAAAAGTAGTGACTACTGTAGTTTCGCTACTTCCGACCACTGAGAGTAACATTCCATAATTGTGATCATTTAGAACAACGATACTGATTTTTCAAGTTCTTTTTATAAAATATGCTGAAAAGAAAAACAAAATCACACGCTGTTTAAAAAAGGATTCTGGTATGAGAAGGTCGAATTGAGGCACACTCCCGTAAATTTTTATTTGAATTTTGCACATATGTATAAATGAATGAATTATTTTATTTAGCCAGTAAAGTAGTTTAATTAATGTGATAAGGGCCGATATTTGCAAAAATCGACTCTTTAGTGACCGAAAGTATTATCACAGACTTTCCATTTTAAGACCATCGGAAAGATCGAAAAATTTGCTTTCAAACAAACTTTTAACGGCGTCCATACGATGAATACACAAATTTTAATAGATTTTTAAAAATATATATACTTTTCGTGCGTTTTAAACCTCTTCGATTTTAATATTACGATATACTAAAATTGACGCGCCATACTATCAGGAAACATATAAAAGGGAAAGGCCGTGAATGTTTCTGATATTAAAAAAAAATGATATAGTGGTATAGATTAATATTAAGCTCCTCATTCTCCAATGCTGAAATAAAAGTTAAATTAAAAAATTCCAAAAGAACATAGGCAACAAAGAAGCGATTTAAATTGGCCAAAAATTTCATTTATTATTTGTTTATGTATATATATATATATGTAATAAAATAATCCAACAAATATAGTATACAAATGGTTGTCAAATGCATAATCTAAATCATACCAATATCATTCAATATTAATATATTGAAGCAACAATTACTTTTAACATTACTTTTTGCATTTTCAAATTTTAACATTATTTATGTTCTTTCTCGTTCTGCGGAGAATTAATTCTATATTATGTTACATGATACAAGTTCTATTATAGTTCATTAAGGTCGTAATTTTTAAGATCAAAGTTCAATTACAGCAATTTCTGATGTCACCAAATGACTGGGGATCTTCCATGATTAATAATAAAAGTTTGTCTTTGTCAAATTATCAGCCTTCAGTGGCTGTTCAGATGTTGTAAAATAAGAAGAGTTTGACTTACATATATTTGAAGCAGTAGCAGGCAACATACCCCTTTTGGTGGTCCAATGGCAGGATTTTCATACATAATAATAATGGTGCTTTATGTTGACATGTTTATCTCGATTGATCAATTGAAGCAAGGCAGGCACTCATCATAGGAGACAACGTATTCAATTAGTTGGGTATTAGTAATTAGTCGCCCGAAGACGGAGCTTAACGAAACAGTCGTTGAAGACGAGGCTTAATTATTTGTAGTTAAAACTATTAAATTCGAGGAGCAAATTGTATGTTGAAGGCCCAGACCACACGACCAACCCAGGGGGTTTGTGGTAACAAGTTGTGTGGCCGGGAAACAAATTGTATGTGTAATTCTTTAAAAATTGGACACATAGTCCGAATGCTGACTATGTCTATAGGTCTCCATGGACCAAAAATTAGTAGACAACCTTCATGGTTGAAGAGCAGGGCCAGAGTCTCATATGACAAAATCTGCTCAAAAAAAGGCAAGAGGACCTCAGCGGTCCGGCCCGCAGGCCGGCCGCGTCCAAGAGAGAATTCTTCTTATTCTTATTTTTTACACTTGCCGTCATATTCTCAGTGGCGCTGTACTATATTCGCGTATGATTGGCCACTCCTGTACATACAATACGTTCCTATTGGATGGTGGCCTTGTCCATGCTAAAAGGTGGGGTGCCATGTTGCATACCCCTTTTCGTAGAATTTTTGCCCATCTGTGAAGTTTGCTGAAGTCTTTATTTTAGAGGGTGTAACTTTAGTCAGTAAATTCTTACTGTTGACAGGAATTATAGCTTCTTCTGAAAACTGCCCATGTCTATCCTGACGGGGCGTACATACAAGTTTTATATTACCAGTGGGAAAATGTTCTCAGCAATAAAGGAATTTTGACCGTTGTGGTCCTGCTATGTAAAATCTGCACGTGCTCTCTAAAAAAAGGGGGGGGGGGCAAGTATGCTTTCTGGAATCAAACTCCTAAGTTGCAGCTGTGAGATTGTTTTTCTGCAGATGTGCAAAGAGCGTGAGAAAGTACTCTTTTTGAAAATGGCTATTTTCGCCTAGCAACTGCCTTAATCTATATTCCAAAAGGTTTTAAAACTAAAGTACGTTTTAAATAAATAAAAGTTCTAATTCCCATTTCAATTAAAAAAGCATATTAAAATTAGCGTGTAAGTCACATTTATAAACAAATGTCATGTTTCTCATGACATATCCTCCGTAGAGCAGAGAAAGAACATTTTACATCCGTCCATTAAGTATTTATGAAATTTCAATTCAATCTGCATTTATAAATTTTTAACATCCTTTACATCACATCATTAATAATAGTAAAATAACAACCATATTCATCACATAAATTATATACATTTTTCTATTCATGTAATCATTCTTATATATTCTCAATACTAATCAATTGTTTATCAAAAGGCATAAAGTTATAGTAGAATTCATATGTATATACACTTAATTGTTTGCGCATTGGTTCAATATGTAACAAAAAAAATGAAATTTTCAAATGTAAACAAACAATCAAAATCTCTTTTAAAATATTCAATGTTCAGTAATATGTGCAATTTTATCCAATTTGTTGATATATATGTAAAATTATCATTTCTGTTCATCATAACGAATTTACTTCATTCACCTTAAAAAAATATCACCGTAACGCTAGGATGTGCTACTCAATTTATGTGCGAAGTGTCAAAACAAGCGAATCCTTTGCGAAATACAAAATCTTCTAACAAATCTCCTTGTCAACAAGCGCCAGAAGCCGTAGCGTCTATGTTGCCATGCCAACGCACTCTCTTTGCCCATCGGTGAATGGCCAAGCGGTTGTCAATCAAACTCATTCTCTCACTCGAACTGTCTGCTTCGGAAATGAGCGAAGATTACGGATTAGCGTAAATCTGAGAAGGGAAAAAGTTTGACGAGACTTTCAAATTTCCGGTCGGTCCTACGAAGGCATTTTCGCGGCGAAAACCAATTTTGATTATCGGTGAACGTGTGCTTTTTCATGACGGAGAGTAGAAGCTTTATGTATAAAATAAGTTTTGCTAATTTTAGAAGGTCTTGCAGACAATCAGTTTTTGAATTGCAAGCGGGAAAAATTTTGTACACTCGATTTTACTTTAAGCTAGAATTTAATATTTCGAAGTTTTTAAGTAATTTTACCTCTTTTTCGAACATATCCTATAATTATCAGGTTTTTCTGATAAGATTATTTGCTTAAGTCATTCACAGTATACAGTTTCTATTTACCTGGCCTTCAAATTCTTTTATTCTGTTATTGCACTTGCGTCTGCTAAATTTTTGCAACATCCTTATGGTGAATACGTGATTTAAATATCAAGTTATGCACACAAATTTGTTCTTTCATATGTAATAGCATAAATTCTCAAAATATTCATATACAAATGTTGTTTACCCAAAATTTATACTCAAAATCTATATATAGTAAAATAGCATAATAATATATTGCACAATCTCGTATGGTATCAAAAATATGTTCAAGAAATATATACAAATATCTGTTCCAATTTTCACAGAATTCTACGTTTAAATGTTACACAAAATATACACTCTCTCAATTTGTAAATTCAATATCTTTCTTTATCAAATGTGTGTATTAATCCATATTTTCTCTCACATTTTATTTATCATCGATAGCTATCGTTATCTTTCTATACATAATTGTTCATCGTAATTGATTCCTTCATTCTTATCATTTTCGTTCATATGAGCTCATTTTGTTCCGAATTATTCCAATTTTCAATGTAATTGTTTTCTTTCCTCAATACATGACTTTTAGTTTCTTATTCCCTTTATTCTCTCACTTTCATCAATTTCTCCAAAAAATTTCAAAAATGTTTGTGTATTGCAATAAAAAGTGTATGTTTAAGTTCTGCAATGATTATACTTTGAGTTTCGTCTCTGACCTCCTCCCATGTTAAAGAAAAAAAAACATTCAGCAACAGATTCATTACCACAATACATCGATTTGCACTTAACTATTAGCGAAAAGCGAATCAAGCGAATACTTGGTAATCACTCAAGCATATCTTACTTGATAATTAAATTTTCCTAATTGCCTACCGGCACACAAAATTTATCTAAAAAAAATTATTTTTAAATAAAAGTTCCCAGTGAATTAAGTGCATGAATGTATACAGTGTTGAAATTCTAATCTCAAAAGGGTTTACAGCAAAATTGTAGTTGTACAGCCAAAAAAAAATACTGTTCAATTTTAGTGATGTATTTTATTTGTAAAGTGAAGCCTTGAATTTTAAAGAAAATTTTCATGTAATTCTAATTTATGATTATCCTTTAAGTACATAATTTTACTCACATTCCAATATTGACTACTAAAGTTATATTTATTTAAGCAAAATATTATGGCAAAAGAAAATAAATTTCTTATAATTGCAATTCACGGCAGCATGAAGTACAAAGTTCTCCGTTCTATGTCGTCACATATAGAAGATGCTTGCCAAATGTTTTGAGCTTTAATTGTCCACTTGAGTGTTTTCCTTCAGATGTGTTTTAATCTTAGGCACTACGAATAATTTGTCAAAATGTACTTTTATAGTTTTCTCTTCATTTTCAATAATTGCATTTTTATTTCTTATGATTCTTTTTATCGTGTATGGACCTGAAAATTTTGGTTTTAGAGGTGCTGCAGGTATAAAATTTTTCAAATATACAGTGTCGTCAATTTTTAGTTCATATGCTCTTGCAGCTTTAAAATATTTCTTTTGCGTTGAATTGGCTTCTGCCTGATTTTTGTAAACTTTTTGAATTATCTCTTGGTGTGCTTTCTTAGCTTCCTCTACAAATTGCTTCAAGGTTAAATTAGTGTATTTAGTATCCATATGCATATCAAAAGGTGTTCTCACTTCACGGTTGAAAAAAATTTGTGCTGGAGTATATCCTGTGATAATGTGTTTTGAATTATTATATTCATTTTTGAAAACTAGAATTTGCTTGTCCCAGTTGAATGACTCATTAGCTAAGCATGCGATGGAATTCTTGAGTAAAAAGTGGCATTTTTCTAATAATCCATTGCTCATTGGTCGATATAAACTGCTGCGATGGTGTGAAATGTTCATATCCTTCAGGAAGTCTGTAAATTCCTTAGCAGTAAATTGAGAACCGTTATCTGAGATCAAAATTTTAGGCGCTCCAAATCTACTGATATATTGCGACAGTACATTGATAATGCTCTGTGCAGTAATTGATCTTACTGGTATTGCTTCCAGATACCTGCTTAGGTGGTCGACGATGGTCACAATGTAATGGTGTTGACCAGATGATCTAACGAGCTTTCCAACCAGGTCTATAGCTATTTGCTCTCCTACTTGTATGTTTTTGTTCTGTAATTGAATTTCTTGTCTTTTGATTTGTTTAGATTTAAATTTAAGGCATCTCTCACAATTTAAGCAAAAATTCTTAGTGTCTGAGAACATTCCACTCCAGAAGTAAAGTCTTTTGATTTTGTTGTAAGTTTTGCTTATGCCAAAGTGGGCAACGTGAGCAGCTTGTATAGTAATTCTTTGTAAACTTCTTGGAATTACAATTTTTATTGCCTTAGGTGCTTTGCTTTTAGCTTTAAGTTTGTATTTTAATAGATTATCATTTGAGTCAATTTTATAATTCTCATATCTTGAGTTCAAATCATTATCTTCCAATATTTTTCTTATTTTGCTTAATTTCTTATCCTTTAATTGTTCTCTTAATATATTCTCATGTTTTAATTTATTTTCAGTTTCAAATATATGGTTAATTAATTCATTTACTGTGTTTTGTTGAAATATTTCTCTGGACATATAATCAGCGGGGTTATCTTTTCCTTGGATGTACTTTACTTTAAATTTGAAGGATTGCAGAAAAAGTAACCATCTGCTCTCTATATCATTAGCTTTTTCCAATGCTAAATGATAAGATAATGCCTTTGCATCGCTTTGAATTTCAAATTCTGCACCAACCAAGTAATCCTGGAAATGTTTCACTCCCTCATAAATTGCAAGCAGTTCTCTTTTTATACTAGGATATCTCGATTCTGTATCTCTGAGTTTTCTCGAGAAAAATTTTACAGGGTGCATTTGTCCATTATATTCCTGAGATAGAATGGCAGATACGGCCTGTAATGAGGCATCACAAATTAGAACAAAAGGTTTTTTGAAGTTGGCATTCTTGACTATAGGCTCTTTTAAAATTATGTTTTGTAGATTTTCTAGTGCTTCCTGGCATTCTTGAGACCAAATAAATTTTTGACTTTTTTTTGTTAAATTAATTAGAGGTTGCACAATACCTGCATAATTATCAATCAGTGATCTAAAATAGTTAGTCATGCCTAAAAGAGTTTTGACTTGTTTAGCTGACTTTGGTACTGGAAAATTTTGAATTTTTTGAATATTTTTGTCAGAAGGTGAATATCCTCTATTATTAATTTTGAATCCTAAGTATTCTATCTCTGACTTGAAAAGTTGCACTTTCTTTGGATCGAGAGTCAAGTTGTAAGATATCAACCTGTCGAACACTAATTGTAGGGTTTCGAGTACTTGTTGAAAAGTATCGCCTGCGACAATTATGTCGTCCAAGAAATATCTTACTCCTTTATCTCTAATATCACCCAGGCATTTATGTATTAATTTTGCAAAGTAGCTAGTGCTGTTAGCAGTCCCGAAAGGAAGTCTTGTAGGTGAAAAATTACCCCACTCGGTTGTGAAGCTGAGTAGGTTTTTGTCAACATCTCTTAATTTGATTTGGAAGAATGCACTTTTAAGGTCCAGAACACAGTATAACTTCTTGCCTGATACTTCTTGCAGTATATCATGTATTTGGTCTACTGCAAAGTGATATTTTACTAGGTAACTATTTAGTAATCTGTGATCTATTGTCATTCTAAGCTTCTGATTCTCTGGTTTGTCTGATTTACTTGAATCTTTCTTTCTGATAAATAAGGCGGGGAATGCTACATTGCTGGTAGTCTCCTCAATTATGCCATTCTTCAGTAAATTTTGGATTTCTTTGTATGCTATGCTTTTTAATAAATGTGGTACTTTATATGGCTTACATTGAATCGGATATTGATTTAGGACATGAAATTCAGGTACCACTTTTTCTGTACAGCCTAAAGTGTCATAATTTTTTGAAAAGGCGGCTGAATTTTGTTTCAGCATTCGCTGTACAATTGCTTTTTGCTTCTTGTCTAAATGATCTAAATTGAAGTCCTCTGTAGAAAATTGCTCTTCTCTTAATTTTAAAATTTGTTCATGGGTTAAAGCATTGACTGTTTCAATATTTGTCTTCATTTCATTATTTTGTGCATTATTGACAATTTCAAAATTTTTTGAAATGTTAGCTAATTTTGTTTCTTTACTAACAGTCACTGGTTTATTTGAGTTGTTAGTTATAAAAATAAATAGTTTGTTGTCATTATTGCTCTTAATTATACCTCTCTCTACTTCAATTTCTAAGTAATTCACATAAGGTTCTATTAAAAATTCAGTGTTTGCTTTGATAGATTTCTTGCTTTTGACCTCGACGATTTCTGTTGTAAAAGGTTCAAGTTTTGTTTTGCTCACCAAAGTAATCGAATTATCTGCCTTCTGTTTGCTTTTAATCTGTTTTCTTGAATTCTGTTGTTTATTTGCATTTTGAATTTGACTGTTACTATTTACATTTTCTCTATTCTCAAATTCTGTATTAGATTCTGCATTCTGGTTATTTGCAATATTTTGATTTTGACTATGTTTACAATATCTGATGTTGTCATCTACTTGGATCTTATTTACATTATTAATTTCTTCTGCTATTCCCAATTGAAATTCACAGTTTGGCATGATTAATTTATTGCTGGACATATCTAATATAATTTTGTTTATTTTCAAAAAGTCAAATCCTAAAATCATATCATATGTGGTGTACCAAGAGTCATTTGTGATAAAAAAAGTGTTTTTGAAATATTTCTTATTAATTTTAAATCCTAATTCTATGGCATGTCTGAATGGAATTTTTGATCCGTTAATTGCATGTATAGATACACATTTAGAAAGATATTTGATTTTCATTCCTGATTCTTTGATTCTTTCAAAAAGGTTATTACTTATCAAACAGATTGTAGATCCTGAATCTATCATTGCATTTGCTTTAAAGTTATTAATTGTAATTTGCAGTAGAGGTAATTTGTTTACTTGCAGTAATGTTTCATTGGTTGCACATGAAGCTATTGTTTCTTCGATGTGACTCTGTGTCTGTGTATCTCTGTCCACATTAGCATTTTGAGTTTGTGTGTGTTTATTAACATTGCATTTTTCAGTTTGTACTGATTTATTTATTTTAGTACTTCGAATTTGAATCGATTTGTCACATTTTGTTTTAAAATTATGTTTGTTGTCTCTTACATTTTGAATCTTTTTATTTCTCTGCATGTTATGATATCTTACACCCATTTCACTGGAAGACAAACGGGACGTTGAGTTAAAGTGCTCATTTATCGCCTTCCCCTGAGAAAATCCTGTTGCTGATTGCTGTCTAAAAAAATGTTGTTGGTTGTTATAATTTTGTGCTCCTCTCCTTGAATTTTGCTGATAATTTGAATTAGATGTAAAATTTTGTTGTTGATAATTTTGGTTTCTATCATTACTCCTTTGATAATAATTCATCTGATTGCTATTATTCCCTCTATAGTAATTGTTTCCTCTATAATAATTGTTTCCTCTATAATAATTGTTTCCTCTATATGGATGACTTCTAAAAGTATTCTGACTGCCCCTCTGTTGACTGTTTTGCTCTCTTATCATATTTTTATAATGATGGCAATCAATGGTAATGTGATTCTGATTACACATTGAGCAAACAATGTTTTTATTTTCTGCATTACTGTTACCTTCTCCTAAATTCTCTTGTGTTTTGCTTTGATTCTGATTCCTTGTTTTCAGAGCGTTAACCTCTGCTATCAGGTTTTGAATTAAAAAATTTGTGGAGTCTTGCTGTTCTCTAATTTCGTTTATATGTGGCCTTTCTGAAGTATTTATATTATTTAATTTTTGCTCTTCCTCTAATACTTTCTCTATTGTTCTTGCAATATTTAATGCTTCTAAAAATGTGGAGGGTCCTCTTTTTTTTGTTTCTATTTTGATATCATTTCTTAGTGCGTCCAAAAATTTTGTCATTTTAAGGTTATCTATGAATTTTGATATTTCTGAATCATTTTTGTTTAGTGATTTAGTGTACTTTGCAGTGGCATTCTCAACTGCTTCAGCTATTTCGTTGATAGATTGCCTAGGTCCCTGAGATATTGCTTGAAATTCCTGCTGCAAATCTGCAAAATTTTGTGTCTTTTTGAATTTTAGAGTCAATTTATTTTTAAATTCCTCATAATTACTAGTACTGGCTATTTCTTGATTATTGATAATAAATTGCAGTGCTTTGCCTGCTATTAAAGTTTTGATTATGATTAATTTGTTGCTGCTGTCCCATTGGGCAATTTGAGCAATCTCTTCAAACTGTTTGAAAAAAAAATCTATATCTTCCTCTGCTTCACCATTAAATTTCTTTAAAAGTTGCAAAAGTGACATGTTTGCAACATTTTTGTTTCCTTGCATGGAATTTACTAATTTTTGGACTTGTTGTCTAAGTTTTTTGTTTTCACTGTCATTATCTTTGTTTTTATCGTTAGCTTCCATTTTGTCACTATAAATTAGATCCAAAGTTATTTATTTGAAGCTTGTCTTATTCAGATATCCCCCAAAATGCATATAAAACAGTATACACAGTATAAAATAAAATTTGCAAAGATGTAAAATATCAAATATCAGAATTTGTGCAATATCAATTATAAAATAAGTATCTACTGTAAGATATTTTTTTGTACTATCATACATATAAATACACTTCTGTTAAATTCAACATAGTAAAAACAATTCAATTACTGCATTTATATGATAAATATCTATTTTCAATTTCACTATAATTATCGTTTATCATTTAAATTAGAGTGCTCTGATTTGTCCAATTTACCATCATTTTTTTTTTTTTTATCTAATATTTGCATTTATTATATACTTTTAAATGTATATTTAAGTGATTTTATGATTCATCCTTTTATGCTATCACTGAGTGTTGCTTCACTCTTTCTTAACATTTTTTTTTACCAACTTATTTTTTTTTTTATTATTATCATTATTAATTGCAACAAAAAATTATTTAACTGGTTCACACTCTTGTTGCCTACTTAAATTATTAATTTTGACCTCATCATCATTTGTTGCCTTCTTAAATTTAGTTTACAGTACAATTTCCTTTTAAACCAATTTTAAAATTCCAGTCTCGACTGCCATTAAAAAAAATCAGAAAATTTTGAGTCCAGGTTCGATTCCTGAAGTCTCGGCACCAAAAATAATTCAGCAGGGTGCAAATAATTTTGAATCCAGGTTCAACTGGTCACGAGCACCAAAAATAATTCAGCAGGGTGCAAATAATTTTGACTCCAGGTTCGACTGGTCACGAGCACCAAAAATATCAGGAAACATATAAAAGGGAAAGGCCGTGAATGTTTCTGATATTAAAAAAAAATGATATAGTGGTATAGATTAATATTAAGCTCCTCATTCTCCAATGCTGAAATAAAAGTTAAATTAAAAAATTCCAAAAGAACATAGGCAACAAAGAAGCGATTTAAATTGGCCAAAAATTTCATTTATTATTTGTTTATGTATATATATATATGTAATAAAATAATCCAACAAATATAGTATACAAATGGTTGTCAAATGCATAATCTAAATCATACCAATATCATTCAATATTAATATATTGAAGCAACAATTACTTTTAACATTACTTTTTGCATTTTCAAATTTTAACATTATTTATGTTCTTTCTCGTTCTGCGGAGAATTAATTCTATATTATGTTACATGATACAAGTTCTATTATAGTTCATTAAGGTCGTAATTTTTAAGATCAAAGTTCAATTACAGCAATTTCTGATGTCACCAAATGACTGGGGATCTTCCATGATTAATAATAAAAGTTTGTCTTTGTCAAATTATCAGCCTTCAGTGGCTGTTCAGATGTTGTAAAATAAGAAGAGTTTGACTTACATATATTTGAAGCAGTAGCAGGCAACATACCCCTTTTGGTGGTCCAATGGCAGGATTTTCATACATAATAATAATGGTGCTTTATGTTGACATGTTTATCTCGATTGATCAATTGAAGCAAGGCAGGCACTCATCATAGGAGACAACGTATTCAATTAGTTGGGTATTAGTAATTAGTCGCCCGAAGACGGAGCTTAACGAAACAGTCGTTGAAGACGAGGCTTAATTATTTGTAGTTAAAACTATTAAATTCGAGGAGCAAATTGTATGTGTAATTCTTTAAAAATTGGACACATAGTCCGAATGCTGACTATGTCTATAGGTCTCCATGGACCAAAAATTAGTAGACAACCTTCATGGTTGAAGAGCAGGGCCAGAGTCTCATATGACAAAATCTGCTCAAAAAAAGGCAAGAGGACCTCAGCGGTCCGGCCCGCAGGCCGGCCGCGTCCAAGAGAGAATTCTTCTTATTCTTATTTTTTACACTTGCCGTCATATTCTCAGTGGCGCTGTACTATATTCGCGTATGATTGGCCACTCCTGTACATACAATACGTTCCTATTGGATGGTGGCCTTGTCCATGCTAAAAGGTGGGGTGCCATGTTGCATACCCCTTTTCGTAGAATTTTTGCCCATCTGTGAAGTTTGCTGAAGTCTTTATTTTAGAGGGTGTAACTTTAGTCAGTAAATTCTTACTGTTGACAGGAATTATAGCTTCTTCTGAAAACTGCCCATGTCTATCCTGACGGGGCGTACATACAAGTTTTATATTACCAGTGGGAAAATGTTCTCAGCAATAAAGGAATTTTGACCGTTGTGGTCCTGCTATGTAAAATCTGCACGTGCTCTCTAAAAAAAGGGGGGGGGGGGGCAAGTATGCTTTCTGGAATCAAACTCCTAAGTTGCAGCTGTGAGATTGTTTTTCTGCAGATGTGCAAAGAGCGTGAGAAAGTACTCTTTTTGAAAATGGCTATTTTCGCCTAGCAACTGCCTTAATCTATATTCCAAAAGGTTTTAAAACTAAAGTACGTTTTAAATAAATAAAAGTTCTAATTCCCATTTCAATTAAAAAAGCATATTAAAATTAGCGTGTAAGTCACATTTATAAACAAATGTCATGTTTCTCATGACACATACAACGTTCAATTTTTTCAGCAGCTGCTTAAAATATCATAGACTACACCAGAAAAAAAACTTATAAACCCATCCGTTGATTAATTGTAAATTTTTTCATCTAACAGTGTCTTCAAATTTTGTAGTCTTCATAATCTCTTTTTGTAGTCTCCACTGATTTAAGGACTCTTCGAGCTTTAACTACTAACGCCATCTATTGGCATGTTATAGTTTTTTTTCCAGAGATTTTGTAACTTTGCGAATTTAAAAGATTTTTTCCAAATATTTGTGCTCAAAGTTGACTTAAATTGGACGAAAATTCGCTGAAATAGCAATAAATTTCGGGTTTAAAGAAAATTTTTTGCGATATCAATCAAGCATTTTCATTTATTTATGTCACGAGAATGATTCAAAGATATTAACATAGAATATAGTATCTCAACAAGTGATTGCTTTCGGTTTTGACATTTAGGGATGTGAGTAGCTTCATGCCCATTGCGCCGATGTAAACGGATTTTTATTTTGTTATTTTTTATAGCTACCCTGCTTTAACTCCCGATAAACGCTGGGTGCATTTTCTAGTTTTACTTAATAAAGGTATATGCGTAGAGTCTCTAGCGGAAAATCTAAGCGTCGTACAACCATGAAATGTAGTACACAGGTACCTCTCGGGGGCGGTAGCCCAGTGGTTAGCGCGCGGGAATTGCAGTCGGTAGGCCCGGGTTCGATTCCCTCCGCTGCCAAAACTGCCGCCGTGTTCACGTGGAGTACGATCACGTTAAACATGTGGGTCCGTAAGACCTTCCGAGAGGTTGGTGGTAGGGGAAGGAGGGTACGGTCCCTGTGGATGTCTCCCCACTGGGTTCCGGTCTAAATTGGGTGGCTCTTCCCGGCCGTCCAAACAGTTACCTTACACTTTTCTGGCACCTTTCTGCCACCGGCCGTCCAATTAGTTGCTCATGTCCACTGGATGAGTCGGACGGTCTGGATCTTCAACACCTTTCTGGCAGGTCGGACGATCTGGGTCTCAACAACCACAACAGGTACTTCTCGAAATACACAGGTGCACCTGTGTACGTCGTGCATGTTCTCGCGTTTGTTTTGTAATTATAAGCGCGTGTTCGCGCAACAGGCGACTAAGCTAATAAAAAAATTTAATGAATTTAATTAATCCCTGTTTTAAATTATCGATAAGTTGGCGATATGTCTTCGATTATTAGCTAAGTTCAATAAACGTATCGCCAACTATTGCAGACAAATGGAGAGAAGAGCTTTCTAATAGGAAAATATTAGAAGGTATGACATTTATATGACGGAATCAAAAATTTGCAAAACATTACCTGCCAATTAGCGCCATTTTTATCAATTTGGCGACTTTTTTACCAATTTTTAGGCACTTTCGTTAATTTTGCAAAATTTAAAAAGTCGGAAAGTTAGCGACATTCCGCTAAAGATATTGAATTTTCATCAATTAGTCGTCATTTTCATTGAATTAGCATCATTTATATTAATTTGGAGAACTTTTCATTAATTTGGCAACATTTAAAAAGGTCGGCAAGAGGCGACATTCCGTCAGATTTGTCACCAAAATATCGCCAAGCCTTATGGACAGAAAAATAGGTTACTCTTATAGTCGATAAATGACTATTGGTGTCCAAATACAAAACTGTTATCAAAGTATCTTTTCTCATGAATGGAACGCGCTAGATCCACGAGAATGGTGTCAACAAATTTATCGCATTATATTACATATAAAAAGGGAACATATTTCACAATAGTTAAGATTTTTTATTTTATGTGATTTTTTGATAAATTTATTTGGAAAATTTGTACTATCTCGAGAACTGTTCTTGCTAGCGCTCTAAAGTTTGTGTCAATCATTTTCTAATGAAAATAACATAAGGAATGATGATTTGCGTAACTTTATTAAAGGTTTTGATTTTTTAATGATTTTTTCAAAATTTCACCCGAAAATTTTGGGGGGGTTCTGAACATTCGATTCCGTTTAAAAACAATAAGCTTTTAGTATATGCGGATTGCAATTTTTTTATCAAATTCCATTCGAATTGCTCCATTCGTTCTTGAGACATCGTCTCCAGACTCAGTGACACACACGCAGAAACCACCTTAAAAACGTTTGATTGGTATTCAAGGATGCTTGAAACGTGCTCTGCCGTCGAAAACTCGAATTCGAATTTTCGACCCTGTCACAATGCTTTCCTTATACATTATACTATGTACATAAGGAAAATAATTACACTGAATTTGCACTATTGATTAAATTTTCGTTCTTATTTAGTAACTGGGCTTATTACTTTATATACATAGCATAATGTATAAGGAAAGTATTGTGCGGGGTTGAAAATTCAAATTCGAGTTTTCGACGGGAGAGATTGTTTCAAGTATCCCTGAACACGAATCGAACATTTTTGAGATGATGTCTGTATGAAAGTATGCGTGTGTGTGTGTCAGTGGAGGCGATATCTCACGAACGAATGGAGCGATTCGAATGAAATTTGGTGCAAAAATTACAAACCGTGAATGCTAAAAGCCTATTGTTTTTAAACGCAGTCAGATGTTCAGAACCCTCCCTAAATTTTCGAGTGAAATTTTTAAAAAATCATCAGAACCTTTAATTAAGTTATGCAAACAGACATTTCTTATGTAATTTATCATTAGAAAACGATTAACATAAACCTTAAAACGCTAGCATGAACCGTTCTCGCGATATTGCACAAATTTCAAACAAATTTATCAGAAAATCCCATAAATTGAAAAAATGTATTTGTTGAGAAACATGTTCACTTTTCATATGTAATATTATGCGATCAATTTGGCTACATTATTCTCATGGATCTAGCTCGTTCATGAGCAAAGATACTTTGAGTGTATACTTTTGTATTTGAACGCTAATAGTCATTTATCTGCTATAAGAATAACTTATTTCTCCGTCCATAACGCTTGGTGTGATTTTTGCTTCGAATTTGGCGCAATGTGGCCAACTTGGCGAATTTTTTAAATGTTGCAAAAATTAACGAAAATATAGCCAAATTGATAGGAATGATGCTAAATCAATGAGAATGACGACCAACTGACGAAAATATAATATCTTGGAAAGAATAAGTATCCTATAAAAATAACTTATTTTTCCGCCTTTGACGTTTGGCAAATTTTTGGTGACGAATTTATTCGAATATCTCCAACTTACTGACCTTTTAAAAGTTTCCAAATTGACGAAAATATCATCCAATTAATGGAAATTCACTAAATTGATGAAACCGACGCTAAATCAATGAAATGGCGACTAATTGATGAAAGTTCAATATCCTGGAAAGAACGTAAGAGTAGACTATAAGAATAACCCATTTCTTCACCCGTTCATAACGTTTGGCGAGAAATTTAGCGGGATATCGCCAACTTGGCGACTATTTTATATGTTGCCAAAAATGACTCCAAATGGAAAGTAATGTTTCGCAAATTCTGATTTCCGTCATATGACGTGCATACCTTCTAGTATATAAGAAACGCTCTTCCCTCCGTTTGTCTGTATTGGTGATGCATCTAGCGAACTTGGTGAATAATTTAGCAAAGTATCGCCAACTTGGCTATGTTTCGCTCCAGATTGACAAAAATATGGTCAAAATTGCAAAAATGACGCTAATGGATGAAAACGACGCCAAATGGATGAATTAATTATTAAAATATTTCAATATATGGACTATATCGCTTATTGAGGATGCTATCAATGTTGATAATTGTTTATTTAGAGTTTTAGAGTTGCTCTAAATATAAGTTAATTGGGTACTTTGAAATAGTTTTACATGCTATCATTCGGAAAATCGCTAAAACTATTCAACTATAAAAACACAGTACCGAGGATCGAATACATTATTACTTTCCCTGCAATACATGGTAATAGGGCAAGATTAAGACTGTTGAATATAAGTTAATTGGGTACTTAGAAATAGTTTTACATGTTGTCATTCGGAAAATCGCTAAAACTACTCAACTATAAAAACACAGTACCGAGGATCGAATACATTATTATTTCCCCTGCAATACATGGTAATAGGGCAAGATTAAGACTGTTTGGGGCCCAAAGCACAGACAATTTTGATGCCCCTAAGGCAGTGGCGCTGATAACTTTCTTCCTGTCCGAAAAAAAAATGTCATTAGTCCTCCCCAATATCTATATTAGCAAATTAACTCACTCGTTTGATCGTCAAATATCCCTTTACGGCATATGCCCTTATATTATCTTTATCAGAATGCTTCTATGCGAAAGGGCTCCAGAATTGCCCCTTAAAATTTTCGGAAGGAGTGATTTTAAGGAAAGAACCTTAAAAAGGATCCCGTGTTTTTGTTTATACCTTTGACTGAAGTGTATGCAACATCGTTTCCAAAGACCAGCTGCAAATTGAGGAAGTTCTTCACATAGAGAAAAATATGATTTAGGAACAAATTAGTAAAAAGC
Organism: Amaurobius ferox; assembly: GCA_951213105.1. NCBI lineage: Eukaryota > Metazoa > Arthropoda > Arachnida > Araneae > Amaurobiidae > Amaurobius > Amaurobius ferox. The sequence continues at coordinate 159,201,250 of OX578137.1, forward strand.
AAAAAAGTGTTGCGCTGAGTTTCACTTGTCATGACAAATGCATTCTCAAAACAGATTATTTATATATTTATGTTGAATTACGTTGTTTAAGTTTTTATGCAATGAGACTGATACCGAGTATGATTTTTCTGCTTATTTTAACTAACTGTCCTCTTTATTTGGTACAGCGTTCTCTAAGTTTCTACGATCCAGCAGTCTCATTGGTCAAACGAAAAAAGTTTTTATATAGGATATATCAATAAAATATTATTGGTACATATTAACGGTCCGCATAAATATTTCATTTTATGTTTTTAGTAAAATTATAATCTATAGGATAAAAACTGTTATCAATTTAGGGCTTAACAAATTACTGTCCAGATGGAGCTAAAATTACAATCAATGATTTTTTGGTCTTAAAATAAAAGGAAAATTTGAACCTGATATGGCAGAATTAATGTCGATACGAAATCCACATCGAAATATTATTTCAAGTTTTGAAATTTTTCCTGATCATTTTTTAGCACTTTACAACATAGTTGAAAAGTGACTTTGTTCATTTTGTCTGTCTGTCTGTCCGTCCGTTCGTTAGCACGATAACTGCCGTAAAAAAGACTATCAAAATGAAATGTCAGTATGTTGTTCAGACGGTCTGTGGGACCTATGGGAATATAAATGAATAATATCACCCAATTAGTTTTGGATTGAATCCGTGTTGAAAAAATGAAATACATTGACCCTTATGGGACCTAATTTTTAAAACATTTTTTAAGCGCATTTGAAATTCACAATGTGCTTCGAAAGTTTCAGGAAATATTCAAATTATCCCATAAAATATATAAAAAAAATATCAGCAAAATATATTCAGTAGTTTTTTAAATAAAAATTAAAATATTAATTACACCCTTTATATGAAGAGATCACGTGACCTTAAATGAAGAGATCCCGTGACCCACTTCAAAATAAAATATGGCATCCATCTTGTGTCAAAATCGTGTTTTTAAAGTTCTTTTTTATTCATATTTAGTGTTGCATCTGTCCTAAAACCTCTTTATTTTTGTTTACATTCTGTGTATCTATATACTGAAACAACGCAATTACAATATATTTGAGTTTAAATGATCATCAAACTTTGATTATTTCTACAACGAAGCCCAATTTTCACTTATGGAGAATAAACACCAAAAGATGTAGAATGAGTTGTATAAGAATTGCTGCATTTCTTTAATACAAAATTATTTAGCTCAAGGAGTCTGCTATATAGCTGATTTGAATGATACATTCATTGATTTTACATAAAGAATCATACGTTTTCTCGATGAAGTTTTAAGCATAGAGTTAAATTACTTGTACCTCCATGGTTTTAAGTTTTTAAATAAAATAAATTATTATAGTATTGTGATGAATGAAAGGAATGGAAAAAAGTTCATGAATGAAATGCTGCTTTTATAGTGAGAGCCAGGCAATTTATATTTCGATGACGTCATTTGAATAGAGTTCATTTGTTTTCGATGAAGTTTTCAAATATAATAAATTATTGTAGTATTATGATAATTTCAAAAATATTACCGAGAAATGTATCGCATTTTAGAGATGTTTAAACCAGGTAATTTATATTGCAAGGCCGTCATTTGAATAAAGTTCATTTTTTTCGATGAAGTTTTAAGTTTTCAAATATAATAATTTAATGTAGTATTATGATAATTTTAAAAATATTACCGAGGAATAAATCGCATTGTAGAGATGTTCAAATAAAATTGCATTGAAGTTGGAAAGTGTTTCATAATCAATGTTTTATGCATGATTGATCTTTCTTGTTTACTTCCTGAAATAGTGATTCGGAATGAAATCATGTAATTAAAATTTTACACACTCCCCCCTTTCATATTTATTGAAAATAAGTTTTTGAATTAGCAACAGCTTCTTCGACAAAGAAAGTTAAACCCAAAGAGCTAGAATCACTAGAGGTAGCCTTTCCTTTGTTTGGCGATCTGAAAAGCATGCCTTCGCTGCTACAAATGAGAGCCAGATAGTATTATTTAGCTTGTATGAGAGCCAGTAGCACGTTCGCCCTAGAACGGCGCATTATAGCAGTTCCAGAAAATTGTAAAAGTGTGCCATTGTGGTACTTTGTTAATTGTTATACACAACTTTCTTTTTTAAGAATCTTAATCTACGTATTTTTAAATTTCTAAAATATACAGTTTCAAAATGTGTGGATTAAGGTTCTGCAACACTTTCTTTTCTTACACATTTATTTTTAAATTTTGTTAGGACTGTTTTAGCTTTCGCTTTCAAATTGTCATTGCAAATTATTTTTAATTGATGTTTCAGTATTTTTTTTTATCCTAAAACATATATTATATCTATAGATAACATTTTGTTAACGACATATAGGTAATATTTGAGCAAATCGTTACAGAAAACAGACTTCTATTAATTGCTAAACATTTTCTATTTTATAAGTACAGAATTTCGTTTCCAAATGGTTCTTTGTTTGTTTCTAAAATTCTACTTTATAAATTCTCACCTTGAATCATTATATATACATATATATATATATATATATATATATATATATTCTAACATTGGATTTACTAATTTATATTTTTATATATATATATATATATATATAGCTTCCACACATTCTTGGTTTCCATACCTTTGATTTTAAAGACCTATTTAATAATATTGTCATTAAAGATTTATATAAAGTTATTATCTCTCTTTATCATGACTATCTATCTTCCAATAATGTTGCATTTAATGTCAAAAATTTTCCTATTCTCTTGCACTTTGTGTTATACAATAATTATATTATCCAAGGTGATAACTTTTATTTTCAATCATCTGGTGTACCACAAAGTGGCTGTAGTAGTAGTATACTCGCTAACTTATATCTTTATTATTATGAATCTCATTTTAACTCTAATTCATATATTATATATAGATATGTTGACGACTTAATTTGTATTATCATTGATGATTCCGAACCAATTAATATTGATTTTTACCCATCTAACCTAGAATTAATTCCTAATGAGCCTAGCGTTAGTCAAACTGTAAACTTTTTAAACCTAAATATAGATACCCTCCATAATCATGTAATCACCAATCTATATGATAAAAAAGATTCTTACAACTTCACTATCATAAAGCTGCTATCATACCAATCTTGTAATTCTATTCAATTGTTTAGAAACATCATTTTAAACCAGCTATTTCGAATACATCGACTTTCTGATCCTCGGTTTCACTTTCTCCACATCAATAATCTTAAACGCATTTGTCAAAATTACCAATATCCGGAAGTATTTGTAAATAATATTATTAATAATTTCAAATATACCACGTAATAATTTTACACATGCATTATTTATCTTTGATTGGATAACTCAATTTTGAGAATTCACCCATTCTTATCACCTAACTTACCACTTGGCCTGAGTCTATTACTGTTTACTATTTTCGAATGACTATTTTCCACTTGTCCTGAGTCCTATACTGATCACTATTTTTGAAAGTCTCCATACATATTATGTATCGTTCAAATGTATTCATTCCGGTGCCCACTCGCATTGACGAAGTGAGGTGAAATGCTCAGTCGCTTCTTCCACTTACACGTGATAACAATGCTTGTGAGTTCATATTTCTGTTCGAGGAGGTATTAATTTTCTGATTTGTAATTCAATTGATTTATTTTTCTCCTTCCACTAGCCAGTAGACAGTTCCAATGGTGTCTATGGTTAAATACTATCGCCATTGTCAGAAACTGGCTATTCTATCGGTTTTAATTCGAATTGTATGGCTGTCCTGATGAGAATGCAATTTCGAACTAACCGCCATTTTTTCTGTAGTTTCAATTGATTGTTCTCTATGTCTTCATCTTTTATCTTGAGCTAATTATTATTGCCTTTTCTCAATTTTGCCGTGTTTTCTATTTTTATTTTTATTTATATACTTTTAGTTGTTGTTGTTGAAACCCAGACCGTCCGACCTACCAGAAAGGTGTAAGGTAACCGTTTGGACGGTCGGGAAGTGCCACCCAATTTAGACCGGAACCCAGTGGGGGAGGCATCCACAGGGACCGTACCCTCCTTCCCCTACCACCAACCTCTCGGAAGGACTTTCGGACCCACATGTTTAACGTGATCGTACTCCGCATGAACACGGCGGCAGTTTTTGGCAGTGGCTGGAATCGAGCCCGGGCCTACCGAGTGCAACTCCAGCGCGCTAACCAATGGGCTACCGCGCCCTTATACTTTTAGTTGTGAATTTTGTATCCTTATATTCTTCTCATCCCCCTTTCCTTTGTAGTGATATGTTACCTTCTATCTTTATCCTAAGTTTTGGTCTATAGTTACTCATTTGTAACAGATATGCTAGAGATGGGTTTTTTGTACATACAGTAGTTTATGCATAATTTACGATTAAAATCTTTCATTTTATATATATATATATATATATATATATATATATATATATATATATATATATATATATATATATATATATATATATTTACGTTTTATAATTTCCTCTTTATGGTTGAATTTCCTTTATTTCATTGTATTTTGTAGGCAAATTTTAAGATAGTGTATTATGAGTTACTACCATTGGATTTACAATTTTATATATTATATATATGTATATATATATATATGTATGTATATATATCTATGTATATATATATATATATATATATATATATATATATATATATATATATATATATATATATATATATATATATATATATATATATATATATATATATATATATATATATATATATATATATATATATATACATATAGTTACTGGAGACTTAGCCATTGTAAAAGATAAATCTTTAAGAACTATAATGTCATTTGGCACTAAATTCAGGTTACCTTCATATAATAATTCTAAACAAGTGTTAAAGTCAATCAATCTGGACCTTGATAAATTTATTTATGGATTAGCTTCTAAATATGCTCAGCCTTTAGAGGCATTTAATATGTGGAAATTTACTATTTTAAGATCTATTAAAAATACCATTTGTAGTATTAATTTATCTAGATCTATATATAATATGGATAATATAAAGCATTCTGTTAATGATTTACATAGATCTTTTGTTATTACTTATGTAGATAAAGCCTCTAATAATTATGCTATTATTTGTAAAAAATTCTATATTCAATATCTGCTAGATTATTTAAAAAATAATAGTCTTTTTAAAATTGATTCACACTCTCTTAATAGTATCAAATTGAAAATTATCAATATGTATAGTGATTTAGATATTAATAATAAATTTTTGACATTTCCATATATTGTGCTTATACCTAAATTTCATAAAAATCCTATTAAATTTAGAACTGTTACTAGTGGTCATAATTCATACTCTACTACTGCTAGTAAATTATTACTAAATTATTTAAATGTACTAAATAGCAATTTACGAGATTCTGGTGATAGCTACATTATTCTAAATAACAGTAAGGAATTAAAAAATAAATTAAAAACGCTTGGTAAAATAATAGGATTTCAAACTTTTGATTTTAAAGATCTATTTAATAATATTAAGATCACTGATCTATATGATGTCATTTTAGCTTTATATAATGCTTATATTACTAAACATTCTAATCTTACAAAATTTACCAATTTTCCTAAGCTTCTCCATTTTGTTCTTTTCAATAATTATATCTTTCAAGGTAATAAATTATACTTACAAGTCTCAGGTGTTCCACAAGGTGGCTGTAGTAGCAGTATGTTAGCTAATTTATACCTATTTCATTATGAAAAATTCTTTATTTCAACTGATTATAAAATTTATAGATATGTAGATGATCTGATTTGTCTTGTATTTACTGATAACTATGTCATAGATATAGATTTCTATCCGGATAATTTGGAATTAATACCTAATGAGACTTCTATTAGTAATAATGTTTATTATTTGGATTTAAATCTAATTATAGAACCTGCTCATGGGATAGTTACTAAATTATATGATAAAAAAGATTTTTTTAAATTTAATATTAATAAATTATTACCTTTTAATTCCTGCAACTCGATTCAATTGTTTAGAAATATTATACTTAATCAACTTTTTAGAATTTATAGATTATCAGATAAAAAATTTCATGCTTTGCACATTAATAACCTCAAAATTACCAGTAAAATGTATCAATATCCTGCATATTTAGTCAATAGTATAGTTAATAAGTTTCGATTAGCCTAAAATTCTCATATTCTCCCCATATTATCTTATTTTAGCCGTACTTCTTCATTCTCCTGCAATTATATTTTCATCTTTTTATCTCGAAGCTTTAACAGTTGAATAACTCGTTTTATTTCATTTTATTGCTTTTGCGCAGTACAGTTTTTATTACTCTCTTTGGCAACAGCAAATCACATCTTTTCATTTTGGCATATGGCAACATTGATCCAGTCATATTTTGCTCGTCATGGTTGCGCTGAAGAGGTGCGTTTTGAGGTATTTATGTTTCCTTTATTGTTCCAATCTATATGCTTGTCGTCCATATAACACAAGTTTATAGATAAAATCTATCTTGTGTTTCAGAAACAAGCATTTTTGTGTTCATTTCGAAAGGATATATGGACCCGACGAGAATTTTTTCGAAATGAACTTTTCGTAAGCCTAATCTCGTAAGCCTAAATCTCCTCCATGTGCAAGCTTTTTTGCTTGATTTTTTTGTTTTCTTATTTGCATTCCTCATTTTTGAAATTTGTTGATTGTCTTTGTCCTTATGACTTGCATTATGCTTTATTATTTCCTCTTTTAGTCTTAATTTCTTTTATTTCTTTGTATTTGTAGAAAATTTTGGAATAGTGTATTATGAGTTACTACATACATTCTAACTTTGGATTTAATAATTTATATATATATATATATATATATATATATATATATATATATATATATATATATATATATATATATATATATATATATATATATATATATATATGATAATTAAATATATATCAATGCATAATAAATCTATCTTCTCTTACCTTTTGGCCTTGATTTTTTAAAGATAAATCATATACCTAATTTATCTGTTTTTACAACATTTGAGTATATGACATATAGCAGTGCACTACATGACAAATATGATCTGTATGCGTTAGGGATGGGTTGTTTCTTCAGGTGAATTTGGTTAAAAAATAAAACAACTGCGTGAAATGAAACTTCAAAGAAACTTAGATTTTAATATTTTCAAAAATGCAAGAGGATGCAGATATTTGTTATGACACTTTTGCAAAAATAAATAAAAATATTCTTAATATATAGAATTTACATTTATTTACATTATATTTATTTACATTACATTTATTTACGAGGCATGTTTTTTAAGTAAGTACCGTTTTGGAATTAAAAAAAGACGTGCAAAGATATCGCAATAATTTTATTTCTACATGAAAGCCTGTACCTTAATCTACTTTTCTACATAATTTCCGTGAATATTGAGGCACTTGTCATAACGTGGCACCAGTTTTTGAATACCCTCCTCATAAAATTCTGCCGCCTGACTTGTTAACCACTGTATCACAACTGTTTTGACTTCGTTATCGTCTTGAAGACGCTGACCACTCAGGTGTTTCTTCAAGTGCAGGAACATGTTTCTTCAAGTGCTCGTACATTGCATTTATTTACATTTAATTCATTTATATTAAATACACTTATACAAAAAGTTGATCAGTAGAGTGCCTCTTACAATTTCAATAATGAGGATAGAAAAATATTTTGTACATGCTTTCTTAAAAATGTAGTATCTTGATAACTCTGTACAAATTTATAGTGTAAGAATAAAGAGTGTAAGAATCTTACGGGATTGCAAACATATATATTAAAATAAAATAAAAATAAATCGAATGTTCAAATGAAATAAAATTAAATCGAATGTTCAAATGAAATAAAGATAAATCAAATTACCTTGAAAAAAAAATCAATATTTTTATTAATGCTTCGACATTTGATTTATCCTTCTGAAGTTCTTTATAAACCTTAGCGATGACTAAGGCACGGATTTTGATGACCTAAAAATTCACTAAAGATGCTCTTAAAATAGTGAAAAAATGCCTTTAAAAAATGCCCTTAAAATTTTACATTATAATGAACTTAAAAAAAGGACGACATGAAAAATAAATTTAGTTAATTCATGATATAAATTTCGAAAGTTTTGAGTAAATACAAATAATCTAAATTGTTGTAATAAAAAATTTATATGTATAAATACCTGACTTAAAACTTTTTATCCTGAACTGCGACAATTTAATTTCCCATGATAACATCGGAATTACATTGAATTATTTGGTGTTTCCTAATGTTCTCAAATGTAAAAGATCTTCTATTGCCGGAATATAAGTTTTTATACAGTCAAAAGCTTCTTTCAACATCTACGGATGTGATAGGTGCGTATTTGAAAAAAAAACGGATTCGCTTACGTCCAATCCGCAGTTTCTTCCTCGATATCAAAAGTTTAATCTTCACCAATTAGGAGAGATTTTCTTCAAAGTTTTGAAGCCCTGGTTTTTACCCAAAACATTGTTTAATTTGGCAATTATACAATGCCCAACCTTACCTTTAGCCTTCTGAATGACCTCACTAACGTTGTCAATGTATCCTGTCAAAATCCTGTCTTGAAAGGAGTTGATTTACGATCAGAGCCCCTTACGACGGGGAAGACTATCTTTATTGTAAAATACCTGTTTGCACCTTCGACCAGATTCGACCTGTATTTCACATCGATGGTTTGCACCACAAAACGGGAGGAAGTGTTGCGGCCCCGGGGGTTTGTTTGTAAAGATGCTAAGACGGGAATTGGCAAAAACACCTATTGCAACAGAAAGTATAGAGAAGTAAAAATGAAAAAAAATCCCTAAATATAGGAAATCTTATAAAAATGCTAAATATTGCCTCAAAAATGCTAAAAATGCCCTGAAAATGCTCAAAAATGCCCATAAAAGGGAAACATTCGAAAAAATGCAGATTTCATCAAAATCCGCGCCTTAGCGATGACATAATTGTATTTTAAAATATTCAAATAAAATGTAATTTTTTAATAGAACTTTAGGATTTTCTACAGAATCTTAATATAAAATAGGAAGCTTGAAAATAGAAAAGTAAATTAGATTTACTTGCATTGCGAAAGTTCAAGCATTTGCATATAACTGTGCTGTTCAATAATTTTCACATAATTCTAAATTTTTTCTGCTATTTTTCAGTACTCTTCAATATTTCAACACACACAAAATAATTTTTCAGTACATTTTCCCGAATGTATCAATCTCCTACCCTATATTTTTTTATTCAATGTCGATCAATATTTTGCATAATATATTCACAAATGAAAATTCACATTGATATGTACATGGGTTTTTAAGTTATCTTATCCAAAGAGACAAATACGCATACATATATGCACACACACAGACAAACATCTTGAATAAAGTGTTTAAATCTTGTTCAGGAAATCCTGAAATATATTTTACCGACAAAGTCTCGATTTTGCAAATTTTTGGGATACTATTTGTATTCAATAGTATGAGAAATAAATAAAATTTATTTTCGATTTCAATATCGTTTATCGCATTTTTACTACTATACAATACTTATTAGAATAGGACTAAAATGCATTGACTCTACATTTCCTACATTTTGTACACATAAAAGGATTTTTCAAACCCTTAATATCATATTAAATCGACTGGTAATAGAGTACACTAGAGTACACTAGCACCTAATGACAAAACACCTTTAACAATAAAATTCTCGACAATGTTTGAAATACCACTTAAGTTTTAATTTTAAAATGATGTTTGGCACTTTACTACAAATTAAATAAAAAAAAATAGGTGTTAGTTTAATAATTAGTAAAAATTATAAAATTTTTCGAAATGTTTTTCCAATTAAAATGTCGGCCTCTTACGGGATTGCAAAAATTCATATTAAATTTTGAAATAAAATTAAAAATTTTAATGACCCTGAAATAAAGTAGTTTTATTATTAATGCTTCTGTATTTGATGATGATTTTATGATTTTATGATTTTGATGGCAATGCGATATGCCTAAACTACGATTTGAAAACTAGAATTTTTTTCCATAGAGACGTCAAAATGCGAGGGAAGTCAGCGACGTACTGCACACCAACTTCTTTTATAATGAAATTTATACAGTATGCGTATTTATACAGTATCGATATCAATCAGTTACATTTTCCAGTACATATATCAAAGTACACATGTACATTTATTGTCCTAGATTTTTTTTATTAACATTTTACAACATAGTTGAAAAGTGTTTATGACTTTGTTCATTCTGTCTGTCTGTCTGTCTGTCCGTTAGCACGATAACTGCCGTAAAAATGACTTTATCAAAATGAAATTTTAGTACGTTTTTTAGACGGTCTGTGGAACCTATGGGAATATAAATGAATAATATCAAGCTATAAATGAATAATATCAAATGAATAATATCAAGTTTTGGATTGGATCCGGGTTGAAAAAATGAAATACATTGAACCCTATGGGACCAAATTTTTCAAACATTTTTTAAGCGAATTTAAAATGCACAAATTGCTTCAAAAATTTTAGGAAATATTCAAATTATCTCATAAAATATATAAAAAAAATTTCAGTAAAATATGTTAAGTAGTTTTTTAAATAAAAATTATTTAATATAGGGAGAAAAACAAATTCAATTAAATTCTGACTCTTACTACGTATATTCACCAGAAAGGAAAAAGAGATATATTATATAATTAATATCTTTCCAAGAGTTGAATTATTTATATGTAAGAGAGGTTTAACAATTTAAAATAAATATGGTAGATGACAATTTTTCAAATTTTTAAATAAAATAAATTATTATAGTATTGTGATGAATGAAACGATTTGAAAAATGTTTATGAATGAAATGTTGCTTTTATAGACAGGCGAGTTATATTTCGATGACGTCATTTGAATAAAGTTCATTTGTTTTCGATGAAGTTTTCAAATATAATAAATTGTAGTATTATGATGAATTTAAAAGTATTACCGAGGAATGTATCGAATTTTAGAGAAATTTAAACGAGGCAGTTTATATTTCAATGCCGTCATTTGAATGAAGTTCCTTTTTACGATAAAGTTTTAAGTTTTCAAATATAATAAATTAATGTAGTATTGTGTTAATTTTAAGAACATTACCGAGGAATGTATCGCATTTTAGAGATGTTTAAATAAAATTGACTTGAAGTTGGAAAATGTTTCATAATCATTGCTTTATGCATGATTGATCTTTAATTAAAGGTGTATTATTTCAGACGGTTAACTATTGTCTAATGATCTTTATAAGTAGTATATCAGTGTTTATTACAAATGCTAAAAAGTACTTAAAGGTATTGTTTTTTTTATAAAAATATTCTCATTACGTTCAAAATTTTGTTTACCAAAAGTTTGTTATAAGAAAATCTCAGTATGCTTATCGTTCACATACACGTAATATTTATAGACAAATAAATCAGAAAGTAAGATAATTAAAATATATCTTCTTTATCTATAAAATAAAGTAAAGGGATATTTTTAACTCCGCGGGATACTTAAATTTAAAAAAACATTAATTTCTGATATCCCAGGATGTAAAAAATACCCTGTATTGCAATCTCAAAATTATATCTTAGTCAGCACAAACTATTTCTTGCACGCATCCAAAGCGAGCGGGCGCAATCTCTCAGTTTCGTTTTTCCAAAACCGCCAAATATCGCCAAAATGCAGTAAAACGTAGTTTAAGATGTTTTAATGAATATTTTTTTATAACTACATTGATGGAATAATTTCTTCACGAAGCTCAGCAATATCTTCTACAATTTTTTTTATCCTCCAAAGCTTAGGGATAGCAGAAATAATTAAAAACAGGCATTTTTTCTTTCAAGGACGCTTTGTCATTCACCTTCTCCCATTGAACTACAGGGGAAACGGAATGCTCTGGGTGGGAAGAGTCCCTGAAGTCACATGACATCGGTTTCGGTCATCGAGGTAGTATATAATGGAGAGAGCTTAAGGGTTGCAATCGGGGCCAAAGATAAAGGGAGTTGTAGTCAGGACGAATTTCCTGAGAACCCGTTTTCTTCCGACTGTGACCCTGTACATTTCAATGGCGATTTCTGACTGAGAGCGTGTTTGAGAAATATAAATAGTAAAATAATGGCTATGTACTGTTGTGCTTACGGCTGCAAGGAAAAGCATGTAAAAGGAGGACTTTACTCTTTCCATGGGAAAGTTTTTTTTTTCATTATATATCTTACAAATATAGTTAAGAAGTAATTTTGCTAGATTTTAGCGTGGTGCATTTCATTTGGCTATTAATTTTATTGCTTTTAATGCTATATTATTAGAAGTTTTGCTCTATTTTTGGTGCTTGTGATATTGCAGAAGACTTATAATATCATTCTAATACTTTAAAAAAACATTCGGAGTACTTTTGTGATAGTTATAGAGCTATTTTCGGTATCCTCATATGTTTTCCCTTCGAGGTAGAATTTGGCGACGTTTGGCAAGATTGGGTGGCTAGGGAAGAAACATAGGGTGTTTAGATGATGAGCGTAAAGACGTGTCGGATGAGAAAATTTTACTTTCAAAATAAAATATAATAGTTTACATTCATTGAAAATGTCACTTAGATTTTACATCACAATTTTTCAGTGCATTTTATATAAAGATATATGATCTGAAATATGAGCATGATCTCATTTCTATTTCAAAGTAAATTGTACTTAATAAGTCGATGTTATTAATCTTATCCATGAGATTGCCCCCCCCCCCCCCTTCACTCTCTCTGCATAAATTTTATACATGCCGATGTTGGTTAGAATTAATTTCATATAAACATCTCGATTGTTCACAAATTAAATATAAAAGGATGTATCATCAAACTCCCAGTGTAGTAGAAGTATTTTGGTATTACACTCTTGTTTAGTTTTCGAGAAAGAAATATGCCTTGCCCAAAGAAATATTTGAATCACCGACTTCTTGATCACGCGTTAGCAATCTATTAAATGAGAAATATTAACTCTAAAAGAACCTTACATTCTCCTCATCATAATTTAAGTAATAGGCTTTTTGATCTAGAAACAGCTCTACCAATATAAATATTTTTACTTACATCATGTTTTATGTACCAAAGTCGTGTTTCAGAGTCTTTCAAGTGCGACTAATATAAATTGAAGTCCAAATTATTATAATTACAGAAATTTGACGAAAATAAAGCTATTGGGACACCTAGCTTAGGTGATTCAAAAGTAATAACTTTATATTGAAATAATTTTATATTGAAATAGGACTACATATATCATCTTCATCAATTAGTTACAACATGATTTAAATGAAATAATATCACACGAAAAACTCAAAAAAAGGAAGGAGGGGGGGAGGGGGGTAATGGGAATTAAATAAAGATGTAGTCAGGAGGAAGAGATGAAAAGGCAATAATTGTTATACATATTTTAATATTTTTTAGTTCGTATGAGATAAAATAGCGAATATATATATATATATTTCCCTATATAAGAAATATTATAAAGTTTTATATTTTTCAGTTTTCCTCGGGAAAGTTAAATATTTTATTATTGCAAATATTACATTGTTTTATATTTGACGGTACACATACAATATATTAAAATAAATTAGATGTAAAAATGACTCAGTCGTATTACGCCTCAAAGTAGATATGGATAATGCTAACATAACTTTCAGAGATAAAGTTTATCTGGATAAAAGTGAAGAATTCTACATTTTAAGCAAGCATGCACACAATTTTTTCATATACTTTATAATTGCTTTTAAATATATTATACATATTCTTCAATTTGTATACTTGTAATCTATTTCATATCATATTTTATTTGTAATTGCTTTGTAGTTCAAGTTGTTTTACAAAAATGACTTCATTAACAAAATTATTCTTTAGTAATAAAATTTTTTGGTAATAAAAATATTCTAATCCTATTTCGTATTTTTCTTCATACATATTTTTTTAAATCTTATAACGTATAACACGTGTAATAACTTCCCATTCATCCTCGACTTTAATAGAAGTTAAAAAAAAAAAACAGAAGGTACACTACACAGTTTAGGCGATAAATCGCCAAATCATGAAAGTCCTTCTCCTCCTCGTCCTTACTACACCTTCTCAGTGTTTGTCCATGCTACTAGCATGGGGAAGATAGGACCGCACTCCCTCCATATATACTAACTCGTTGGTTTCGGTCTTGCGTTAGGGTTGCTGAGGTTTTCTCTACTTGATTGCTCCTTGAAGGTTAAACCATCTGAATATTACTTCTTTTGAGATGGCAACAGCCTCTTCAACAATGATAAAGATTAGATTTTGAACATACAAGAAAGAAATTAAAATTTTTCTACAAAAGTAGAGTAAAAATATTTTCGCTTTAAAATTGTATAATAAATAAATATTTTCACCGGATTGTAACCAAAATACGAGGCGACACATGGCAATATATTCTAAATCGTCATGCCAAATTGTAAATCATTTGATGCCAAAGGTCCTTCTCTAACCTTGAAAATCTCTCTATTTTAAACGGATTTGGTCAGCGATTGCATCTAGCCTTTTAACACTTTACAACATAGTTGAAAAGTGTTTATGACTTTGTTCATTCTGTCTGTCTGTCTGTCCGTTAGCACGATAACTGCCGTAAAAATAACTTTATCAAAATGAAATTTTAGTATGTTTTTCAGATGGTCTATGGGACCTATGGGAATATAAATGAATAATATCACCCAATTAGTTTTGGATTGAATCCGGGTTGAGAAAATGAAATACATTGAACCCTATGGGAACTAATTTTTCAAAAAATTTTTAAGCAAATTTAAAATTCACAAATTGCTTCGAAAGTTTTAGGAAATATTCAAATTATCGTATAAAATATATAAAAAAAAGTTCAGTAAAATATGTTAGGTAGTTTTTTAAATAAAAATTGTTTAATATAGGGAGAAAAACAAATTCAATTAAATTCTGACTCTTGCTATATTCTCCAGAAAGAAAAAAGAGATATATTTTATAATAAATATCTTTCCAAGAGTTTAATTATTTTTTTTATCATGCCCATGAGTAAATTATTTTGAAAAATTATTACCAAGTAGGTCATATAGTATGAAAGATAGAATCGATACCGTTATAAGTAGAAATGGGTGAATAACACTTTTCTCGAATTCGAGGATTCTAATCAGTCTGTGTAGAGTTAGTGAGTTTGTCGCCAATGTTAATTTGACGCAAATGAGCGCTATTTTGTAAAAATGGTAAGATATTACATAAAATAGTTCTTCACTTCTGCTGAACTGTCAAATTGTGGGCAGCAATCAGAAATAATTTTGCCATCCGCAAATCCAGCAAGATTTTAATATAATGAGAAATTTATATATTTTAATTTTCTACAATTTCTGAATGAAATTCTAGCGCAAATTAAAAATGTTTATGTTTAAAGTGTGATTTTTGACAAGGGGAGGCACATTGGCATGCATTTAATTAGTATTCCTATTTTGCAAATGTTTGAAAAATGTATTTAAACTTTAAATGTTATTAAATTTATTTTCTAATCTATATTTTAAACGTGTTTAATATTTATTAGCTGCGCAGGCTCTTTTTCAGCAACTACAGCAAATGATACAGTTCGCCGAAACATTAAAAAAAAAAAAAATTCTTATTGAGAAACATGTTCACTTTTAATATGTAATACCATGCGATAAATTTGGTGACATCATTCTCGTGGATCTAGCTCATTCCATTCATGAAACAAGAAAGATCAATCATGCATAAAGCATTGATTATGAAACACTTTCCAACTTCGATGCAATTTCATTTAAACATCTCTAAAATGCGATACATTCCTCGGTAATATTAATACTACATTAATTTATTATATTTGAAAACTTAAAATTTCATCGAAAAAAATGAACTTCATTCAAATGACGGCATTGAAATGTAAATTGCATGGTTTAAACATATCTAAAATACGATACATTCCTCGGTAATGTTTTTAAAATTATCATAATACTACAATGATTTATTATATTTGAAAACTTCATCGAAAACAACTGAAATTTATTCAAATGACGCCATCGAAATATAACACGCCTGGTTCTCTCTATAAAAGCAGCATTTCATTCATAAACATTTTTCTATTCATTTCATTCATAAAAATTTTTCTATTCATTTCATTCATCACAATACTATAATAATTTATTTTATTTAAAAAATTAAAACTATGGAGATACAAGTAATTTAACTCTATGCTTAAAACTTCATCGAAAAAATCGTCCTTCTCTTTGTAAAATCAATGAATATTTCATTCATATCAGAGTAGTGTATGGGTATGACTCTGGGACAAAATGACTATGTCATTTTGCACCCAGACTCATACCCATACACTACTCTTTCCTCATTTTTTTGAAAATCAGGACAACATCAAGACTAAAATAATGTATAAAATCATACAAAAATGTATAAAATCTTACAAATATGCGTATTTTTTAAAAAATAAAAAAATCAAGAGAATTTTAAGACTCTAAAATTTCATATATTTTAACTTAAAAAATGAGTTATATGAACATTATAGAGACCAAATCTATCAAAAAGTGACACTTTACTCCATTTTTTTAAAACCAGGACAACCTCTTAAGACTAAAAATGTATTAAATCATACAAAAATGCGTATATTTAAAAAATCAAGAGAGTTTTAAGACTCTCATACATTTTAACTTAAAAATGAGTACATTATAGAGACCAAATCTATCAAAAATTGGATATTTTTTTCAAAATACCCTGTTTTTAAAGGGTGGGGTTGAGACCCCCCCATTTATTTAATAGATAGAGACCCCCCCATTTATTTAATAGATAGAGACCCCCCATTTATTTAATAGATAAAACTCAAAATTTTTAACTAAACATTTTTTATAAAATTAAAAATATGAAAAAAAAGACGACCTGAATGAAATGAATGAACAAAACATATGTTTAATAAAAAAGAGATGATAATTTTATATATTATAGTGGGAGGTGACGCACCCCCACTGAATTATAGAGATTTTAATTAAAAATGCATGAAAAAAGAGGATGATTAAGCTTTCTCTAGTACATATTCGTTCAGAACTCTTCCATTTAAGAAGCGAAAATAAAACGACTTTGATTTGTTTATCATTAAAGTCGAAAGGAAGTGAACCTTAAGTAGAAGTAGTCTTGACGTCCTTCATTACGTAGCGTGAAGAGAAAATAATATTTATTTAACTTGTTGCAGATTTCTTTTACTAGATGGCAGCATCAAACGGATTGTATATATTTCTCATTTTAAAAGTATTTATAACGTTTTATAAACATTATTTTCGCTATTTTTCGATCAGATAAATTAAAACTATTGATCTTTTAAAGTATTCTCGCAAAAATGACTCGTTTAAAATTGTTTTTAGTTTTCAATGTAAAGGTTATATTAATGAATTGTTCAACATATTTCGAGAACCCATGGCTCAAAGGTAGCGAACGGGGCTATAAACATCTAGGCCGCAGGTTCAAATCCCGACCTCTCCCAGGTTGTTAATCAATACGGGGTTGATGGTTTATTGAACCGGAGCCATAAAATGACGTCAGCTGCTCTTGTCGTTGTTCCAAAAGAGTGGAAATCATCGAAATATAATAAGTGGTGGGTTGAATCTTGTGGATTCTATGTCCTGTATGTTAAATGTTTGTATTGTCCTTCTCCTAGGCCTGTGGGCCTGGTTCATGGGGTGATCTGGAACTCTGGTTCTAGAATTCTAAAACAGCTGTTGGAATCAGACTTCCAGATCACCCCCTTGGGCCATTTTGCTATTTTTTTAAATAAATAGAAATATTAATAACCAAATGGTACAGTATCAAAATTATCTAAAATTCTTCTTTTATCATATCCAAACATGTATCTTTTATTCGTTTTATTCACTTTAATATTTCTATCTCTTTGTATTTGAAACTGATTTATTTCTACATCTATATGTTCAGTTTCACCTGTTATTGTTTTCATTCTTTCATCGAAACTGAGCTTAGTTTCACTCTCGTAACTCATCTTAAATCCTTTTACTTTACCTTTTACAGATCCATCATTAAGAATATAGCCATAATCTTTGCTCCCGAAATCCACGATGTCATATAATTATCTTCTCCTAATTCATCTGTCCATTCTCCTAACATACAACCTGTTTTAACTTTATTAGTACCTTCATCAATATAAACAATACTATCTGTATCATAATACATAACTTTATCTCCAAGTTTATCAAGCATTTTATATAATCTTATTCTAGCGGAACTAGTTGTAAAAGCTGCTATATAAATATTCGTATTAAAGTTATTCTTGGTATACTCATCTCTCATCTTATAATCCATTTGTACACAATCATCATTTAAAAATATCATATTCAAATCTCTCTCTTTAATTTTATCATTCAATATAATACTATAAAAATCTTCCAGCTCTATTACCAGCTGTTTGTTTCATATTATTTCTTTGTCCAAACTTACCCTATAATGAACTTAAACATATTTTGGCTATAAATCTCATACCAGGATTTTCTTTTATTTCACCTAAATCAATATCTAATTTTTCTTTGACAATCTTTTTATAATTATTAATGTATGTTTCATAATCTTTTTTATTTTTAAAATCTTTTGGTTTTTTTAATTTATCATCCATTTCTAATTTAATTTTTAAAAACATTTTCACATACTTTCTGGTAGGTCGGACGGTCTGGGTTTCAACATACTCTTTGAATAGTTTATCTGTTTTCTTTTCAAAATGCCAAACTTCATATATATTTAAAATTTTATATCCTTTTTCTATAGCTAAATTGATTTCATCCGTAGTCCAAGTACCTATAAAGCTTCTTTCATCATCTGTATGATTACATAATTTATTTCTTATTTCATAACACTTTTACATTTTTTCTTTTCAGTTTCTGTTTTATAATGGCAGCATTTAAATGTTTTTGAACATGATTTACACAAACTAAATATCGGCGCGGTAGCCCATTGGTTAGCGCGCTGGAGTTGCACTCGGTAGGCCCGGGATCGATTCCAGCCACTGCCAAAACTGCCGCCGTGTTCATGCGGAGTACGATCACGTTAAACATGTGGGTCCGAAAGTCCTTCCGAGAGGTTGGTGGTAGGGGAAGGAGGGTACGGTCCCTGTGGATGCCTCCCCCACTGGGTTCCGGTCTAAATTGGGTGGCACTTCCCGACCGTCCAAACAGTTACCTTACACCTTTCTGGTAGGTCGGACGGTCTGGGTTGCAACAACAACAAACTAAATATCAATTTTTCTTCTTTATAAGGCAATACAGGATGATATAATTTTCTAGGAGGAAGTACTTTACACTGTATCATTCCAAACCAATTTTCATCATATTTTTTAGGATTATAGATCTTTTTAGGAAGCCCAATTGAATAATAATCAAAATAATTTACAGTTGGATAGAGTGAACATACATCAATATATCGACCTTTCTCTTTATTTTTCATTTCATATTTTAATTTAGTTGGTTCACATCTACCCCATAGATGGCATCTCTAAGATGTAAAGGTTCTATAAAATCTCTTTTTCATTCTTTTTTCATATATTTTTTAATTTCTTTATCATTATCAAAATCACATTCCCATATCTCAATTAACTCATATCCTGCATCTCTTATCTTATTATTTATCTTTTTTGTTTTTTCGTATAAATCTGTCATACATATTTGATTTTGTTTATTTAAAGTAGATTTTCTGTAACAACAATAACATCCATGCCAATGACAACCCTGAAATTGATATACAGTATTATTGTAAAAACCATCTACTTTATAAGTTTTATTGTCTAATTTTATTTTTTTTTTCTCCTCCATTTAAAGCATGATGTATATTTATTTTAGGTTTTTGAGATAAATAATCTAACCAAGCAATTGATTTTTTACTGTATTGATCTTGTTTGATGATCTCTTCATCTATAGCTATTGTACCCTCAGGTACGAATTTATCTCTATATATAGCCATACAAACACTTGCTAAAGTGATATATTTAAAAGGATCTATATTAGCTATTTCTAAAAATAATCTTCTCAATTCTAAACATCCTTTTCTTAAAATATCTACATCAGACCTACAGTATTTTATAATTTCTTTTTGAAAATCAAAGATTTCATTTTTTACAGATTTGTACCATTTATTAAACAATTCTCTCTCTTCTAAAGTCATAGTATCATATCCATAATAGTATTTTTCAGGATATTTTCCTATATAAGTTTGATTTTTAATAGTGTTAAACAAATGAGGAAAATATCCTTTTGCTAATTCTGTTAATCCAAACGTTTTAGGAAATTTTCTTAATGGAATCAATGTAAAATTAATATAATCTATAAACCTTATATTATATTTGTTTGCATTCATATAAATGAGTTTATTTCCTTGATAGATTGTAAAAACTTCAATTTTATTTTTAAAACAGTATTTAGATATAAATTGAAAGTCAAAACCTTTCCCATAATGAGCTAATACGGTATAACCTGCATGTTTCTTATCAAATAGCCACTTACAATAGTCGTTTTCATTCTTAAATATGTTTTCTTCTCCATAAAATTCTTGATTTATAATTAAATTGACTTCATGATTTCCAGTCTCTTGATTTGTTTCAACGTCAAAAAACATATATTTTTGTGTAAATCCTGAATATTTGCATGCATCACACCAACTATATCTGTCATTACTTTTGTAATTACATTTGTTTTCACACATACTACCATACATATAATTTTCAGGAAATCTATGTTTTTGACATATATTACACCATTCTTGAGTAGAACAAATATTTTTACAGGTTCCACCCTTAGCTTTTTTTGTTTTCATATAACACCTATGATCTTTTGAGACCCATTGTCTTCAATTTTTACATTCTCTCTCTCCACATTCATGATCTTCAGGTGTTCTTTTATCGCTGTTGATATTTCTCTTACATTTTAAGCATTTCCATAGTCTTTCACAAACAGACAATTTATTTAATTTATTTTTATGATTTTCAAAACAGTTTTCACCTTTAAAACTTCGAAAACATTCATTACACTGGATATCATCACCTTCACAATTACTTTCTTTTGTAAAACATCTATCACATTTTAATAAACATTTATGCTGATCGCTTCTTTTATAACTCACAGTAATCACAATAATTGTTTTTTCCTAAAAATCCTGTAACAGATGTAATGGTATCAAAATGATTTCTATTTTTTAAAATGTAAATACAAGTAGTTTTATAAGTACCACTGTATATTCTTTCATTAAAATTTTCTCTACAAAATATAGTAATTTGTATATTTAAGAATTCTTCAAATATTTTAACATGCTCTAAATTACAAATATCTAAAGGAATTTCACACATTTCATATAATTTTTCAGCTAACGTTTTCTGTAATATTCTTCCTTTTTTAATATATAGAATGTCATTTTTAGTTAGTTTTTTATAGTTTAATTTTTCACATAAAAGTTCAGGATTTTATATAGATAGAGCAACTACAATAGATCTAGATAAACATATATTATCGTTATTTTTAATTTGACAAATACTCTTTTTGTTTACAATATCATCATCTTTGAGAATTTTTAGATGTTTTCCTCCGTGTGGTAATTCTATGACATGAAAATCGAATGTACATTCTTTAATATCTAATTCTTTGTATTCAATTTTTTGTGTTAAAACATCTAAATAGGTATCATAAGTCTCTCTAGTTGACATCATTTTAGGATGAAAAGGTTGACTTAATGCAGGATTGTGTACTATAATATCTACTTTTCCTTCTACTATACCAATAGCTTTTCTAAATAAATCCTTTAAAATATTATGGTATTGTACAGGTCTAAGTTCATTGATTTCTACAATTTCATAAATATACCTATATGTGTTATATTTTTAAATATATTTTTGACTAATTTGAACAATTTCATATAATCAGGTTTAAATAAATCTTCAAGATTAACTTTTATATCTACTTTCTTTTCCTTCTTTTTTACCAATTCTCCATCTTTATATTTCAAATCAAAATAATCAAATATATTCTTAAGTTTACGCCTATTTTTAGGTTCATTAATAAATTGTTTCAATTGTTCTGTAAGATAAGGAGTAAATAATTTTTTAAGATTCACTTCCGTTTTAATCCTTTTTTCTTCTTTTGGCTTAAATTCCTTATTATCAAATTTCAAATTAAAAGAATCAAAAAACTTTTTAATTCTATTACGTTTTTCAGGTTTTTCAATAAATATTTTCTTCTTTTTTTCCACGTATTTTGATATATCTATATTTAATAAATCTGCTAAAACATATTTATATTCTCCAGTTTCTTTTATATATTTAATTAATAATCTAATTAAATCATCCTTCTTACAGCCTTTAGATTGTTTTACTACTTTTCTAAGCCCACCTATAGTCTTTGACTTTAAGGTGAGCTTCATTTATTAGGAAACATTTTTTACAATACTTTTTCCTGGAAGATGCTTACTGTGATAAATACATTTTAAATGTCTCTTTTTGTGTGTATAGGTATATTGCATACCACATTCACATTTAATTTTTTTATATTTGATTATGGAATCACAACATTTACAATGACTTTGGAAATAAATATTTCCATTTCTATGATATATATAAAACTCATTTACTGATTTCATAGTCGAACAGTGTATACACTTTTTTGTTAGCTCCATTTATTAGGAAACATTTTTTGAAATTCATTCCAGATTTTTTCATATTTCTTTTTGATTTTATAACAAAGTCTTTGAACCTTTATATTATTTTCAATTTTAAAAATATCACAAATCTTTCTCATAAAATAATAATAATTAACTGATTTCTTATAATGCATAAAATTTAAAAATTTTAAAAACATATCCTCAACTTCTTGAGTAATATTATACCTCCTTTTTAATTGATTAAAATAACAAACTCTACTATTATATCTTTGTTTTAAACTCTCGTAATCTATAATATAAAAATATTCATCATCTGAATACATTAATTTCATCTTATATGCTACTTCTGAAACTTCCTTAACTGAAACTTCATTATCTGAAATATCGATTCAACCATTTCAACACCGTCAAAAAAGTTAACATTCATTTATTTACTACGAAATCGTATTAATAACAGCTTTTATTTTCTAAAACTATCCTGATTCATTAATAAAACATTCGTCAAAGATGATAAATATGCCAGATCTGGGGGGTTTGATATAATAATAGGTTCATATATGGATGATAAAGTTTATAAAATTGTTTGAAACATATTTTATTGATAATAAAGAATAATGATTGAAAAAGAATGATATCCTGTCATACATCGCATAAATCAGATGTCCAACTATTAAATTCATCTGGATATCCTAACCATTTTACAAAATATTTATTTCCTTTCTTTTTTATGATTTTTTCAATTTTATACACATCATCTTTTTTATTATATTTTACCATTTCATTTTCATGAAAAGTTCCTTCAATTTCTTTACTGTTTAAATCTTTTAATCGATAAGTAATAGGATCTGTTTTTAATACTTCAGATACTATAAAATCTCTTCAGTAAATGTAGAATCATCTACTTTCCTGAATGTTTTTTTAATTGTTGATATTCTAACACTATCCCCTATCTTAAATTTGGGTTTTTTCATGATCTTTTTAGTATATAAATTTTTATAAACTAGAGATTCATTATCGTCTCGACTAGCCTCAACAGGTGTCATTTTTATAGATCTATGATATGAATTGTTATAATTTTTAAGTAATTTAGGTAATACATCAATATATCTTTTAGTATTGTTAGCGTGCATATATTTTATAATTTTTTCTCTTATACTTCTATTAAATCTCTCAGCTATTGCAGATTTTATTTCTTAATTATAAGTCGTAAACCAATGTATATTATTATCTTCGAATAATTTTTGTGTAACTTTTCCTGTAAATTCAGTACCTTCATCTGTTAAAATGAATTTTGGCTTTCTTTCTTTAAAAACTTGTTTGAAATCTTGTACTACTTCTTCAGATATTTTTCTTTTTATAAGGAAAGCCCAAGCATATTTATTAAAAGCATCTATAACTGTTAACAAATAATTAGTTCCATCGTTATATTTGCTACAATTTTTTATAAATAACAAATCAGCGTCAAATTGATTATTACTATTTGGAACATAAACTCTCCTTCTTTTAAATTCACGAATGACAGGTTTATATCTAGTATATACATCTTGTTCATGTAAAAATTCTTCAACATTAGGTAATCCTGTTTTTCTTTTCAATTCTTGAATACCACAATAACCTGTTTCTGGATTATAATATGTCTCTTTTAACTCCCTAAAAAAGTATTCTTTTTACGTCCACAAATTGTAAAAATACCTTTACCAACTGGTTTATTATTTTTAGAAGTAGTTTCATAATAATTTTTAGTTTCGGTTTTCTTTTTACACTTAACACAATACATATTAGGAGATATTCCTAACCCAAAAGTTTTTTAGCTTTAATAATAGGTTTAATAATTCCTCTATCTAATCTTTCTCGAAATGTTGGATCTTGTATTGCATTTAAATCATCTATTAATTCTTGATCAGCAACATGTCTCTGTTTTGTATCTTTTGTTTTACTATAAGAAATATCATGTTTTTTACATGCTTTATCAACTTTATTTATTCCAGGATCACCTATTTTTAATCTTTTTTCTAATTTTGTAAATGGACCACAATATTGATATCCTGGTAAATGCATTTCTGGAGGATTTATTTTATCTTGTAACCATCCAACAATATCACCACCTTTCATTTATTTAGGATGAATAAATTTATATCCATTCAATTGCATTTGTTTTACATATTTTTCAACTGGATTAAATTTTAAACTTTTTATGAAGTCCTTTTCTCGCATATAAATTTCTTCTTCTGTCATATCCTTAGCTTTAAACGAATTAATGAGTTCTTTATAAAAAATTATAACAATGTCTATATTCTTCTTTCCTTTTTGCTATTTTTAATACAAGATCAATAGCTTCTACTATACCAACCGATAAACTTAAAAAAGCAAGCGGAAGAAAGGCAATAGCTGATAAACCCGTTCCACTTAGAATGACCTTACTTACTGATAATGAAATACTTATCTTTTGATACAAATTTTTACTCTTTCTGTAAACATACAATCTCTTTTCTAAATATTCTTCCATTTCATTTATATAGGATCAAATTTTTTTCTGTATCTTATTTTTGGATTCACTAAATCTAACATTAAAAAATCGTATTGTTTTTGAACACTTTTATTATATATTTGTTTGAATTCTTCAGTACTTAATTTACCATCTATCTTATAATCTGTTGAATTTCTTTTGGTTGTAGATTGAAAAATATAAAGTAATTACAGTTCTTTCTTATATTGATAGGTGTTGTATAATATGACTGTGATAAATAAATAATAGATGCGTTTTTCTTTCTACCTCTGATAAATAATTTCTGAATGGTTTTTTTATCTTTCTCAGTCACACAATCATCGAAAATAACTAAATTCTTTAATGTAGGATTTAAATCATCTACAGTAATAAAATCATCTGAAGAAAAGAATACTTCTTTTTTGTATTTATCATATAATTCTAATAATGTTTTCTTATTCTTCTTACATTTCAAAATATCTTCTCTTTCTATATCTTCAAACATTGTATATTTTTCTTGTAATTTAGAATATTTAGGTTCGTATAAATCTTTTGCACATATATATAGTGCATCAAAATTTAAAAAATCATAAATCATATTTAACAGTAAATTTGTTTTACCTGAACCTGAAGACCCTGTTATAAGCAATCTAAATGGATGTTTAGGTAACAAAGGATGTTGATTAGGATCAGGTAACTCATCTGGTTCCGTGTAATCTTTAATTTTTATCATTTATATAACAGTAAAAAATAATTTACTCGCTGTAAAAAATAATCAACTCGCTGTAAAAATTAATATTATATAAATGACCAAATTAGAAAAAGAACGACAACACAAGTTTATAAAGCAAATAAAAGATTCAATTAAATTAGTAAAATTAGAAAAAGAAATAAGAAAGAATAGTGAAGATCAACTAAAAGAAAAATTAGGTATTCAAAAAACCTTAGAGGAATTTCATAAACCAGTCACTTAAGAAATTGAAAAATATGAAAAATCAAATAAAGAGGTTGTAAAAAGTATTCAAAATGCTGTAGAAAATATTTCATTTCCACCTCTTGATTACACGTCAGATGTTAAACAATTGATGGATAGAGCAGAAGGAAAAATTACATTTTACAGTGATAAATTTATGGATATACCGTTTATCAAAAAAAAAATTTAGAATTACTTTCTGATCTTATAAATAAATCTAAAAAAGATCTTGATGAAATAATAGCAATAGCTAAAGAAAAGCGAGATACATATAAAAGAATGAAAGGAATTAATACTAAAAATTATAACTATTCTAAAGCTGAAAGTGATCTAGAAAAAATTAAGGAATCAGATTATAAAATGGAAATGATGAAAAAATATATCCACGTCTTACATCTCATGAATGAGGCTAAACCTTGGTTTGGTGAAGGTATAGCACAATTTTTTAGAATTTCAATGGGAACTAACATTTCCAGTTCTTCCACGTGGCCGGCTCAAAATTCATATACAATTTAGCTCAGGCCACATAAAGCTGCAAAGGCAAAGTTTATAAACACAAAGCCCATCTATAAGAGGCATTCTAAAAA
This sequence comes from Amaurobius ferox, assembly GCA_951213105.1. Classification (NCBI taxonomy): domain Eukaryota; kingdom Metazoa; phylum Arthropoda; class Arachnida; order Araneae; family Amaurobiidae; genus Amaurobius; species Amaurobius ferox. Next base: position 159,228,022 of record OX578137.1, read on the forward strand.
ATATGGGTGATATTCCTATTACAGATACCAGCATGAGCATTCTTGGACTGGTTTCATGCTTATGCATTCGTCAATATAGAATATCTGATATCTATAATGGTAACAAGAAACTTAATGTAGATCCAGGTATGGGTCATTGTGGCAATTACCCCCCCCCCCCCTTCCCCTTTTTCAGATATATGTGCCATTTCTTGTGATTCTATAGATTCACTTTATATAGACACAAGTTTATTGCAATGTCGTAAATCCCAAAATGACATAAAATTCATTTTATCAGGCTAGTTTGCTTCATTTTATGATTAATCAAAAAAAATTTATCAGTTTTGATAACTATTTACTGATATACTACAAAAACAAATGTTCAATAAAAGAAACGTGTCGAAGTAAATCCCTTTTTATTTCTACCTGAATCTGCCCTTGTAATGTATTAACTGTAAACTTTGCAACTACCTTTTAAATTTGGTTAACTGTACTCACGATTCATTGAATGATGATCAATTTACAAGGCCCTAATTAACCTTCAGCTTTCTATAAGAAATTCAGATTGGCTAGACATGGATTAACATAAACACTATGTAATAAAAATTATAATGTTTTAAATTTGATTAAGTAGGTACTAGTCAATCAGGTTCAGTTGATTAAATATTTATAATTTTTCAAGATATTGTTCACCGGATGAACTAAAATATGTTTTTTAAGTAATGCATATGGTTATCTTATTTGTACTGATTTTTTCCCATCAGTAGTACAGATAATAGAATTTTGATGCATAAAAGTAAATTCCTGCCTTAGAGTAAAGGTAAAAATACATTTCAAAACTAAATAAAAACATCCCATTTAATAAACTAATATCTATATATTGCAATTGTAACTGTAGACGAAGAAATTGAAAAGCAGATTTAGTTTTAGCTAAATTCATTGTACTATTAGAAAGAAATTGTATATATAGCTTGATTCAGTATTATCTTATTATAGTGGCTCCCATAAATCCGATTGAGCCAAGGTCGCAGTTAAGATTTCGACAAGGTTTTCATTAACGAAAAAGCAATATGACAATAATATAAACACATGCTGTTTCTTTAGGACTGCAAGCGTTTGGTGAGATTTTACAACCTACCTTGGCGATAAATCTCGGACGCTTGGTGATTCATCCTCGGGGGCTGCTATAAAAAGGAAGTACCCTTGATTCTTTAAAATTTTAGAAATATATTTAAGAAATATTTTTTGTCTCTACACACCAATAGCATTCCGTGTTCATGCGGAGTACGATCACGTTAAACATGTGGGTCCGAAAGTCCTTCCGAGAGGTTGGTGGTAGGGGAAGGAGGGTACGGTCCCTGTGGATGCCTCCCCCACTGGGTTCCGGTCTAAATTGGGTGGCACTTCCCGACCGTCCAAACAGTTACCTTACACCTTTCTGGTAGGTCGGACGGTCTGGGTTTCAACAACAACACCAATAGCATTACCAAGTAGGGAAATCATATTCCCTAGAAACCGATTTAAGTTCAGAGAAATGATATTTAGCGAAATGGGAAGCAAACTGTTTAGTTACCAATTCAACCCCCCCCCCCTCTTCCTCAAAAAAATAATTGCCTGGGGATGCTACGCTACTGTTACACACATAATACTAACGTTGAAGGAAAATATTGTAATAGGATCAAATATTTGAACTATCAATGAATTTACATGTTTTTGTTTTAAATATTCTTTAAAATTGAATGCTTTTGAGATAAGCATGTGTACTTTTGTAATCACTGACATCTCACAAATGATTCAAAAGTTAGTACTAATTTTCTACTACTCAATTGAATTATCTTCAGGTAATGAAATATGGATAGTTATATTTTAGTTTCAACATTTGTATAAAATTCATAATTTGTTGTCAACTCAAAGCAAATTTTAATTTTATTTACATAAAAATGTTTCAAATATTTTGTTAAATCTTATATAGTCCAATTTCCCATTCTAATCGGTGAATATTAAATTTCAAATATTTGAAATACAGTACATACATCATTTATATGCATTTCTACATAGCTCGTCAAAAATTCTTATCCAGTGACATTAATTTCAATTACATATTTTCACTGGTATACGCTTTACTTCACTGGTCCCAAGAGTAGTGTATAAATAGTGCTTTACTATAGTTAAAAATATGCATTTTCTGTTTAACAGTGCAATCTGTTTGAAGAACTTTAAATGCATAATAATGTTGCATGATATTACCTAATTTCAATTTATAACATGTTTATAAAGAAGGAGTTTATCCAACAGATATTTTAAATCAACTTACTGAATGCTGTTTTTGAAAATAATAAACAGTAGTTACTAATTTAATTTTATATGAAGATGGATTTGATATCCTAGGATGCATGAATAGATGCAAATTGACTTACCTAGTTAATACTGATGTTATCTGATTTATCCTGATGTAATGAGATATAATGAAGCTGATAATACATATACCAGTTAAAAGTTTGACTAGTTATCACTGCGTCCAACCGATGCTAAAGTATTTCGTTAAGATTAGATAGTAATGTATTATCTAAATCGAATTATAGTTGTTGAAGTAATAAAGATATTGAAATTAATATTTGTTTCAAATAAATAATTTTGGGTTTAGAAATTAATAATATTTTGACTAAATGTTTCAAACTGAAATTATTCAAGAGATTGAAAAATAAAACTTCAGGTTTTATATTTCAGATGTGTTATACAGAATAGGAAGTGTAAAGAGAATTTTAACTGAATTAACGTTGAGTTAAATTCAAAATGTTCTGAAAAATTTGAATGATGTATCAATACATGCCTTTTAAATTTGAATATCAAAATTTTGTATATTCAAGATTCAAAGTGTAGGATAATACACATGTAATTGTTATTAAACATTTCCAAAGTTTAAATATTGGTTGTGTTAAATATTAAACATAATTTGAAATAAACATATTTAAGAGTTAAAATGCCCGTCGAAATCAGGAAGTCATAAGAAACAACAACAACGAGTTAAAATGTAAACAATTTTAACTCGAACACCAATGAATTCTAAATGCACAATAAATGTATGTTATGTTAGTGTGAACTGCGAAGAATGATAGCATTTGAAACCATAATCTTGCATAATAGTTTACTGGCTGTTAAAAATTTGCAGCTCACTACTGGGTACAGATCAAACTTCAAAGTATTTCATAAACATTAGATAATGGCTATTAGTGTTTGCTTTCTTCAGAATGTTACTTAATATCAATAAAATTTCAAAATCAACACCCATACAATTGAAATGAAACTTCATATATATGCTATTTAAATTACAACTTGGTATATACGAGTACATATAGAATATATATTAATTTTATTAGTAATTTCATTAACTTGTATAACATCTTTACACTCTTACATTATAACACACTACTGTGATAAACAAATTAACTGTGAATCAGATTAAAAAATATATTGCTGTCTTCTACACAAATTTAATTAGCCTAGAAGGAAATAAGTCAAAGTTTCTTCTTTAATTGAACTGATGCAACAATAAAAACATCTGACCACTTAAGTTATTTAAACAGGCCAGGTGAAATATTGCAGTACAAGTTTTGATATATTCATATTTGGTCGGCGATCTTCTATCTAAAATTAGGTACTATAAAAAATAAGTTAGAAAATCATTCAATCGGATTATTACAGATGCATAAGGTGAAACGTTCCAGTGTTAGCATTTTACTCGCAAAAATTGTAATAAATATATCATATGCTACTTACCTAAATTTAAGACATTTTTGTTGTTTTACGAACGTGTACATATCTCCGTATATTGTCACCCAACGTTATATCTTTGCACTATTTCTTTCTATCACAATTTTCTTCCCGATTTAATAACAAACATTTTTTTCCATGTATAATGATAATCTCGAGGACGACAACTTCAAAGTGTATGCTAGGCTCCGCCCATGACGTCATTTAACGTAGCCAATAGCGAAGAATCGGTCTCACATCAGGAGGTATAGCGGGTACGTTTTCAGAACATGCAAGATGGTGGCGTTGTGTATGATCGATGTTCGTTCGCAATCGCAGTGAAACGAGGTACGAGGAGACTTCTCTTCCCCACGGTTCGCAGCACGCGACGCGCTAGGAATTTGGATCTCAATTGAGCAAGAGGAACAAGATCAACGAAAGGATGGATACATGGATAGGAACGGGATCAAGTTCAATCTCCTTCTGCAAAAGGGATCGAAAATTTGGTTCCGGATTGAAACGCCAGCATCTCAACAAAACATTGAGATTTGAGATGTTGATGTTTCAACCCGGATCGAAATTTTCGATCTGCTTTGTAGAAAGGGGTCAAACTCGATGTCATTCATTGATTGAATGTATCTGACTCTATCGGATCCAACTTCCTAGAGCGAACGAGGGAGTCTCGGCCGACTTCGTGTGATTGTGCAGACTAGAATTTTCCCCATGCGGTATCTTGGATTGGATATTCTAAGAACGAGACTGCAGATCTCTACTTGGATATTCTGAGGGTGGGACTGCATAATATCGCCAAGCGGCATGAACCACTTTAAGCACGCGGAAATCATGCATTTTCGTGTCAGTGACAACTACAAATCTATAGCATATGTAATAACTTTGGACAACAGCGGCCTCCCGAAGATAAAATCTCTGAGGGCTGGGAAAGGTGTTTTGAATGGGCTCTACTACCAAAATTACCACAAACACATCGTAAATCCACCAGGGTTAGAAATCATCCACGTAAATAAATTTTTCCGAAAGGTGCTTACACGAAATGCTTACAAGGGCCCCTAAAGTAATTCCAAAGTTCAGAAAAAGCCCTTGATTATTCCATAAAAGAATGAGTGCGAGTGAGCGTTTTTAAAAACAAGAGACCTTCAGTTACAAAGGATAAATTCATTGACGTAATGAATTTGTTTCATTGTTCAGGTTAAATAAACGCCAAGTTGTTGATCGAATTATAATAGAAACTCTGATTAGAATTTCTATGAAAATGTAAAATGACGATCTTTAGAAATTTTGCAAGCAGCAATTTTCATCAAATCTAAACCTTTTATTCCACGCATGTAAAATGCAAGCTTCTTTGTCTGTTTCAGAGGATCTATCGAATCTATTTTTTAAATATTGCTTTTTACCCCCCCCCCCCCTTCATTATTTTATTTAAACTTCACATCCACATGGACTCTCCCCTTTGTTTAGTATCTTTGATGAGTTCATTCTCTGCTCCCAGAACAAGCAGAGAGCTGAAACCACTGACCTCTACTCTAATTGAAACTCGGCATACAGTTTCATCTCGAGGAACATTTTCATTTATACATTTATAAAATATCTACTCACATTGAACATTTTTATCTATAAAAAATTCACGTCATTATACGTTATACGTCATGTCATTTACGTCTGTTTGGCACTTCATTCAACATCTTTCGCTCATCATCATTCGTCACGGGGTCGTTCTCAGCTCCCAGAGAACGCCGAGAGCTGAAATTCGACACACACTTTCATTTCGCGTAACATTTTTATCTATAAAATTGTCATGTCATTACATTTCGTCGTTACGTTACGATCATGTTTCTGCCATTTACTCGCATTTTCTTTACGAATTACTTACTGTTCAGTGTCTTCAAAAAAGATGTTCTCCTGGTTTTAAAGAGTAGTAAGAAAAGTTTTTACATCATTTACGTACGTCATCTTTTATGGGACTGTTTTCGGCTCCCAGATCACGTAAAGAGCTAAAATTTGGCACAGTTTCATCTTGCGGAATATTGTCGAAAAGGAAAATGTCTGGATAGTATTGTAATGATGTTTCAGTAGTGTTTGTCTGTCTGTCGAACCGTCTCATTTGACGAATTTTTAAAATGCCGCCTAATTGATAAATGACACTAAATTAATGGAAATGATGCCTAATTTACGAAAATTCAATCTTTAGCAAAATGAAGTTCACTTTCCTTGATAATCCCTGCCACTTTGTGGGAATTAAATAACATCTTTTTTTAAAATTTGTTTACAAACGGCACCAACATGTTATTGTATTCTTCAGATCTGCCTGTAAAGATAATTTTATATAGAGAGAACAGAGATTCTTATCTTTTTACGAGAATTAAATTAAATATTTTAATAGCATGTTTCGAGGAACAATATCATTTAAAATTTTATAAGAACTTGAGCATAATTGCACTTACACATAATGCACTTTATATTATATATTCCGTACGAAAAAAGGGTATACAACTAGTATATACATATTATTGTTATGCAAAAGTTCCGAAGGGAAATGAGGCTGTAGGCAGTGTCACAAGTTAACCCAGCTTTTGTGATTTACGGAGCCAACTCGACGGTTCGTTTTTATTAACACTTTACAACATACTTGAAAAGTGTTTATGACTTTGGTTATTCGGTCTGTCCGTTCGTACGATAACTATCGTAAAAATGACTTTTTAATGAAATTTTAGTATGTTGTTGAGACGGTCTCTGGGACATATGGGAATGTAAATGAATAATATCACCCAATTAGTTTTCGATTTAACCCAGGTTGAAAAAATGAAATACATTGAACCCTAAAAGACCGAATTTTTCAAACATTTTTTAAGCGAAATTAAAATTCACAAATTGCTTCGAAAATTTTAGGAAAGACTAAAATTATCCCATAACAAGAAAGATCAATCATGCTTAAAGCATTGATTATGCAACACTTTCCAACTTCAATGCAATTTTATTTAAACATCTCTAAAATGCAATACATGCCTCGGTAATATTTTGAAACGTATTACAATACTACATTAATTTATTATATTTGAAAATTTAAACCTTCATCGAAAAAAATGAACTTCATTCAAATAACGGCATTAAAATATAAATTGCCTGGTTTAAACATCTCTAAAATGCGATACATTCCTCGGTAATATTTTTAAAATTATCATAATACTAAGATAATTTATTATATTTAAAAACTTCATCAAAAACAACTAAAATTCATTCAAATGATGTTATAGAAAAATAACACGCCCGGCTCTCTCTATAAAAGCAGCATTTCATTCATAACATTTTCCCATTCATTTCTTTCATCACAATACTATAATAATTTATTTTATTTAAGAATTAAGACCATGGAGCTACAAGTAATTAAACTCTATGTTTAAAACTTCATCGAAAAAAATCGTCCTTCTCTCTGCAAAATCAATGAATATTTCATTCATATCAGCTATGCAGACTCCATGAGCTAAATAATTTTGTATTAAAGAAATACAGCAATTCTTATACAACATTCAACATATTTTGCTGTTTACAATTTACATAAGTTGTAAGTCATAAACACTTTTCAACTTTGTTGTAAAGTGTTAAAAAATATAAAAAAAAATTCAGAAAAATATGTTCTGTAGTTTTTCAAATAAAAATTAAAATAATAATTACACCCATATAATATGAAGAGATCACATGATCCACTTCAAAATAAAATATGGCATCCATCTTTTTATCCTAAAGTAAAAATCGTGATTTTTAAAGTTTTTAACACTCTACAACAAAGTTGAAAAGTGTTTGTGACATATGTTATTCATTCTGTCTGTCTGTCCGTTAGCACGATAACTGCCGTAAAAATGACTTAATCAAAATGAAATTTTAGTATGTTGTTCAGATGGTCTGTAGGACCTATGGGAATATAAATGAATAATATCACCCAATTAGTTTTGGATTGTACCCGGGTTGAAAAAATGAAATACATTGAACCCTATGGGACCTAATTTTTCAAACATTTTTTAAGCGGAATTAAAATTCACAAATTGCTTTGAAAATTTAGGTAATATTCAAATTTCTTTTTAATTCATATTCAGTGTTATATACGTCCTAAAACCGCTTTATTTTTGCTTAAATTCTGTGCATCTACATACTGAAACAACGAAATTACAATATATTTGAGTTTAAATCATCGGTTCTCAAAGTGGGCGATAACGCCCCCTTGTGGGCGTATGAGACTTTCAGGGGGCAGTAGAAGACCCAGAGAAAATTAGGAGGCGTTGAGATGGTACGGAGGGCAGATTAAAAAAAATATAGTTCAAAAAAGACAAAAAAAAGACCACGCTAATCGCGTACTAACTAAAGTAAACTTTAATATTGGTTAATTTTTGTTATTGTATGTATTTTAATCATTTTTATCACATGTGCGAAAATTCACATATTTCGGTAGTTCGGGAAGTGGATGAAAATTGAACTTAAAGATTCCATTACATTCAGATCTACATTAAATTGGATGATATAAAAATTTTTAATTTTAGATTTGAATTAAAAATTTTCAAATCTTCTAATTTTACGTGAAATATCTCATATATAAATACAGGTAATGTTAAACAAAGCCTGTTAATAAAAAACAGCAAAAAATATGCTTGTAGCAATTCAGTTATAACCAAGTTTTTGTTAAATAACGTGATTTTTGCAATCCTGCAAGATTTGACAGTATTATATGTGCTTGTTCTAACCCGCACTCTGCTCCCGCATCACCCTTGCCCCCGCGCTTTACTTCGGCGTCGGGTGTTATAAACGAGTCACTGCATGTTTATCTTATTCTTGTCGATGCGTGTTATATGTCTCCAACCTATATAAAGGCAGTGATTGTTCATTTTATTTTCATTAGCATTATCGCGCGCAATTGATGAAAGGGTTTTAAAAGTATACTAATACTACTCACGTATCTATAAAGTAAAAACCATGTCGGAAGCAAAACAGAAGAGGCGGCAGTATAGTGTGGATTATATTAAGTACGGATTTATCGAAAATCTCACAAATCCATCATCGCCAATGTGCCTTATTTGTCAAAAAACATTTTCAAATGAAGCGATGAACCCTTCTAGGCTTCAAGATCATTTTAATAAAATACACCCGAATAAGAAAGACAAAGATGTGACCTATTTTCAAGACATGAAAAAGAAGTACGAAATTCAGCCAACTGTATCAAAACTTTTTCATCAGCTTCTAAGCAAGACGATGACGGACTTCGAGTTTCGTACAATATCTCATTGTTGATTGCTAAAAACATGCAAACCACATACTATTGGGGAAGATTTAATTTTACCAGCAGTAAATGAAGTAATAACCACTGTGCTCCATAAACCAGCTGCAGATATTATCCGAAAAATTCCTTTGAGCAATAGTTCTGTGCAAAGACGAATTGATGAGATGGCTAAAAACATTGAGGAATCATTGTGCAATCATCTGCAGACTTATCAATTTTCAATTCAGCTGGATGGTTCACTTTACCAACCAATGAAGCATTGTTATTTTCAGACGTGAGGTTTATCAAAGATGAGAAAATATGTCAAGAACTATTGTTTGCTATGAATTTGGAAACAGATACAACAGGAGAAACCATATTTAATACACTGGAAAAGTTTGTGACGAAAAGTAAATTCCTTTTAATAATATTTTGTCAGTTGCTACGGATGGCGCACCGGCTATGACAGGGCGTCACAAAGGCTTCATAGCGTGCTTAAAAAGTAAAGTTCCTAACGTGCTTGCTGTGCATTGCGTAATTCATCGCCAGCATTTGGTTGCGATAAATTTGAGTGAACGCCTCCATACATCACTGCAATATATTATCAAAGCAGTTAATAAAATCAGAAGTAACTCGTTGAATGACAGATTATTTAGTCAGCTTTGCATTGCCAATGATGAAAAATTCAACCAATTGTTGCTTCACACAGAGGCTGTCAAAAGATACTTGTTTGACTCGATTTTACAATCTGTTTGTGTCTGTGATAGAGTTCCTAGGAAACAAAGACACGGAATTGCGCGACAACCTTATCTCATCAAAGAACGATATTGCGTACTTGACAGACCTGTATAAATTGTTTAATGAGGTCAATCTCGAACTTCAAGGTGACGGCTTAAACTTGATTAAGACAAAAAATAGCGTTGCTGCTTTCGTGTCTAAACTGCTATTATACAAAAGAAATATCGGCAGACGCGAATTCAATAACTTCCCAAATTTATCAGCAGTATCATTCAAGCACGACGACTTGCTTGTTTATTTATTTATTTATTTATTCAATTAACGTGGCAACTACAGATGAAATCCAGTTACAGTAGCCACACAAGAAATTAAAAAGTACAGAACATAGGATACAAGAATACTAATTAGTAAACATATCAAGCGCATTGAAACAGGCTTTTTTAAAACAGGCAGGGGTCAAGTTAAATATATCAATATCAGCACAATAAGTATTATATAGATCAACAAATTTATAGATAGAATAGCATTTAATATAGTTGCGCTTAACAATAGTATTGTGAAAAAGAGTTTTTTTCCTGGTATTATTGACAGGTATGTGGAATTCCAGGCAAGAAAGTAAAGTAGGGCAATCAATAGTATTATTTAAAACCTTATAATAAAACAAAAGGCAGGACCAGTTTCTTCTTTTTTTAAGAGACATTAAACTATATTTCCGTCTGAGTTCCCTTGTATGCATATCATAAGGATAATAGCCAGTCAATCTGTAATCAATAGTACGTAAAAGTTTATTTTGCACGATTTCTATCCGTTGAGAATGTAGATTGTAAACAGGGTCCCAAATCATTGCACAATATTCCAAGATTGGTTTAACAAGAGTATTATAAATACAAATAATCGTATCAGAACTGGCAAAAACACGAGATCGTCTTAAGGTGAAACCAAGTCGGTAATACTGTCAACACTTGAAAATCCTCCACAGTGATTTCAAGGAAAGATTCCAGGACATTTTAAACATGGACATACCAGACTGGGTTTTGGATCCCTTTTCAAATGTCAACACAGCAAGATCATCCCAGTTAGAAGAAGAACTAATAGAACTGACGACAAATGAGGAATTAAAAATTAAATTCAAGAATGGCTACCAAGAATTTTGGCTGCAGAAGCCGATTTTGCAACTGTACCCAGGATTATGGTCGATTGTTCAACGATTTCTGATAGCATTCCCATCTTCCTATTTAGCTGAACGTGGATTTAGTGCTGTAGCAACGTTGGTAACTAAAAAGAGAAATCGGCTCCATGTTACTGAACGCGGCGACTTACGGTTGTTTTTAAGTAAAATCGAGCCTGATATTAACAAACTCCTTAAAATGCATCAAATTCAACCTTCTCATTAGATAAGTTATAAATTCAATGTCTTTTGAATGTTAATAAAAATACTTTTCAATATAATTAAGTATGCGTTTTAATTGTTCTCATTGAAACAGTCTTCTTTAAACTCAGAAATAGGATAGCGCCATATCCTATCTTACGACTATAGTATATAATATTATACGTTTAAATATAACCGTGGCAATAGCTGTTTCAGATTCGCAAGTAAAAAAAAATTAGGGGGGCATTAGGAAATAAAATATTCTCAAAGTGGGCGGTGGGCAAAAAAAGGTTGAGAACCTATGGTTTAAAATTTAAATGATCATTCAAATTTGATTATTTCTACAACGAAGCCTGTTTTTCACTTATGTAAAATGTAAACAGCAAAATATGTAGACTGAGTTGTATAAGAATTGCTGTATTTCTTTAACGCAAAATTATTTAGGTCATGGAGTCTGCATAGCCGATATGAATGAAATATTCATTGATTTTACAGAGAAGGACGATTTTTTTCGATGAAGTTTTAAGCATAGAGTTTAATTACTTGTAACTCCATGATCATCCAAATTTGATTATTTCTACAAGGAAGCCTGTTTTTTACTTATGTAAAATGTAAACAACAAAATATGTAGAATGAGTTGTATAAGAATTGCTGTATTTCTTTAACGCAAAATTATTTAGGTCATGGAGTCTGCATAGCTGATATGAATGAAATATTCATTGATTTTACAGAGAGAAGGACGATTTTTTTCGATGAAGTTTTAATCATAGAGTTTAATTACTTGTAACTCCATGATCATCCAAATTTGATTATTTCTACAAGGAAGCCTGTTTTTCACTTATGTAAAATGTAAACAGCAAAATATGTAGAATGAGTTGTATAAGAATTGCTGTATTTCTTTAACGCAAAATTATTTAGGTCATGAAGTCTGCATAGCTGATATGAATGAAATATTCATTGATTTTACAGAGAAGGACGATTTTTTTCGATGAAGTTTTAAGGATAGAGTTTAATTACTTGTAACTCCATGATCATCCAAATTTGATATTTCTACAACGAAGCCTGTTTTATCACTTATGTAAAATGTAAACAGCAAAATATGTAGAATGAGTTGTATAAGAATTGCTGTATTTCTTTAACGCAAAATTATTTAGGTCATGAAGTCTGCATAGCTGATATGAATGAAATATTCATTGATTTTACAGAGAAGGACGATTTTTTTCGATGAAGTTTTAAGCATAGAGTTTTAATTACTTGTAACTCCATGGTCTTAAGTTTTTAAATAAAATAAATTATTATAGTATTGTGATGAATGAAATGAATGGGAAAATGTTTATCAATGAAATGCTGCTTTTATAGAGAGAGCCAGGCGTGTTATATATCGATGGCGTCATTTGAATAAATTTCAGTTGTTCTTGATGAAGTTTTCAAATGTAATAAATTATTGTAGTATTATGATAATGTTAAAAACATTACCGAGGATCCAGGCGATTTATATTTAATTGACGTTATTTGAATGAAGTCCATTTTCTTCGATAAACTTTTAAGTTTTCAAATATAATAAATTAATGTAGTATTGTGATAATTTTAAAAATATTACCGAGGAATGTATCGCATTTTAGAGATGTTTAAATGAAATTGCATTGAAATTGGGAAGTGTTTCATAATCAATGCTTATGCATGATTGATCTTTCTTGTTTTAATTTTCATATAATCTATGTGCTTACCACAAGCACACAATTCAAATCTGACGTGATTATTATTTTCATATTAGCAGTTGTCCTTTTATTAACACTTTACAACAAAGTTGAAAAGTGTTTATGACTTTGTTTATTCTGTCTGTCTGTCCGTTAGCACAACTGCCATAAAAATGGCTTAATCAAAATGAAATTTTAGTATGTTGTTCAGACGGTCTGTAGGACCTATGGGAATATAAATGAATAATATCACCCAATTAGTTTTGGATTGAACACGGGTTGAAAAAATGAAATACAGTGAACCCTATGGGATCTAATTTTTCAAACATTTTTTAAGCGAATTTAAAATTCACAAATTGCTTCGAAAATTTTAGGTAATATTCAAATTATTCCATAAAATATATAAAAAAAATTTCTGCAAAATATAGTCAATAGTTTTTTAAATAAAAATTAAAATATTAATTACACCTCTTATATGAAGCGATCACGTGACCATGATATGAAAAAATCACGTGACCCACTTCAAAATAAAATATGGCATCCATCTTTTTTCAAAATCGTGATTTTTAAATTTCTTTTTAATTCATATTGACTGCTGCATTCGTCCTAAAACCGCTTTATTTTTGCTTAAATTTTGTGCATCTACATACTGAAATAATGCAATGACAATATATTTGAGTTTAAATGATCATTCAAATTTGATTATTTCTACAACGAAGCCTATTTTTCACTTATGCAAAATGTAAACAGCAAAATATGTAGGATGAGTTGTATAAGAATTGCTGTATTTTTTTAACGCAAAAGTATTTAGCTCATGAGGTCTGCATAGCTGATATGAATGAAATATTCATTGATTTTACAGAGAGGACGATTTCTTTTGATGAAGTTTTAAGCAGAGTTTAATTATTTGTAGCTCCATGGTCTTAAGTTCTAAATAAAATGAATTATTTTAGTACTGTGATGAATGAAATGAATGGGAAAATGTCATGAATGAAATGTTGCTTTTATAGAGAGAGCCAGGCGTGTTATTTTTTCTATGACGTCATTTGAATGAATGTTAATTGTTTTCGACGAAGTTTTCAAATATAATAAATTATTGTAGTATTATGATGATTTTAAAAATATTACCGAGGAATGTATCGCATTTTAGAGATGTTTAAACCAGGCAATTTATATTTCAATGCCGTCATTTGAATGAAGTTCATTTTTTTCGATGAAGGTTTAAGTTTTCAAATATAATAAATGAATGTAGTATTGTCATAAGTTTTAAAATATTACTTAGGAATATATTGCATTTTAGAGATGTTTAAATAAAATTGCATTGAAGTTGGAAAGTGTTTCATAATCAATTCTTTAAGCATGATTGATCTTTCTTGTTTATACTTTCATTAGGATTGTTTCTGTGTTGGGAGACTCTGGATTTTATTAACACTTTACAACATAGTTGAAAAGTGTTTATGACTTTGTTCATTCTGTCTGTCTGTCCGTTAGCCCGATAATTGCCGTAAAAATGACTATCAAAATGAAATTTTAGTATGCGTTTCAGACGGTCTGTGGGACCTATGGGAATATAAATAAATCATCTCACTCAATTAGTTTTTTATTGAACCCGGGTTGAAAAAATGAAATACATTGGACCCTATGGGACCTAATTTTTCAAACATTTTTTAAGCACATTTAAAATTCACAAATTGCTTCGAAATTTTTAGGAAATATTCACATTATCTCATAAAATATATAAAAAAAATTTCAGTAAAATATGTTAGGTAGTTTTTTAATTAAAAATTATTTAATATAGGGAGAAAAACGAATTCAATTAAATTCTGACTTTTGCGATATCCTCCAGAAAGAAAAAGAGATATATTATATAATAAATATCTTTCCCAAGAGTTTAATTATTTTGTATATGAGAGAGGCTTCACATTTTAAAATAAATTTGGTAGATAACAATTTTTTATAAATTTTATATAACTTTTCATGATATTCTTATTTGATGGCGTTTTTAATGCACTTTCCTACGTCCTAGAGAATTAAAATTTGGTACACAGATTAAATTTGTAGAACATTTTATTCTACAATTTGCTGGATCTTTAAATATAGATCCTACATTTTTTTCGAAATGGCCTGCAAATAATCCCCGTATACTTCTATAAATCATTGTTGTAATATTGTTAAAAATTCTGATGTGGACAGCACATGTCTTTCTCTGCAGACTCATATTCACGTTCTCTTTATTTCTTCAATAATTTGAGTTTATCTGTACAAAATAACATCCATAAGTATTGTAAATGACATTGAATTTGCACGTTAAACTTAAATTTGGTTCTCATTTGATAGATGGAGTTATTGTCAAAAGTGGCGTAGCGAAAACGCAAAAAAAATAAAATATCTCAAGAACGGTTAGTTCTAGAGTAATGAGGTTAGTCTTATTCTTTTTGTTGTCAAAAATCACGTATAAAAAGGAATTTAATTGATATAATTAGCACACGTAGTCTTTTATTTTTATATTTAACGATTTTTGCGGGCCATTTCGCAAAAACAGCCCGTTCCTTTTTCCCGAATCGTACTAGAATAACCTACACGTGATTTATATAACAAATTTTGTTAAATTTGGTATATAAATCACTTAGGTTATTGAAATATTATACACCAAATTTTGTTAAATTTTTTCCATTAGTTTTTAGCTAGAGTGGATAAAGGCAATTTCTGCCGCCTATTTCGCAAAAATAGATTCTTTTATTAGGAATCGTTCTATAATCAAATGAACATCAGGGTTTCCCACAAAAACGTACCTACCAAATTTTATTAAATTCGGTCCATTAGTTTTTCAGTTAGAGTGAATGCAATGTTCTCACAGACACACAGAAACACACACAGATACACCCTTACACACACAGATGTCTTCCTAAAAATAGTTTTTCGTGTTCTGGATGTCCCAAAACGCGTAGATCCTTCGAAAGTTCGAGTTCCGATCTTCGGCACGATTCCAATACTTTGAATACATACATACGCACACACATATATTATCTGTGTATCTAAATTCCGTGCCTACGCAATTACAATAGTTGTGATTTTAAATGATCCCTAAACTTTGATTATTTCTTCAACGAAGTCTAATTTTAACTTATGCAGAATGCAAATATCTCAAGCGATTGTAAGGTGAGTTACATAAGAATTGCTGAATTTTTTTCACACAAAATTATTTAGCTCTGGAGTCTGGAATGCAAGTTATATGAATGAAATATTCATTGATTTTGCATAGAGAATCAGATGATTTATATTTCGATACAGTTTTAAATATTTAAGTATAATAAATTACTGTAGTACTGTTATAATGTAAAAGATATCACCACTAAATGTATCACATTTTAGAGATTTTTAAATGAAATTGCATTTCAGTTGGAAAGTGTTTCATAATCAATGCTTATGCATGATTGATCTTCCTTGTTTCTGTCATATGAGTTGTCCTTTCGTTTACTCAGTAAGTTGCTGAGCACAGTTGGGGAATGGATCTGAACAATGACGGTGTGATCGTGCTTGTTTTTTCGGCTTTGGCCTTGCCCGGATGAGCTAGAAGTGATTTAGCAACCTCAAACTAATATTCGTAGCTCTGCTTATGAAACAATGTGTCTCAGACAGACCAACACACAGATATCATTAAAGAAAATAGTTTTCAGGGATACTCAAAATGATTCAATCAAAATACAGTAGTTTAATTTTTGACTCCACCACAATACTTTTCTTTTCATATACTACGTATTATATAGAAATCAGAAGTACAGAGAGTATATACATACAATTCATTATTGCACTTCCGCTTCAGAAGTGACATTATTCGAAATTTGTAATTTTTATGTTGTTGCCATGTTTAAGTTGGTTAAACATTATCTTACAAAGCAATCACTTAATGGTAAAAAACTCCTCACCAAATACTAAAACATCCTTCTAAAAAAGTTGTTTTATCTCAAATTGGTTTGCACAAAGTTCCTGTAGGAACAGAGCTGTACTTTTAGGTCTAGGGTACCCTATTGAAGGATCCTAATCCTCTTTCTAAGCACACATAGCCCTTTTTAGTCACAGTGAATTTAATTTAATAAAATTGAAAATAACTCAAAGAAAAAATTCTTTTTTTTCTCTCACAAAAATCCTGTTTTTTCCCCTAGTCTTTAGCTTGCACCCTCTCTGGCCAACTGTAACATTGCCTATGTATGTCGTACCCAAGAGTTGTATATTTCCATGGCTATCAATTAATATTCTATTATTTCCCTTAATGTATACAATTTCAGCATATAAAAGATATATTCACATCTGAAAATAGTTTTCGACACTTTCTAGTATTAAATTAAATGTTTTTAGTTATTTCACTGCAAAATCGATATAGTACAATTACAAAAATGGAAACAAAGTAATATATTTTTATTAATTTTTAATGTTTCTAAGTTATTTTTCTTTTCTTCCAACAGGTATAAAGAATAGCCCCTATTTATGATTTTTTTAAAAAAGAAAATACTAGAATGTTTTTGAAGAGAAAGTGCTTTTCTATACGCCACATCTGCAACAACAATTTCCTCAAAAGTTTCCTCATTCTTTCATCAGTGCTTGCATTTTCAATTTTTGTAATAACATGCATCAAGTCTATTTCTACAGAAAACCTCAAAGATTCAGCATCCAATATTTTTCAGACAAACACACAGAACTTCAGTACTTCTACGCCCTTCCTTATAAAAGAGTTTCAATTGAAATCAAAGATTAAATTTGATAATGAAAAGGCTCGAATAATTGGTTTTCCAGTGAAGACCAAGCAAACAAAAAAGAATTCTACACGAATTATATATTTAGCAACCAAGTACTTCAACGAATGGAATCCAAAACACTACTATTTTCTTCATTTGGGTAATAAAACTTTTATTCGGTATCCATGTCAAATTAATGACTGCTATGTTACAAACAACCCTTCTGATATAAAAAAAGCACATGCTTTGTTGTTCCATGTGCGAGATTTGGAAATTTTCAGCATACCATTGTATCGATCATCCGAACAAATTTGGATACTTTATTCCATGGAACCACCATGGCTAGAAATAAAAGACATGAGAAGATTCAATGGTTTGTTCAATTGGACAATGAGCTACAGAAGAAATTCTGACGTCTCTGTAGTCTACGGATTTATAGGGCCAAAACAAGCTGATTCAAAAGAATCGACGACTGTATCCTCAGATAACAGATTTGAACAAAAAATAGACAAAGCTGTTTGGTATGTTAGCAACTGTCAAACTGACAGCAATAGGGAAGAGTATGTAAAACGTTTGAAGGAGGTTTACCCTGTGGATGTTCTTGGTGGTTGTGGAATTGAAGGTTGCAGGCCTGCAGAGTTAAAAAAGTGTTACCTTCAAATAGCGAAACACTACAAGTTTTACTTAGCTTTTGAAAATGCAATATGTCGTGATTATGTCACAGAAAAACTATATAATCCTCTGGAATATAATATAATTCCTGTCACTTTTGGTGGTGTGAATTATTCAAATATAACTCCAGAAGATTCAATAATAAATGCAATGGATTTTTTAACACCAGAAGAATTAGGCCAGT
Source organism: Amaurobius ferox (assembly GCA_951213105.1). Taxonomy (NCBI): domain Eukaryota; kingdom Metazoa; phylum Arthropoda; class Arachnida; order Araneae; family Amaurobiidae; genus Amaurobius; species Amaurobius ferox. The sequence goes on from OX578137.1 coordinate 159,246,404, forward strand.
ATCTTTGGAAAGTATCCCAAAATAAAACTCTCTACATGTCTTACTTTGCATGGAAAAATACTTTCCGGTCATACTTGCAGCCATGGATGTGCAATCTATGTGAAAAACTTCATTCCACCATAACACCCAAGACACATGATAACTTGCAGAGTTGGTGGAATGAAGGAAATTCCTGCTTAAGATGGACAACAGATGGTTTAAAATCAATTACAGCATATGCCTTTCCCCAATACCACACTAGACTTTTCGCATGAAATTTCGATGTTGATATGTCATTTAAAATATGTTGAAAATTTTTCAAAGGTGACAATAAAGCATTGTGTGCTTAATATCAAATATTAAGATATTTTAAAACAAAACTGCCTATACATGGAAAATAAGAAGACATTTTGCCACTTAAATTATGGTAATACCTCAGATTCTGATTCTAAACCCACTTGAAAATGCTTTGCAAAATGAAAATGTGCTTACCCAATTTTAAGCAAATACTTACGGTTGGAAATAAAAGAAAATCTAACCCCTTTCAATATTTTTGTAACGAATTTTCATCTGATCTTTACCTCAAATACACACATCTTGAAGTCACCAAGTATGGAAAGAAAGGTGTAGAATTATAGTTTACAGTAATTAGAATTGTGATTACAATAATTTTGTATTAATTTATAAGAATTAGTTAAATTACACTTGCTTAAGAAAGAGATGAAATCTTAGATGAGTGCCTGAAAGGTGCATAAATTACATCTTAAATTCCGAATATTGTTTTATTTGTAGAATTTTAAAAAGGGAAAAAAGTTTTTACCTTGAGCAATGGCACTTTCTAAGAGGTGGTCCTTCCAGTTGCCACTAAGGTCATCATAGAATTCCACATTTTTTTCATACTCCAAGGATCTCGGATCATATTCATTCCCACCAGGCTTGGAAAGTTTCACGATTTTATCTGTGGCCTTTGATTCATGAAGTGGATAAATTTGTTTTTCTATTTTCGAATTGGTCATTTCACAACTATTAAAATACCTTGTGATGACATCTGGACTTAACCCTTTAAGCGGTCAATTATTTTACCAGAAATGCTTCCAAAAAAGGCATATTTTTTTATTGCATATAATTAAGTACCATACTTAATAGAATAAGAATATTAAGAATTTTTTTTTATTTTTTTTTCACTTTTAATGCTTTTACAACATTTTTTATTTTACAATTTTGGACACAACACCCCCTAAATGTTTGCTTTTTTCAAGTACATTCTGCATGCAGTAAAGAATGGTTTACAAGTTCTGCAAAAATTTCTCTCATACTTACTGTGAATTTTGAAGTTTACAATTTTCCAAACAGTTCAGAAGTCTTTTTGTGTATGGTACAATTTGAAGCATGGTGTAATACAAAGTCCTACATCACAATCAGGGCAGAAATAACGTGTTTCTTTTCGGATTCTCTTTCCATTCTCATTTCTTTTCGAGCAGCACACTGCGCATTGTCTTGCAGGTCTCAGTTTTTTATCTGTGGGAGCAATTATTTCCAAAAAGTGTCTCTCTGTCAATCTCAGAGGATTAGGCTCCGAACCTGGTCGTCCACGGTGGAAATTTAGTCCCGAATGATATTTTTCAATTACACGGTCAATGAGATCAAGTCTAAATTCTAGTTGCGTTTTTTTCCTCCGTTTTTACGGTAGACTACATATGAGTTCCATACAGCAATGTCGAAAATATGGAAAAAAATCTTTCTGTAACATTTTTTACCCCTTTTCTTTATAATTTCAAAACTTTTCAAATTTTGGTCCATGCGGTCTACTCCTCCCATAGTATTATTATAGTCCATGACAATTTTCGGTTTTTCTTTCATTTCAGAGCGGACTTGAATTTGTTCCATTTCAGTATTGTGAATTGTGGAAAGTAATGAAACTTTTTTCTTATCCATCCACTTCATCACAGTAACTTTTCCTCTCTGAAAAGCTATAATCTCTCCTTTTTTCAATTTTTTTTTCTGCATTTCCTTTGGGACTTCTTTTCTCTTGAGGTTTAGTGTGCCGTATGTGTCCGTTCGACATGAAACAAGTTTGTCTGCTAATTCCGGCGAAGAATAATAATTGTCTATTGTAAGACAGTATCCTTTATGAAGCAAAGGCTCCATCATTGTCAGGACAATTTGTGATGAAAAGCAGAGTTTAGAATACTCAGGTTTCAGAATAGTGTCTTTACCTGTATATATTATTATTGACCAGACATAACCAGAAATAGATTCACACAACATAAAACATTTTACTCCAAATCTAGCTCTTTTGAGTGGAATAAATTGTTTCCATCCTAATCGTCCTTTGAAGAGCATAAGGCTCTCATCTATTGTTACATCTCGCTCTGGTGTCACCGTTTCACTAAATTTCTCATTGAGATGTTTCAGAACTGGCCAAACTTTTACTAATTTTGGGCATTCGTGATTTTGTGGGTCAAATGCTGCATTATCAGAAAAATGCAAGTAGCGTTGCAAAAGGCAGAATCGGCGATGAGACATTATTTTAGAGAAAAAAGGTGTATTAGTTGAATATCTTTTGCTCCAATAATGATCAATTCCAGGTTTCTTTACAATTCCTTGAAGTATATTGAGAGCGAAAAATACATGCAACTCTTCCACAGTAGTTTCTACCCAAAATTTACTCTCTCTTTGAGAATTGTCTTGCAACACTGGATTGGATGCACTGTTTAGCATATTTATTTGTCTCTTCCACAATTTTACTCATGAGTGAAAAATCAATGAATGTTTCATAAAATTGTAGAACATCAGAAGTGTCGTCAAATTGTACGTGCACAGAGGGAATACCAGAAAATTTAAATCGAGGACACGGAACAGGTGGATTTTTCACATCAACCTCGGTAAAAATTCTTGCAGAACTCAAATCTTCATCAGAGCTGAGCTCACTGCACGAGTCATCTGAGGAATAATCCAAATAATTAGAAGAAATATCTGTATCTGTATCAGAATGTAGTTCATCATCTAACAAGAAAGTATTTTCGTCGTCTATTCCATCCATAATTTCCATAAAATTCACAAGCACGGCATACAGTAGAACAAAAATTTCAAAGAAAAGTTCCCGCAACATAGAAAAACCCGGATGAAAAGCATTTCATTTACATGGACAAGCCACGCCATCTCTTGAAAAATAATAATACTAAATAGTCTCTTTCAATAATGAAAAATGCGGGCAAACCAGAAAAGGAAAGGAGAAAATATCGATGCCCGTACGCCGTACGGGCAAACCAGATGAGGCCAATTTCGGGTAGCACGTACACTGTACGGGCAAACTGCTTAAAGGGTTAATCCACTCCACAATATGGCCCAAAGTAGTTTTCTTGGCCAATTCTGATGTGCTTACACTTTCATTCGTTCTAGCAATGCTTGATTGTAAAACATGTCATCAATAATCAAATTTAAATCATTTTATCATGCATAACTTTTTTAAAGCACTTTATTATAGTCTAAAGGCTGTAACTTCGCTGAAATGTTTAGGTGGTAAATTTTACTTCGTTGACATGGCAAGTGACATTGTCTAACACAGGAAGAATGTTTCATCTTTGGTCTATCATCTTCTGATCAAAATATGTTAGTCACTTTGAGAAAATTGAAGCCATCACTCATGCCTTAGAATTAGCTCTCCAAGACACTGTGAAACTCTTGATACTCTTCCCTTAAAGCACCTTGGCGTTTTAGATTTCTATATCACTGATGGTTTTCTTTTCCCCTAGTAATGCTGACATAAAATGCACTGATCAATCAATCAATCCTTTGTTTGTTTCCCTCCTATCGAGTCTTCTAATGCCATTATCATACTTTCGGTTAGGAAGGCACGAAAGAAAAATCCAGTTTCATCTGTTATAAGTGTCCTTGTCTTCATATGCTGCCCAAAGCAATGGGAATCTAGTAAGCCAGTCCTCAGACAGTCTTTCATCCATGTCTGCTATTTCACCACACAATGCACAAAAGATGATTATGTACTGGAGCTAAAATTTATCTAGCAATCCATTGTTAACAGAAACATTTTCTATTCTGGGAGTATCAGCAATCTCAATAGCCTTTTGCTTCATTAAAAGTCCACTAACTGGAATTTTCTTTGTTCTGACAACTCTGAATTCCATTATGGACTCGTTGATATCCAAAAATTTTTGGACACATATGTTTGACTGCACTGAACTTTTAAGTTCTCCCATTCTTTTAAAATTGAATCTTTAACCTTGATAATTTTGTTGATTTGTGTTTTTCAACAATTGAAGGATTCTGCCAATTTCCTCCCTGATTTTCCATTCTTGTGCAACCCTATAACTTCAACATGTTGCAAAAGCGTTAAAAAAAAAACTTGTTTCTCAGGCATTGTGATATCGCAGAATATATAGCAAGAAATAGTAAATGAAACTAGATGACAAAATTACCTCAGATTCCTCATTAATAGGCGATACATGCTTCCCCCTGCTCAGCCAATTAGCAAGAAAAAGAACTTATATACCCACAATCACCCTGGCATGTGATGCTCGCATCCTTTTTTAAAAATAAGCTGAAGGTCAGATGGACCTCTGAATAAATTCTCCTTAACATTGAAAGGGAAGAAATTTTTTTTTAGTGGAAGCCGTCGGTCAGTCACTAATAGAAAATGGCTTGGTCTTTCATAAGAATATTTTTAAAAACATTAAATATATGGGATAAAAATTCTGTTCCAAAAATAAGTGGTCGTACGGAGAGGTGGTCGCTATACAGGGGGTAGTCTCTTCAAGAAGTTTCACTGTATATACAAAATTATCAAAAAAGTCAATATGTATCATGCATTAAGCAGATCCAGAGTTATAGCACATTTTTCATTAAAAAAAATGTTTTTAAGGACTACAGAATGTGATTGAATGTTGAAAGATTGGGAAACATAGTTTTATAAATTGCTCTGTGTAAAGTGTTGAAGACCCAGACCGTCCGACTCGTCCGAAGACTTGAGCAGCTGTTTGGACAGACGGCCTGTGTAATAAATTGCTCTATGTATAAGTTAGGAACTAACTTGATGCTTCTATTTCTTGAGTTAACTTTTTTACATAATGTAAAAGCGCCTTTAGCATTATATCACTTAGGAAACTGAGTATTTAGATACAAAATTAAGCAGATTTAAGGTCTTTAAAAATTAAAATCAGTAATTAAACAGTTTTAAGCCCACTGCTTGGTTTATGATTATTAAAAAAAAACTGGGGGGGGGGGGGGTTTAAGGACTTAATATAAAAAATTAAGAAATTTTTAAAGACTAATAGAAACTCTGAAAATATATTATACCAGTCAAATCTGTTTGAAACATAATACTGTCATAAACAAAATATTTTTAGCTTCGTCCAAAAATATAGGAAATTTATGTTATTTTCTCTGTGTAAAACTGAATCTGCACAATTTAAAATAATTTGTTAAAAAAGCAGCTGTTGTAACGAACAAAGAACAGAAAAAAGATCTAATTATTTCAGCCATTTATTTTCAAAAGAATTATTTTTTGCAGAACTTTCTATTAAATCATATAAAGGCTTTCTGAAAGCTGTTGCAGAACTTTTAAGAATTTGCAGTTAAACAGGGAGAATCTGAAATGCTAGAAATATTAATCAATGCACAATTTTAAACTGAAAGTCACGTCATTAGTAAGACATGCCCAAGAAGCCATGTTGGATTATTTTAAAAGTTTATCTAAAAAAATCGTGTGAATTGATTGTACTTGAATTTATTTTTGTTTCATAGTAAGCAGTAATATTTTGCCTGAAGTCAATTCATCTAGGTCTTAAGATATGGTAATAAGCTAACAGTCAAGGATATGGGGTACACTATGTTTTTTTCTTATTTACACTTACACCTTTGATCACAGTATGTAAAAATGTAGGTATGTACATATTATGTATTACATATGGGATATCTGTATTTCCAGCTATACCATAAACTTCGCTTTTTCTGAAATGACCTGCATTAAATAGAAAATTTTTCAAGACAGAAATTTCTTCCAGTTTCCTCAAATTCCATTTAAGGCAGGTTCGACTGTACAAACAAAATATGTAATTAAGCAGTTTTAAGCACACTGCTTGGTTTATGATTATTTAAAACATTCTGGGGTTTCAAAGGACATAATACAAAAAATGAAAATTCTAAAAGACTATAGAAACTTTGTAAATATCATGTGCAGCACAGGGGATTTCTGTTAATGTATTAATATATATATAGCTGTTTATACAGTTTGGAATATTGTATCAGCTGCACAAGATTAAAGTTTTTGACATTCTCAATTAATCCCTTACCTGCCGATGAAAACTTACGAGATTCGATCCCTAGTGCCACCGGTTTTCACACAGGCGCGCGTAGTTATACGATACAAATACACGGAGTTATACGCGTATTTGTAGCGATTCCATAGCTCTCATATTTTTTTATTAAAGATTGTACTCTTCCCTGTGTACACAATCGTATTGTGAATATATCATGACTCTGCTTCAGCAAGTACAAACAGTTTTACTCCGAAACGAGCTCTTTTCAATGGTATATATTGTACCCACGACAGTCTGCCTTTGAAAAGCATCAAGTTTTCATCAATGCTCAGATCCCTTTCGGGTGTATAAGAACTTGAAAATTTCTTCAAGTCAGAAAAAACCGGCCATATTTTTCTGAGTTTTGGGTTTGGATGTCAATTTTCATCAAAATTATCATTATCGGAAAAGTGCAGAAACTTCATTATAAGCTGGAAACGATTTCTACTCATGAATTTCCCAGAAATTGGAGTTTCAATAAGTTTATTTTTAGACCAGTAAAGCGTAATGTCAGGTTTTACTGTTATTCCTTGTAAAATCATTATACCTAAAAAAACATATATTTCCCCTGAATCGGTTGGATGCCACAACTTTGTTCCTGATTTCTCTTTTCCAGGATGTTGTTTGATATACTGGTCTGCCAAACGGTTAGTTTCAGTAACAATATGGAGTACCAGCTCCTCATCAAAAAATAATTCAAAAAAGAGAAGTGGGTTCGAAATATCCGTTATATTTTTCTGTATTTCTAGCTGTCCTGAAAAGGGAAAGCGTGGAGGCGGCACAGGTAATTTGTTTATATCCAATCGCGTCCAACGTCGGGCATCTTGCAGAAAATAGTCGCAATCAGAATCCTCTTCATCTGTAGTATCATATTCTGATGTTTCTGATCCTGAAGATGAAGGAAAATACTCATCTAACTCACTGTCATCACTATCAGACATATTCGTACAAAAAAATAAAAAGCTTTTATTACACACAGTAACGAAAACGGAAGCGAAAGAAGAATAAAAAAGCATGAACTACTAAAAAAGAAACACAAGCAATAACTGCACAGCTATGACTTTCCTCGTTCCAGAAACATTCTCCTTTCCAATTCCCCCACCATTTCTCTAAAATAAGTAAATATTTCGCAAACGCTGTCAAGGTCATTCTATAGCATTCCAAAGACGTGGGAGCAGTTTTACTGATAGCGGTGCATTGCAAAGAACCGTACTTCGGAAAGGCGTATATATACGCCCGCGGCAGGCAAGGGATTAAAAGAAAATCAATTTGTAGTGCAAATCAAATATAATTTAAACATATACATTTAAATTGCTAGGTATGTACAGCAAAGTATGTTGATCTCCAAATGGTACGCTCACCTACCTTAAGACAGAATACCCACTTATAATAAAGATATAAAATAAAGCAATTTGATTTAGAGGCTCTTTGAATCAAATTAAGTTGAAAACGAAAATGGTAAATTTTAGAAAAGTTAATTATGTCAGTAATGGGTACAATATCTGTAAAAAGGTAACAACACATCAGAGGTTAAGACATGTAATAAAAATTAAGGATTTCCAGAATTATGTTTAAAAATATATATAATTTATCAATTGAAATGTTTATAATCATATACTTCATAGAAAATTAATTAAGCACAAACTAGCATTTAAAAAATATTAATTTATTTAACACTAGAAATGTGTAAGAATACAACATCCAGGAAAAGTTTAAATATAAAAAATGAAGATTTATGCAAAATCTTATAGAATAAAAATGCAAAATCTTATAGCATAAAAATGCAAAATGTGAAGTAAACTTACTAGGAAGCACCAGATACTATCATATGTTCAATGGCATACATTAAAAAACAAAACTTATTACATATGATATTTTTTATGAAAAACATAGCTGCTAAGATATATAAATGCACTGACCTGCTGAAAATTATCTAACTGTAAAAGAACCTTTTATATTTCGGGTTTAAAGGTACATTGAAATAATATTTTGCATAAAGAGAATATAGCTGGTATTTACAAAGCCTTTTCAGTACAGTACATTCTTTTAAAATTCATGTAAAGTACAAACAGAATATCACAAGGTAGTTACAAAGAACATACATTCAAATTTTTTAAGTATTATTTTCAATGGTACTACAAAATTGAAAATAACTGGGCAATAATTAAAAGAATTTTAAAACAACCAATACAAGTGCAGAAAAGCATGTTGTATGCAATCCAATGACACAATTTCAGTGTCCTTTACAGTATATGCAAAGTGAAGATCCTAGAAAATATTTACAGGTGTTAAAAATAAGTCAAGGCAAAATAAGAACTACAAGAACTCATCACACCAGTCAGACAGACACTGATAGCATTCTGATGCCTGCTTGCTGTTTGCTCCACTAATGTCTTTCATCCAGTCAATAAATAATTCTTTGTGCTTTTTCAGAACTAAAAACTGGCCCAACACAACATAAGCCTTAAAGAAAAGAAGTATAAATTATCTATTGATGTAATATAACTCAAATTATTGGTTTGTATATCTATGATTATGGTGCAATTAAAAGATAAACTGATCAAGAACAATAATTGAATTACCTAAATCATCACATATATCTATTTTAAACAGTGGGATGAAAATTACTTTGGCCTGATCGCCATCTGATAATAATAAATTAAAATTATGATAAAATATAATTATAAAACCCCTTTTTGTTTTAATAAAATGCACTAAAAAGTAAAAATTTTTTAGCTATCACAACATTCTTGGTTACATGCGACAAAAATAAAACTATGGGGATCCCAAAAAAGAATTGTATTTGGACATTAACAGAATTTTAAAGAACGATAAAAGTGATAACTAATAAATGACATAAGAATGATTACATTCAATTCATTCAAATTTTTCTTTGACAATCTGTCATTCTTATATATATATCATTTCTAAGTTATCACTTCTATTGTTCCTTAAAATTCTGTTCATGTCCAAATACAATTCTTTTATGGGTGCTCAACGATTACTAAAAATCATTTTTTACTTGTTAGTGCATTATAATAAAACTAATTCTTATTAAAAAGGTTTTTTCATAATATTTTATTTTATACTTTGTAGGCTTCTACAATCAAATTTTCACTGGATATCGAATCACACCTTTTATTGAATTTGTCATGACCAATGGTTGTCTGTCTGGATGTCCATTACAACTTCTTCGATGACATTTTTATTATACTTCCGTACATTCTAAAGATCTGAAATTTTGTACACAGCTTCATCCAGTAGAAATTTTTAATATATTAACATTTGGCGAATTCCCGAAAAACAGAACCGGCATCTTTTTGCGAACTGGCTCATGAAAAATCATCTTCACTTTAATAATTACATTCTTGTAAGATAGCTAAAAGCAGGGTTGAGATTGACAAAAAAGCAAAACAGCTGAAAACAAAAATTTGCGTAATTTACTCAAATTTTTGTTGTCAAATTTATGTGACAGAATTTTAAAGTGTTAAAACGGAGAATCACATAACTAAAAAATAATACTACATTGAAAAAATAATGATTTAATTCATATTATATTTAGTATCATATAAACTTGTTGATTGCGTTTAAAAACAGGGTTGTTTAAATACATGGGCAAATTTAATTTTGAAGCATTCTTTCATATTAATTCTAAACCATGCTTTTGTTATCTATAATATTTTATTTTGTCAGTTTTGTAGAAATTAAATCATTACAATAATAGTTCAACATGTACAACAACAACAACAAAAAAATAATAATAATAATTCACAAAACATAATTTTTTTACAATTGGCAAGACACAATTTTTTTTTTTTTTAAAGCAGTATATTTTTAAACAGATTTATAAAATTATCATATATTGTTAAAATGTGCATTATCTAGTGACTACACATAAATAAAATTTGGTGGCAGTTATCTTATGTTTTAAATAAAATGTTTCTTTTGTTCAAAAAATGTATTTTTATAAAAATGTGGCAGAAAAAAAAACTTAAATTTAAAGCCTTTTAAGTGTGAGACCGGGAGAATATTGTACAAATACAATTGCTGCATGAAGTTTTCTCACGGTATGAAGTAGGATACTAACTTCACTCTCCCTCTGTTTTCCTTTGAGTGACCAGTGACAACATATATAATAATGACATATGCACACGTCTATGTCTGTTATTATGGACCAGGGGCCCTACCACCAACACACAATAATTTTACCCGAGTTCAAAATGATCCTTTATTTTGCACGTCAATCAATTTTTATGATATGTGGTACCACAAAGTCTTACTAGGGTATATAAAATTGTACGAAGGTTCGTAAAAAATCCTTGATAATTTCACCCTCTACGGAGACCGTGAAATCTGAAATAAGGTATGGAATAACAGCATTCAAGATGGCAGTCTTGCAGCTGCGAAGAAAAATTCAACCACAGAAGATAGATACATTCATTATGCTAACTGACAATGAATTTGTTTCATTGTTCAAGTTAAATAAACACCAAGTTGCCGATCAAATTAATGGCAAATGCTTTAATTATAATTTCCTTGGAAAACGTACAATAACGAGCTTTAGAAATTTTACAAGCACCAATTTTTCATCAAATCTGAACATTTTACTCCACATATATTAAAATACAAGATCATTTGTTTACTTCAGAGGATCTGCCCTATTAATTTCAAAATATATTTTTTTTTCTATTTGAAAGGTTGTATAATTATTTTAGCATTATATTTATTATTATTAACACAACCATCTCTCTTTCACAAATCGTTAAATAAATGTCTGACAGCATTTAGAAAATAAAATCTGTATTTTCTCGATACACTTTATTGTTTTTCTGAAACAATATTAAAACAACTGTAAAGGGTATTCTACCTTTAAAATAGATCCTGAAATAGTATTGTACATTTTTTTGGCATGTAATTTTTTATTTCACTCACCATAATGTAGTACTTTTGATTAGGCGGTAAGAGACGTTCCTGTTAAAATATGAGGTCTCAGGTTTAAATCAAAACAATTTATTTTTAAAACTTGTGCTGCCATTTGTTGCTGAAATATTCAGGTGAAATGTTGTAATAATATGCAGAATTTTATGTTTTAAAAACTGACTTTTGGATTTTTTTTTTGTAGAAATCGAAACTGCATTTTTCACTGTGTACGCCCACCGAATTTTGTTACATTTCGTCCAATACATTACTCGCTAGAGGGCTGTGAACACCTCACATTATTTTATGGTCACCCCAGGGTTCCCATTTCAGCGCGAACCCGCGAGATTCTTGCGAAATCCATGAAAAATCTCATGTAAAAATTTAGACTGCGCGAGAATCCAGAAAAATTTAGACTCTCTCTCCAGTTCCGGTTAAAATTATTTTTTCCTTCAAATTGGATACCGAGAAATCCGATGCCCGATCCCGACCGGGCATCGGAGATCGGGCCGATTGCTTCGCGACCGCAAATCGCGATCAGTTGCCTCGTTGTTGTGAATCGCGGGCCGATTGCCGAGCGGTCGCGGACCGCGATTTCGTAGCTACGTCTGAATCGCAGTCAATCGCGATTTGGGTACACTAAAGTACTACGTGTTTCTAATTAGAGATATTTTATAGAAAACTATAAGTGTCCCCTCAGCTTGCGCGGGTGGCAAATCCGATCAAATAAAATTTTGCTTTTTTTTTAATAGAATTCTTTCACGGATTTGAATTATGCTCTTTCCGCGTACTTCCCGCATTTTTTGTGTTTTGCTCGAGAAATTTTCTTCTTTCCGCGGACGAAAATCCTTTCCCCCATACACAGTATGTCTACAGGTTACAAAAATCCCGAAAATGTTGTGAAATTGGCCATATATGCCCAAAAAATGTTACAAAATTTGAACAAAGCAACGAATTTTTTATCAGAGACATTCCTTTCTTACATGATCTGAAAATCTGTTTCTCCGCGATTGCGAAAACGTCGTTACGGTGATTCCCACACGCGGGCGGCGATTCCCACATTTTCTGAGGAGAGATGACCAATGAATATTTTTTTGCCATTTTCACAATATATTTGCATCGACTGAATTTTTTTATAATTATGTCGTTTAATATACAAATAATAAAAACCAAACCATTTTTCTACCGTATTATTAATAAAATGAAAGGTTATTTTGCAGCAGCATCCCGAAAATCTGCATTTGTACGCTATCCTCAGCATACCTCGTTTAATTTGAAAAATACTTCCCACTTTTCCAATCTGTTTGCATCGACTACAGTGTTTGTAATTGTTTCGCGTTTTATACAGAAAAATTATTTTACAAACGTATTATTTATGAAATAAAGGGCTATTTTGAAAACAAAAAGAAAAAAGTCGAGTCAAACAAAATGGCTAAAATCACATGACTGGCTTGAGATTCAACAAAAGGACGATGCAATCCTTATGTTCTGCAAGTTTTGTAAAAAAAAAAAAAAAAAAAAAAAAAAAAAAACCCATTCTCAAACATAAAGTCAAATTTATTACCTAATTCTATTTGCCTAGTGAAATAGTTTTCGTCGATATTCGCCTTCGGCGATCAAAAATCGTTAAAGTTTTTAATTGCTATTGCTGCATGAAAATTGATCATAAAATGATTTTAAAAATCAAAATATAAAGTAAATACAGTCGGCCCTCGACTTTTGCAGTTTACAGACAAAAAAATCGTAAATTTGCATGTGAGTCATTTTACATAAAATAACCCATGTAGACGTTTTTATGTCAGCAAATAAAATCATAACGTAAGCATGGGGGAAGTCAGGAATTTGAGTATTTTTGCTAACAAGTGTGTGTGGGGGAGCTATAAAATTACCAAAAATGTGCTTACTTAATACTTCAACGACTCCTAATTAATTTTTAAAAAGAATGTTAGTAAGAATGTTAAAGGAATGTTAGTTTTAAGAATTAAAAAATTTAAATGTCGAAGAATGAGTTATAGTTAATGCTTTCTTTTTTATTACTTTCTAAATTAGCATGGTAAAAAAAAAAAATGAAATTTTAAGTGTCTCTCCTTATAACAGAAAATCTCTCCCAAAATTTTTTGGAAGGAGAGAAATTCTCCCCCTCTTTTCCTGACTTAGTGGGAACCCTGGGTCACCCGGTACTATATAATTCATAGTATGGTTATCGCAGCCTTTCATAAATGATCAGGCAGAATAATATGGATTTTCTACTGGTGACAAAATAATTCCAGGCAGTTAGTAATGGTCCAGGACAAAAATTTACAACTTGCTTTAGATTCCCTCCTGTGGGGGATTTTATGCCTCCATTTCCTGAAAGCCCAGTATGAGATTTAGGCCTAAGAAACACACAACTCATTTTTGTCACCAATGCGGTTTATTGAAAAAGAGGAAAAAACAAGCATGCTCATAATAGATAAAACATAGTGTTCTAAAACTTCCTCAAAACATACCACAGCAGGCATCACATTTGCAAGTAAGTGATGAGAAAACAAAACTGCTGCTGTCTGGCCTGAAGCAGGATATCATGGGATTGATGTTTCATAGCTAATCTCATTCTTGTTAGTGAGGAATATATAGAAAATTTGGGGACACAAATGCAAAAACTAAATACATTATAAAAGAAATAAATACATTGATAATATGTGGCCATATATTAAATCTTTTACACAAATATCCAAAAATATACCTAACAGAAATTAAAGCTAACACTTCCGGGTTAAACTTATTGAGGAACGATTAAGATAACAGATCTTTGGTTAAATCCCTTTTCTTTCATTCTCTCCCTTTCTTGAATCACCTTCTATTCACAGATAATTGCAATCCGAGGCGTTAACCGACCTTGACCCATTCTGTAGTAGTTTGTCTTTCAGGAGGAGTATTGAATCTGGCTTTGTCCTAGGGCATCTTTACTGCACATATTTCTTCTCCCTTTATAAATCTTTTATCTATATCCCACTTTTCTTTTGGAGTTAAAAACTAGTCCTATTAGTACAGGGGGATTAAGTTGAATTCCTTGAAGTTTGATTGTAAAATTTCATTTTCCTTGCTTAGCTCCCCATTGTCCATTGTACAGGATTCATAGCCCAGGACAAGAATGAAATGAGTGAAAAGACAAGAAAGATCAATCATGCATAAAGGATTGATTATGAAACACTTTCTAACTGAAATGCAATTTTATTTAAGCATCTAAAATGTGATATATTCAGCGGTTATATTTTTTTTAATTATCACAGAACTACAACAATTTATTTTACTTGAAAACTTCATCGAAAGAAAATGAACTTTATATTCAAATAACGCCATCAAAATATAAATCATCTGGCTCTCTGTATAAAAGAAGTGAATATTTCATTCATACACCTTTATTCCAAATGCCAGAGTTAAATAATTTTACGAGAAAAAAAACCCCAGCAATTCTTATACCCCCGCTCAATCCAGAAGATTTGTGACTGCATCCTGGTTGCGCATCAGGTTTCTGACCTCTGTTGTTGAATTATATTTTTAAACATCAAAATTACTGCTCATAGTGTATCTTCTTCATGTATACTGTGTGTATATATAATTGATGAAGTTGTATGTCATTAAATGTTAATTTATTATTATATATTAAATTGTATAATTTTCTGGGGGTAATTGCCACTAAATTAACTTTAAATATAGGTGGTTGCAGTTTTTCCTGATAATGGTAGTTTCTGTTCGGTTATTGTAATTTAATGGATTTCGTTTATACTGTAAATTATATTATATATATTGTAGATATTGAGTGGAAATTATATTGTATAACTTGCAGGAATTTGAGTGTAGTGTAAATATCTTACGCCACAATATTATATGGGAATATATTATAAATATAGAAATTGTGTATATAAGCTAAAGTTGTAGAATCATAGGGGTACTGAATGGTGTTGAGGTTTAGAATATATACAGACATGCCAACTTTCCAAACAGAAAAAGAAGGAGACTATTTTGTCTCAAATACTTATGACGCTTAATATTTACTTAAAACATTAAAATACTGTATACCATTTAAGTACATTATGCTGTAAACTTATCTGGAAAAAAAAAAAATTCATGAACTATCTTTTGAATTAAAACAGTGTTAGTAACAAATTATATAAAAAAAAAATAACTTGATAATATTAATTCTTGATTATTTCTTAAATCTTAATGCTGCTCCCCCCCCCCCCCCCCAAAAAAAAAAATACTGCATTAAATATCAGGCATAGTACTGATAGAGTATGAAATTTCAGGACAATAAATTATAAAACAAAAAATATATAAAGGTTTTATCCAGTGAACATTACTTTATAATGAAAACAAATATCTATGTTTCGCAAAACACAGGTTTTCACTAAAGAAAGTAATAAATATTGATCTTTAATAATATATATATATATATATATATATATATATATATAAAATATATATATATATATATGTGTGTGTGTATATATAGCACTGAATTATATTCCTGCCAAAATGGTTTTCTTTTTATTTGCCTAAATCATTGCTTTAATACCACTTTTTGGAAAATATTCCTTCAGAGTCCATACTACCTATTTTTCAAAATAGAAAAATTTGTATTAAGCAAATATAATTAAAAAATTCACCTTAATAATTAGCCATAATATGAAAATAAACTAGTTTAGTCAATATAATATGCAACATTTAAATGATGGAGATTGATGGAAAAAGATACTAACGTACTCTGGGTAATTCACGCGATGTAACTTAATTGCGCAATCGCAGCGTTTATGCGAAAATAATTAAGAAATTAACAGTAATAATTAATCAGAATATGAAAATAAGCTAGTTTAGTCGATCTAATATGCAACATTTAAATGATGGAGATGGATGGGAAAGGATACTAACAACATACTTTTGGCAATTTACGCGAAGTCACTGAATTGCGCAATCGCACTGTTTATGCGAAGATAATTAAGAAATTAACCATAACAATTAATAAGAATATGGAAATAAGCTAGTTTAGTCAATCAAAAATGCAATATGTAGAAGATTGAGATGGATGGAAAAAGATACTATTGTACTCTCGGCCATTCATGAGAACAAACTGAATTGCGCAATCGCAGTGCTTAAGCGAAATTGAAATTAATGAACAAAATAACATTTTCGCAATTTATGCTGAATTAGACAACCTTTGAAGAAGTATATTTATTACTTCCATAAAATAAGCGATCGAGATCTTAATTTATATTACACACGGCCATAAATCTCCATTAATTTGATTGGCATTATCCTGCATTTTATTATGGATTTACTATGATCCCGGGAATGGTAGAAATCAGTGCTAAAAAAGCGGAAAATCGATGTTTCCGAGGAATAATACCATGTCTGATTAATTGATAAATTTCAAACAAAAAAAGCAGGATAATTTCGTTAGTAATCTGAAGTAATGAAAAATCCGGAGTTTCCAGCCAAAATCCGGAGAGTTGTGTTGTGCCGTGTTTTATTTTGCAGCTGAATCTGCATTTTCTTCCAAATTTTACGTTTTTTCTTCAAAATTTCTAAGATGTTATTTTTATTAATTTTTCCCTTTTATTTTCAAAATTCTTAATTGGTTTCGTTTTTTTTGTTATTTAAGTTTCATTTTCCCATCTTTTGGCATTTAAATCATGGTTTTAACTTCTTTTAGGCCGGTGGCTAACAAAATTCATCCCTTTCTGGCAAACTTATTTTTTCAAACATCGTTTGAAAGACCGGCATTTTTTGGTCGCGTCTTTTCTTTGTTCTAGGGCCGCCATCTTGTTTTTTTTTAGTAATTTCTTCGGTGCCTCACGTAGTGGTTATTTTTCGTACGTGGGCACTTGCGCGCGCAGGGAAGGGGTTCCCTAGCGCTCCGGTTTTTCGCTGCGGTTGGCGCGTGTGTTTTTTTTCGCTTTCGTTACGGCAGCGCGCGTGGCGTATGTTTTTACGCACCTTGGCGCGGAAGTGCTCTTGCTCGGCGACTCCCGGGAAAGGGTTGTTCACGGAGTTTTTTGGAGCGGAGGACATTCAGGAGGAGGAGAGCTAAGAAGGTGGTGGTGCGGGTTTTTCTGTGCGCGCGGGCTCCCGTTTTGGGGGCCGCGTCGCCATTTCTTTCTGCCCGACCGCCGCAGACTTGAGATGTTACTGTTCGGAGGCCATCCGGACATCTACATGAGGAGGATAGGCAGCCGTCCCAAAGCCAAAAATGGAAACGACGAGCTACCGAATAGGAGCTGGCGCCGGAGTCTTAACTGGCACCAAACTTGGAATATGACGAGCTACCGAAAAGGAGCAGGCACGGGGCCATGATGTCACCATTTTGGACTGGATCGAGCTGCCAAAAAAGAGCGTCTCTGGGAGCTGTCCTTTCTTGCATCGATCCCATGGAAAGATAACATTTTCCCTGGTACCAGGTTTACTATGTTCCTTTAAGTTTTGAGCTCATTTTTTTTATATATATAAATTTGTTGGGTCGACGGGCCCTGGAAACTTTCATTGAAATTACCTTTTTTTTTTATATATTTAAATTTACACAGAAGAAAAGATGTTTAAAATCAGGGAATCCAATTTGGATGTCCCTGCACCTGTGGGGCAAATTGTAAGGGGTGGGTAGCTTAGCTAAAAATAAACTTGTTTCTTTAAATTTAAAGCTTGCCTCTGTGATCATTTCTTAGTCCAGTTCTTCCGTCCACATTTTTCTTACCTGGGGTATATGTTTGATTGGTTAAATTTAGGTTACTGTAAACACAACGCATATAGAGAAGTCTAAATATTAAAGTGTATCTTCAATGTTATAAGAAACAGCATAACATGTCTTTTTCCTCTTTGTTATGAAGAAACAGCATAACATGTCTGGTGCCGTGACCAGGATTGGCTTGGGAGACTGGACGATCACAGAGGTTTTTTTTTTTGTTCCTTTTTAAAAAAACTATTTATGAAAAAAAAAAAAAAAAAAGCTTTTTGGCAAATTAAGAAATTTACTGTTTTAATGTGTATTTTGGAGGAGAGAGCACCTTTGGGTTTTTAGAAGTTTAGTGATTTAAATTATTTATATTTACTGTGTTTATTTTATTTTCTTTACTGAAGTTATACTAAGAAAAAAAAAAAAAAAAAAAAGTTGTGTAGGGTAGGCTAGCTTTTGGGATAACCTTTTAGGCACTAGGTATGCCTTGTCCTCAAATGGACTAAATTACCTTCAGATCTTTTGGTCTGTAAAAGGTAACCTTTTGAATTTTTGGATCTTGCCCTGTGCTGTTTTATTTTAGAAATTTTTTTTCTCAGGCCTTTAGCCAGTTAGAATTTTTTTTTTCTCTTTTCACTCCTGTGTAAGCTAATCATAGCTTGTTGTTTTAAAGATATTTTTTTTGTTTGTTTTGTAGAATTTTTTTTTAAAAGTAAAGCTTTGGAGTTTGACTCAGGGTAATTTTGGAATTTGAGTGGGATTTTTTTGACTTTGAGAGATTTTTTTTTCACCTTTAAGGATCTTTTGGCTATTTATTTTGCAAGGTGCGGCGGAGAAGTGGTTGTTTGTTGTGGGGATTCTGGGAGATTCAGGTTCAAAGGAGGCCTTGCTTTGCTAAACCATTCCTTCTCAACTTTTTAAGTGGGTAAAAATTTTTTTTCTCAGTCTGCCCATAGTGGCTACTTCTGTGCTTTGATGCCACACAGTTTTCAGGTGTTCACTGGGGAATGCACCTTTTTCCCTCGGGAATTAAATCACTTGCCCATGATGTATTTGTGTATTGTGTTTTTTTTTTGGGAAGGGATTCACGACCCCTTGCCCACTGTCAGATTTTTTTTTAGATTTGAGAAATGTTGCAACAGTTTTTTTATGAGATTTTGAGATAGAGAGTTATTGGAAAGTGCTAAGAATGGCGAATAATGTATGTGTATTAGTAGTTGTGTTTTAAGTGTATTGAATTTAATGTGTGTTTAAAAGTAGCTAAATATGTCAAAAGATCTGGTTAGTCTTAAATGTTAGGAATTTTTTTTTATGATAGAAATTTTTTTTTCTTTTGGAATATAGTTTTGGAATTTCAGTTTCAGTTCAAATTTTGGGTTTAAAAATTTTATTAAAGAGGGAGTACAGTGATCAAAAGTTTTCTTTTGTTTTGTTTTGAATAATTAGTCACAACTCTTGGCTTTGGGTGAAGTTAAAGGTATGGCTAATGGGTTAGTTTCATGGTCACCCGGGGGAATTTTGAGGTCTGGGAAGCCTTGTTTTCATAGAAATTCTTCTCCACAGAAATGTGTTTGAAAAAGAAAATTTTTTTTGTTTTTCATTAGGCCATGTTAACTGTCACTTTGGTGCTTTGAAGCCGCCTTTAAGGTGCTCAGCTGGGGAATGCACCTTTCCTTTTTGGAGAATTACTTGCCCGCAAAAATTGTTTTTCTTGTGTCATTGATCCTTCAGCCAAGCGATCGACTTTGGGTAGTGTAAAATTTTTTTTGTTAAATTGTGCAAGTTCAGTCTCAGAATGGTTGTTTTGGGGGGGAATGGAGATTGTTCTTTGAGAAATATTCCTTGAGAAAATTTTTTTATTTAAGGTAGTTTTGTGGAAATTTTTTTTCTTTCTGTTTAAAAGTATTTTAGTTCTTAAAAGTTTGTTGCTGGAAGATTGTGTATTCTCTTCGAATGTGTGGGAGAGGATTTTGGAATTGGGTTTTCAGTTGTTTAGTTGTTTTGTTAATCTTGGATATCCGCAAAATTTTATGTTTCGACCCTTTGAATTCTTCGGCTGGTTCAAAGTCTTCATCAAAATTATTGTTTTTATTGGAATGACAAGTAATTGGGAACTCTGTTTTGTTTTCTTCTTTCCAACTGCTTGGGTGATGCATTTTTCAAAAGCAGATTTTTGTTTTGAAATTTTTTTTAATTGAAATTCTTTTTGTTTTGAAATTTTTTTTTAAATTGAAACTTTTTGTAGTTTATTGAAATTTTTTTTATTACTTGTGATAATGGGGAGTGTTAAGATTGAATTGATAGACTGGAAGGTTAGAATTAAATTTTGTTTTTGTGTAAAATTATATTTTGAAAATTTTTTTTTTGTTGTTTGTCAGAATTTTGGTTTTCTGGGAGGTTGAGTTAAAACCTTGGTTTGCTTGAAATTTACATTTTTGGGATTCCCTTTTTGTTGAAATTTGTATTTCGGATTTTAGGCAGGGATTTGATTTTCAGAGTTTTGCCATTTGTGGGAGTTCTTCGAGTTTGTTAATTTTTGGGGACCTTTGAGTTAGTGAAATTCTAGTGGAAGTACACTTGTTGATGAAAGTCACTGCTGTGGAGATGTTTTTTTTTTGGGAAGAATTTCTCGTTCGACAGGATTTGCTTTAGGAAATTTAATGGGACCTTCAGGGTTGTGTGCTACATTGGGCCTACAATAGTTTCAAATGATCTCGCTGGCTTGAGTTCAGTTTATGTTCAAGTTAATGTTTCTTTCTTTCACCCGTATTGGAAGTACATAGCTCTGGCAGTTCTGTTTGCAAAATTTTTTATTTCAAATTTTCTTTTCAAAATTTGTATTCCATGTATTCTTTATGAAGTTTTTTTTTTTTTTTTTTTTTTTGGTTCGATTCATTAAATCTACGGTTTTTGAGGGATCCGGGACAGACCTCGCCTGTCGGAAACACTTGATTTTTTTTTGTGTTTTGTCATTAGGAATTTTGTTTTTATGGAAGTCTGGCTTGGTTCAGTTCTATATCACTTGTACTTCTAGAGAGATGTGGAACCGTGGTTTGACAGACTGTTTTTCAGTGTTTTGAGATTTTCTTTCACCTGGCCACAGTGCAGTTTAAATTCTAAATTTTGGTGACCATTTGCTTTAAGTGAGTAGTGCATGGCAGAGCTGAGGGTGGTGTAAGCATGAAGCCAGGAGGGCACATGCTGTGTAAATAGGAAAGGAGGCGGACCCAAAAGCAAGGAATGCTTGGGGGCGCCATGAGAGTTTTTTTTTTTATGTCACATTGCCCAGGCTCTGCTACACACTACTGGGGTAGTTTGGCTTTATTTTTGTAAGGAGGGACTTGATTTTTTTTTGTGAACAGTGTATTTCAGTATTTCAGTTTAAATTTATCAGGTATAGAGAGATTTCGGATGTTGGAGTTCATTTAAGTTTTTGAATTTTTTGATCTTTCTTTTAAGAGTAAATAAATTTTTTTGTGTGCTTCTCTCCTCACTTAAGGGTCAGACATAATATTTCAATTTTATTAATTGTGTTTAACAATAAATTTTTGTCAACTTCTAATTTCAGGGGATTGTCGAGCGTGAGTATTTTGCGAACAGTTTGTGTGTATTCCACCCAATTTTTGGTTTGATTCTGGATTTTTTTTTGTGGTTTTGGGTTTTTAAAAATTTTTAGGGCGCCATGAGAGTTTTTTTTTTTATGTCACATTGCCCAGGCTCTGCTACACACTACTGGGGTAGTTTGGCTTTATTTTTGTAAGGAGGGACTTGATTTTTTTTTGTGAACAGTGTATTTCAGTGTTTCAGTTTAAATTTATCAGGTATAGAGAGATTTCGGATGTTGGAGTTCATTTAAGTTTTTGAATTTTTTGATCTTTCTTTTAAGAGTAAATAAATTTTTTTGTGTGCTTCTCTCCTCACTTAAGGGTCAGACATAATATTTCAATTTTATTAATTGTGTTTAACAATAAATTTTTGTCAACTTCTAATTTCAGGGGATTGTCGAGCGTGAGTATTTTGCGAACAGTTTGTGTGTATTCCACCCAATTTTTGGTTTGATTCTGGATTTTTTTTTGTGGTTTTGGGTTTTTAAAAATTTTTATTCTAAAAATTTTTACCTCCGACGTTGGTGGAATATGTTGTGCCGTGTTTTATTTTGCAGCTGAATCTGCATTTTCTTCCAAATTTTACGTTTTTTCTTCAAAATTTCTAAGATGTTATTTTTATTAATTTTTCCCTTTTATTTTCAAAATTCTTAATTGGTTTCGTTTTTTTTGTTATTTAAGTTTCATTTTCCCATCTTTTGGCATTTAAATCATGGTTTTAACTTCTTTTAGGCCGGTGGCTAACAAAATTCATCCCTTTCTGGCAAACTTATTTTTTCAAACATCGTTTGAAAGACCGGCATTTTTTGGTCGCGTCTTTTCTTTGTTCTAGGGCCGCCATCTTGTTTTTTTTTAGTAATTTCTTCGGTGCCTCACGTAGTGGTTATTTTTCGTACGTGGGCACTTGCGCGCGCAGGGAAGGGGTTCCCTAGCGCTCCGGTTTTTCGCTGCGGTTGGCGCGTGTGTTTTTTTTCGCTTTCGTTACGGCAGCGCGCGTGGCGTATGTTTTTACGCACCTTGACGCGGAAGTGCTCTTGCTCGGCGACTCCCGGGAAAGGGTTGTTCACGGAGTTTTTTGGAGCGGAGGACATTCAGGAGGAGGAGAGCTAAGAAGGTGGTGGTGCGGGTTTTTCTGTGCGCGCGGGCTCCCGTTTTGGGGGCCGCGTCGCCATTTCTTTCTGCCCGACCGCCGCAGACTTGAGATGTTACTGTTCGGAGGCCATCCGGACATCTACATGAGGAGGATAGGCAGCCGTCCCAAAGCCAAAAATGGAAACGACGAGCTACCGAATAGGAGCTGGCGCCGGAGTCTTAACTGGCACCAAACTTGGAATATGACGAGCTACCGAAAAGGAGCAGGCACGGGGCCATGATGTCACCATTTTGGACTGGATCGAGCTGCCAAAAAAGAGCGTCTCTGGGAGCTGTCCTTTCTTGCATCGATCCCATGGAAAGATAACATTTTCCCTGGTACCAGGTTTACTATGTTCCTTTAAGTTTTGAGCTCATTTTTTTTATATATATAAATTTGTTGGGTCGACGGGCCCTGGAAACTTTCATTGAAATTACCTTTTTTTTTTATATATTTAAATTTACACAGAAGAAAAGATGTTTAAAATCAGGGAATCCAATTTGGATGTCCCTGCACCTGTGGGGCAAATTGTAAGGGGTGGGTAGCTTAGCTAAAAATAAACTTGTTTCTTTAAATTTAAAGCTTGCCTCTGTGATCATTTCTTAGTCCAGTTCTTCCGTCCACATTTTTCTTACCTGGGGTATATGTTTGATTGGTTAAATTTAGGTTACTGTAAACACAACGCATATAGAGAAGTCTAAATATTAAAGTGTATCTTCAATGTTATAAGAAACAGCATAACATGTCTTTTTCCTCTTTGTTATGAAGAAACAGCATAACAGTTGGCATGTCTGTATATGGAATAACATAGTTTTGAAGATTAAGTGTTTTAAAATGTATATTTATGAAGGTTATACATTGGCATGGCGTCTTTCATCATTACATTATAATTTATTTTGAATTATTATTTTATGTTTTCCTTATATTTAATTTACAGGTTATTTCTTATCTGCTTAATAATAATGTAAATTTGCAAGTATGCAAATAATTTGTAATTTATTATGTCTTAAACATGTTTATGTAGACCTTTGTCAAATAAAACTGAGGATTTTTCTTTCCCGGCCGGGGAAACAGCTGCTATAAGCCTGCATAGGCAAGCCCACCGGTCTGGGTCAAGAAGCAATTCTTATACAACTCATCTTACAATTATTTGCTTATATTCTGCATTCATTAAAATTAAGCTTCATTGTAGAAATAATCAAAGTTTGATAATCATTTAAACTAAAAAATAAAGCAGTTTTAGGATGGATGCAACACCATAGCTGCCAACCTTGGAAAATGAAAATTAGGGAGATTTTTAAATATATGCAATTCGCGACAAAAGTGGAAAAATCGCACAGCGCGATAACAATCTCTTTTTTTACAGAAAGCATAAAAGGGAATTTTCAAGACAGAATAGGGATTTTTTCCCCTCTACTACAAAAGTGCACCATAAAAAATAGACAAATATGATAAACAATCTGTATTGTATCTATAAACACAATTTAATTTCAACGAATACAAAAGAATTAAAACATCTTTTAAAAAATAATCACATTTGTTAGAGTTATTCTCATTAGAGTCTATAACAATGTTCATTACACTGAATATGATGTATAAAGAAAAATGTCATTAGTTACTGTTTAATAATCATTCACATGTATTTGACACAGAAACACTTCTCTGCAGATAAAATATTGAATGAAAGAAATCTTTTGGTAAGTAAAAATACAGCACGTAAAAGTTCTATATAATTAAAAAATGCCAAATTCAATCCTTCTTACTACTTAAAAATAAAGTAGTAGCTCTTTTTGCTTTTTTTAAGAACTCCTTACTAAATTCTTCTTCAATATCCCTTCACAGAGTTCATACGGATTTTTCAAAATAGAAAAATTTGTATTATGCAAATATTATTAAAAAATTAACCTTAATAATTAGCCATAATATGAAAATAAGCTAGTTTAGTCAATCTAATATGCAACATTTAAATGATGGAGATGGATGGAAAAAGATACTAACGTACTCTCGGCAATTCACGGGAAGTAACAATTGCGCAATCGCACTATTTATGCAAACATAATTAAGAAATTAACCACAATAATTAATCAGAATATGAAAATAAGCTAGTTTAGTTGATCTAATATGCAACATTTAAATGATGGAGATGGATAGATAAAGATACTAATGTACTCTCGACAATTCACGCGAAGCAACTGAATTGCGCAATCGCATTATTTATGTGAAAATAATTAAGAAATTAACCATAATAATTAATCAGAATATGAAAATAAGCTAGTTTAGTCAATTAAAAATGCAATATTTAGAAGATTGAGATGGATGGAAAAAGATACTATTGTATTCTCGGCGATGCATGGGAACAAACTTAATTGCGCAATCGCAGTGTTTATGCGAAATTAATGAACAAAATAACATTTTAGCGATTTATGCTCAATAACCTTTGAAGAAGTATGTTTATTACTTTCATAAAATAAGCGATCGAGGTCTTAATTTACAATACACGCGGCCGTAAATCTCCGTTAATTTGATTGGCATAACCCTGCATTGTATTATGGATTTCCTACGATCCCGGGAATGATAAAAATCAGTGCTAATAATGCGGAAAATTGGTGTTTTCGAGGAATTATACCATGTCTGGTTAATTGATAAATTTCCAACAAAAAAAGCCGGAGAATTTCGTTAGTAATCCAGAGGCCGGAGAAGTAATGAAAAATCCGGAGTCTCCGACCAAAATCCGGAGTTGGCACGTCTGCATAGGGATGTTTTTTTAGGAAAATCCCTTTTGTAGGGATTTTTTCTAATTATTGTAAAAATTCGGGAGATTTAGGAATTTTTTGGGAGTTCGGGAGATTGTCTCAAAATTCGGGGGACTCCCGGAAAAATCGGGAGATTTGGCAGGTATGCAACACTATAAATTTAAAAGAACTTCAAAAATCACGATTTAAATATTTGAACAGAATACTTTTTCTCTATGAGCCCAATGGTTTTCTCAACTGGAAAATTTTGTATAGTAGAGATAAATAGCGTATCAACAAAATATATTTTTTTGAAAAAAATTAAGATCTTTTTTCGTAAATCAAGGTCAAATCAAGTGACCTTGAAATGAAAAATATCATTTACAGGGTCATGTGACATACCACAAGAAAGAGCATACCTTAAGCTACAAAAGAAGCCTTATTTCAACATAATCCGTTGATTAGGTCAAAATATACAGACGTTTGAATGTCAAGAATCATGAAAAATTACCAAACTTCAAATTTTTATAAATAAAAAAACTAATGAAAAATGGGAGCTAAAATTTGCATAGGGGTCATTCCATGTGAAAACACCCATTTTAAGAAAAACTTGTTGTACCATAGTCATGGATTTTTTAACATTTTTTACCATGGATACACATGGTAATAAAATCCCCAAATCTGAATTTGTAATGTATATATTCCAATAATGACCCAGATACAAGCATTTGAAAAATGGTCATTTTTGCCAAATGGTGGCCATTTTGGATTTTGCACTAATGTTTAAAAATGTAATAGCATGAGAACTAGTAGCTCAAAAGAAATAATTCTGGTACCAATTTAAAGCTATTTATATCAGGAATATAAGTACCAAAACAATAAAATAAATACATTTTAATACTGTTATTACATGAAATTTGCAAAAATCATCTTCGGACTAATTGTCAACTTTAATGGGCTATAAGAAAAAAATGGCCTCTAATATTTTTTTCCCGAAACTTGGTACAAATACTAACATGTGTGCTTTAAGTACAAAAATAATTAGAAAGGTAATATTTCTCATTACAGAGAAAAATAGCTTTAAATCATATAAACATTTAGTTAGTATTTGACATGCAATGCTTTAATCATTTAAAAAAATATATTATTTAAAAACAAAACATAATTTTTTACACAGTAACTAGTATGTGTGCTGTAAGTATATATATATATATATATATATATATATATACATATAAAAATAAGTATATCACGAACGGAACTCCTATTTAAGTAAAGGAGAAAACAGAAACCTTACAGAGGATGTGGCGCATAGCAGCTCTGCATCCAGAGTGGAATACAAGGATATAAACAATAAGAAAAAATAAGCGAGAACAGGAGTGACCATATGATTTGCATAGAATGGCTGGGGTGGATTGCGACACCCCTTTCCCGCTTAAAGCAGCTTTTACGACCCGGGCAACGCTCACGGCACCAATGTAACTCAATGGTCAATCTCCCACATGTGCAAAGACTGAAGCACCCGAACGGACAAAAGAGCAAAGATGGAACCAAGCATGGAAGAGATACACCTTACTATCCAGCATGCAAACACAACATTTTATAAGGGAAAGTCGCACATGCGCGAAAAGACTTCAAGATGATAGGATCGCAGATATGAAAATATATATGATTAAGAATTCTCATTTAGAATCAAACAATGTACAATTTCTTTCTTTGAAAAAGGAATAGTAATAATGTTGTAAAAAATATCTAGGGTAATTTCTTTTTAATGCATCATTTATTATTTTATTACATTCATGAATGCAGTCTTTTTTAAAAGTACTGTAGTTTCTGTTTCTTCTGAAGTACCCGATAATAATATTTCTGAATATATTTTTAGTGAGGTTTGAATTCCAATCAATAATATTATTAATTTTGATATTGTATGAATTTCTCTTGTCGTGTATGGTTGTATAAATTCCATACTGTTGGTGCTTTCTTATTGACAAATCCAGGAAGTCTGTCGATCCATCCTCATTGATATAAACAATAAGAAAAAATAAGCGAGAACAGGATATAAACAATAAGAAAAAATAAGCGAGAACAGGAGTGACCATATGATTTGCATAGAATGGCCATATACGACAAGAGAAATTCATACAATATCAAAATTAATAATATTATTGATTGGAATTCAAACCTCACTAAAAATATATTCAGAAATATTATTATCGGGTACTTCAGAAGAAACAGAAACTACAGTACTTTTAAAAAAGACTGCATTCATGAATGTAATAAAATAATAAATGATGCATTAAAAAGAAATTACCCTAGATATTTTTTACAACATTATTACTATTCCTTTTTCAAAGAAAGAAATTGTACATTGTTTGATTCTAAATGAGAATTCTTAATCATATATATTTTCATATCTGCGATCCTATCATCTTGAAGTCTTTTCGCGCATGTGCGACTTTCCCTTATAAAATGTTGTGTTTGCATGCTGGATAGTAAGGTGTATCTCTTCCATGCTTGGTTCCATCTTTGCTCTTTTGTCCGTTCGGGTGCTTCAGTCTTTGCACATGTGGGAGATTGACCATTGAGTTACATTGGTGCCGTGAGCGTTGCCCGGGTCGTAAAAGCTGCTTTAAGCGGGAAAGGGGTGTCGCAATCCACCCCAGCCATTCTATGCAAATCATATGGTCACTCCTGTTCTCGCTTATTTTTTCTTATTGTTTATATCCTTATATATATATATATATATATATATAAGAAAAAAAAAGATGGTAATATTTAATTTATTGACAAAAAAAATACTGTTATATATATGGGAAATCAGTGTGAAATTACTAGGGTGCTGAAACATGCTAATAAAAATCTTCCTAAAAACCATCCAGTTATCTCTCTTATATTTTATTTCTTATTTCAAATTATAAAAGGTATTTTCTATATTCAGTAGAGCTGAAGATACCCATTGTTTCCTAGTGGGCACTGGTTCCTAAACCAATTTCATCTAATAGCAAGTATCATAATCTTTGGCACATATCTAGAGGTTTTGGCCATATATCACTTGGGTCATGAGAATGCATATTAAACATAATATATTATACAAACAAAACATATACTCATTTCTAATTCATTGGGATGCATTGCTACTTCTTTAAGAATTTCTGGAGATGGACAGTTATCACATCTATGCACCATACTTTTCTGATTCAGTGCAATAAACTTGTTTCTTTTAACAATGATGTAGTATAGTCACTGATATGAATGGCATGAAGCATGAGTTTAATATTCTGATGGTATATACAAACACATAGAGAATGAATAACTTTATTTCCACAGTTACATATTTTGAAGTAATGTGCAAAATGTACATAATATTTTTGTCTTAATACTTTCCCATTTTTATTTGGTATAGATATGCAACTTTTTTATATTATCAAAATTTAATTTAACACTTATATCTATCTCACTATGCATTGATAACATCCCTATGTTTCTATTAATTTTCTTGCCCCCTTTTTTTACTAAATTCTCTGTGTTACTCTTTGGTTTAATATAACAAGTCTTTGTTTGTTGGACTATCTATTAATCTTAGACTAATTTTAAAATTTGCACCTTTTCCTTAAATGATGCATCAAAAGAAAACTTATTCAATAATTCTTCCATCGTAGACATGCAATTTGGGCAAATTGAATTTTGTGGCTTATCAATACTTTCAATACCTAATACTCTAGCAGTTCAAGTAGCAACATGGCTACTTAATTTCTTAACTTGCATATAATTAAGTTTTCTCTTAGAGCTAAATCTATTGACCTTTATTGGTGATAAATCCAAAAGTTCACAGCTTTTATACAATGGACAATTCCGATTTTTTTTAAAGGATCTTAAAACAAAGTGATATTTATAGAATTTTTTTTTCTGATTTCAAATATCCAACCGAAAATCTCTTAAAATAATTATTTATTTAAATATGAAAAAATGAAAAAGTGCAAAATTTACTTAAGCACAAAACAGCCCGTGATTAGCTGTGACGTCACAATACCTGTTCGACCTGTGATGCAACATTCTACTATGTGCTGTTTCTACTGAGATATTTGGAAGTAGCTGGCATTTAATTTTGTTTACAATTTGTTTATAATTATTTTACCCATTTGTTCTTGGTCTGCTTGAGTTTGTTTCTTATTTTATTTTATTGTAAACATGGATTCTGGTTTTGTTAAATAGCAATCAGACAATTTGCCTAATATAGATTTTACTGTGATGGCGCTCTCTTTCAGAAATAATAAATATTTTGTGACAGCTGAAACTCGAGATGTAAACATGACACCCTTTTCTTGAAGGTTTATAATAATAATAATAATTATTATTATTATTATGTGAATTACATTTAAAGTTTCTGTGGTGGAAATCGGAACATTACGAAAAATGCAAACACTTTGGACATTAATTTCTCGAATGTGATAGATAAAAATGTACATATTTTTTTATTGTTTCGTTGGTCCAGATTATGAATATATAAAATAATTTTAATACTTTGGAACTTTTTTAGAAAACACTTAGAGTCTATCCGAGCAAGTGTTTTTTTAATTTTTCCTACTTTCACCCAAATTTCAAAAGATAGATATAAATAGTAAGCGAAAAAAATATGCATTAGTAAATTTAGTTTCAGAATCTACTTTTTGAGAAAAAAAAAGCTAATATATCACGGTTGTCAAAAACCCGGATTTTTTCATGAAAAACCCAGTTTTGTTTAATTAAAATGATAAAGCATAATGAAACATTGATTAATAAGAAGTTGTGAAATCAATCATCATTTTATCCTTATTTGAACCTCTAGGTATAACTTTTATGAATAATTTATAGAAGTAATCTTAAAATTCTTACAATTTTTTTTTTGTATAAAAAAAAACATATGGACCAGATAAAGTGATTAAGACTGTTAATACTAATAAACGGTGGAGAAGTATAGCAAGAGCATGTGATATTTCTAAAGACTTTTGCAAGTTACTTGCACATCTCTAAACATGCCCTTCAAGCAGTGCTGCAATAGAGAGAATATTATCTAATTTTTCATTTGTGCATTCAAAGATTCGAAGGAGGTTGGGAATAGATAGTTTCAAAACTTGTTTATTGCTATGCAATGTTGAAAAAATAAATGATGTACAAAATTCTCTGATGTACAAAATTCAATTGAATTCGATGAAATTTAATTATTTTATGTTGTTGAGACCCAGACCGTCCGACCTACCAGAAAGGTGTAAGATGTTTGGACGGCCGGGAAGTGCTACCCAATTTAGACCGGAACCCACCAATTTAGACCGGAACCCAGTAGGGGAGGCAACCACAGGGACTGTACCCTCCTTCCCCTACCACCAACCTCTTGGAAGGACTTACACATTGGAGCGATACAATACTTATAACTATTCGGAAGTTTAGGACAGAAGAAACAATTATAATTATCGGAACTTTCCGAATATAACCAAACTTATGCATCAATTCTCCAATGACGGGAGCATTGTTGACGCGAGCAATGAACATTGTGACATCACATTGACTCCGTGCACGACGAAATGAACCTTTTCCCTGCCACAGTCAGAAAGGCGAACTTTGACTGCTAATAAAACATGAAATACAGCTCGGAGAATTAAATTTTATATACAGTTGTCCATTTTGAAACATTTCGAATCGAATAAAAAAACAAAAAAAGAGGCCGGAATTGTCCATTGTTCCATTACTATAATCTGAATCATTGGTCGTTTCCAAGTTAACAGTTGGAACCTCTGACTCACTAATTGATGAATGCGATAAAGAATAACACGATGTGCAGAGTTTTTTCCCCTGGTATGAGTAATTTTTGATTTAACATTGACAGTCTGAGAGAAATTGTTTTTAGGAACTTAGCTCTGATTCTGATGGTTTATTAAATGAATCACAAGATTTCTGTCTTAAATTGTACCATTTCAGATATTCATCCTTGTAAAACTTATACTACCACTCAGGACACAGGTACAGGAATAACCTCAGTACATAATGATACATTGATTTTCTTGCATACAAAACATTCAATTTTTATAACATAAGACAAGAATTAATCATGGAACATAAATAAAAGAAATAATCACAGAAGCGCAATTCACTGATTTATTTGTTGAACATACTCAGCTCTGAACACTTGAGCAAAAATGAACCCTGAAAGGAATAAGTCACCCAGAAATGTAATATTGCATCCTACTTTAAATTCAACCAAGAGAAAACAGATGATACAGTACAAGTAATCATTTCAGGAATTCTGACAATTTGTATATGTTAATTGCTATTACTTATATAACAGAACTGTGTGAGTATTAAAGTTGAAAATTCTGAGGCTATAAGGCAGCTGATGTTTCATGTACACAAAGACAAGAAGCAGGTGTTTTTAAATGTTCCAGAAACAATATTGGTGCTGTAGGATCATTTTCTTCTCTAATAGTTTGTTTGTTTATGGTTAGGTAATCAACATGTGTCAATCATCATATTTTTGGTGATCAACATGCTGTAGGACTGTGTTTAATTATTTTTTATTTTAATGCTTTTCATGAAAATGACTGTTTAATATTATCTAATTACAAATTAGTTTTTGAGGAATTAACTATATGTATGCTGTAAAGTTTCAGCATTATGTGATAGTTGTCATTTATAACCAATATGCCAGATTATTATACTGCCTGTTAGGTGAAATTAGTTTAGGAGCCAGTGGCCACTAAGGAAAAATGGGTATTTTCAGCTCTACTGAATATAGAAAACACATTTTTGCTTTTCCTGCAATACATGTAATGTATAGGGAAAGTATTGGAATCATACGGAAAATCACAACTCGAGTTTTTGAAGGATCTACACATTTTGAGACCTCTAGAATATGAAAAAACTATTTTTAGCATGACATCTGTGTGTGTGCATCTGTCTGTCCGTACAATGTATTCACTCTTAACTCAAAAACTAATGGACCGAATTTCTTAAATTTGGTAGGTAAGTCACTTGTGTGTGGCCCAGGTGCTCATTAGTTTTTGGTACTATTCGGGATAAAAGGACCTGCCATTTTTTGCAAAATGGCCCGCAAAAATCATCAAAATCTAAAATAAAAAACTACGTATGCACAAATATATCCATTAAAAGCTTGTTTTATATGTAATTTTTAACGAAGAAAAGAATAAGACCAACCCCATTACACTAGGACCAGACGTTCTCGATATATATATATATATATATATATATATATATATATTTTTTTATTTCTCTACGCTCCTTTAAAAATAAGTCCAGTTACCAAATGAGAACGAAAATTGAATTAAAAGTGAATTAAATTTAATAAACATAAAGAGACATGGATATAAGTCTGCAGGGTAAGTCATGTGCTGCCCACATCAGATTTTTATAATTTGAAATAAGAAAAGAAAATATAAGAGAGATAACTGTATGGTTTTTAGGAAGATTTTTATTAGAATGTTTCAGCACCCCAGAAATTTTACACTGATTTCCCACACATATAACAGTATTTTTTTAGTCATTAAATTAAATATTACTATTATAATTTTTTTTGTCCTTAAAGCACACATACCAGTTAGTGTGTAAAAAATTCTTATGTTGTGTTTTTGCTCATTATTTGTTTTTAAAAAATATATTTTCTTAAATCATTAAAGCATTGCAAGTCAAATGTTCTAAATGTATATATGTTTTAAAGTTATTTTTCTCAATAATAAGAAACATTACCTTTCTAATTTTTTTTGTATTTAAAGTATACATATTAGTTAGTATTTGTACCAAGTTTTAGAAAAAAATATTAGGGGTCATTTTTTTAATAGCCCATTAAAGTTGACTATCAATCCGAAGGTGAGTCTTGCAATTTTCATGTAATAACAATATTAAAATATAAATGTTTTATTTTTTCATACGACACTTATATTCCTGATATAAATAGCTTTAAATTGGCGCCAGAATTATTTCATTTAAGCTAATAGTTCTCATGCTATTAGATTGTTAAACATTAGTGCAAGATCCAAGATGGCCACCATTTGGCAAAAATGACCATTTTTCAAATGCCTGTATTTGAGTCATTATTGGAATATATACATTACAAATTCAGATTTGTTGGTTTTATAACCATGTGTATCCATGGTAAAAATTAAAATTATTATGTGAGCAGCACATGACTTTCCGTGCAGATTAAAATTCATTTTGCAATTTTTTTATTTCATTATGGATTAAATTGAGTTTAATTGCAGAAAATAATATGGATAATTTTCTGATATTATACCTAATTTGTTATTTATTGCATCTTCGATTCGTTTGGCAACTTAATTCACTTTAAATTCGTCAGATCCTTAAAATTCCAAAAACTACAATATCTCGAGAATGGTTTATCCTACAGTCATAGGGTCAGATTTATTTGCTTAGTTATCAAATTTTACATGTAGAACAAGTACTTAATAAATATATTTTGTCAATTTTAGTCATTTATTTCAGAGTTTCACTATCTTGCACATGTAGTATTTTATTTTAGATCAAATTCATTAGATCTGCAGGTCATTTAAAAAAAAAAAAAAAAAGGCATTCTTTTTTTCCAAATCATATGAAAATATAACCAGCATCACAATATTCTATAAGCAACTTAACTACTAAATTTTGTATAATTTGATCAATTAGTTTGTCAGCTAGAGTGGATACATACAATTTTTTCGGGCCATTTCGCAATAAATGCAGATTTATCCCGAATAGTACCAAAATATAATCAGCAGCATTTTGGCGAGTGACTAATCTACCAAATTTCATGAAATTTAGTCAATTAGTTGAGTTAGAGTGGATATATAAAATTTTTGAGAGTCATTTCATAAAAAAATACAAGTTCCTCTTTTTTGAATCGTATCAAAATCTAATCAGCACCGGGGTGACCCACAAGTGACTTATCTACCAAATTTTGTACAATTTGATCAATTAGTTATTCAGTTAGAGTGGATATAGGCAATGTCTGCAGGCCATTTTGCAAAAAAAAAAAAAAAAAAATAGGCGGGTTGTTTTATCCCGGATCGTACCAAAAACTAATCAGCACCAGGGTTACATACAAGTGACATATCTTCCAAAATTTTATGAAATTTGGTCCATTAGTTTTTGAGTTAAGAGTGGATGCATACATTGCACAGACAGACACACACATAGACGTCATGCTAAAAATAAAATGTTTGTATTCTAGAGGTCTCGAAACGTGCAAATTCGTCGAAAACTCGATTTGTGATTTTCGGCATGATTCTAATACGTTCCCTGTATATTACCATGTATTGCAGGGAAAGTAAGAAAATATCCGTGACTATAGAGCAACACTCATCGGGTGTCCCCATATGGAATGACCCTCAGTGTCTTATATATGAGTGGACAACAAAATAACAAAAAACGGTATCAGTTGGGTTAAAAATGTCACTTTTTGTGTTGATTTGATATGGAATGATATTTTAGCATGGTCAAATTAGTGAGTTTTTTCAGCCCTCAGGGTTGCATTTGGTGTTCTGACATACTGACACTGCGCTTTTAAAGAGGTGATATTACAGAGCTCACCTTTAGTTTGTACAATTGCGAATCAGATTCAATCTTATGAATCAAAAGTATGAGTCAAACTTTCAAATTTGTGAGTCATTATTTGTTACTTTTTAACATTTGTAATTTTAAATTAAAAATAATGAACAAAGCTGATGTCTTACACATATACACAAATACTGAGAACAACAATGCAATAAATTTTTAAAATGATGCACAATTATAACTTCTATTAAAGTTATTGTATTATTATAATCATTGCATTTTTAAAACATGGGTATAAAATAACCAGACATCAATAACAAGCAAGAAAGAAGAGAATAAAAAAATAATGGATGAATTCTGTAGGTAATATTTGATGCACAGTTTTTAAAAAGCTAGTTTAAAAAGTTTGAAGCAGCAATTGCGAGCTTTGCATTACATAGTAAATATAATAACCATTATAATTGATTTTATAAAAAATCTGTGATTGGCCACTAAGCTAAAACTGTCTATTGGTTACTAGAGAAAATTTAAATTTCCAGGTTTACCGTACCCATAAACTCAGAAATTTAAAGTAGTAGCCAGTGGTTAAAAAATTCATAATTGTATTTTAAACTAAAATCTTCAGTTGTGAAATCAAATTATTAAACAAAATTTGAAGAAAATGAACAAACAAAAAATATGGAACTGTATTAAAAACAAATGGATTCAGACATACATATTAAATCATTTTTAAAATTATATTAAAACAGAATATACCTTATCAAATCCCTTAGCTTCCAGCCTCTTGCTCAATACTTCACCAATACCAGCTAATTCATTCACTCCTTTATCACCCATTGGTTCCGAAACAAAGTTCCGATGTTTCTGTGATGTAGATGACATTTCTAAATATTTAAAAAATGAATTAATTATACAAGAAAAACTAAATGCACATTATTTATAAATAAATAATTAGATATAACTTTCTCAATAAAAACTGAACAATAGGAATTTGGCTTTGACATCTAATTTTATCAGGATAGGGCAGCAATTCTCAACAAGTGCTCTACGTAACTCTTGGGACACTGCAAACTTGTGCCCAGATTCCACAAAAATTTGCAAAAGTTTGCAAAATAGTATAACTTGTTACCTTTTTAGTAATCTATATATATTTTTTAAAGTAGCCAATTGATGGTGTTGCCGGTGTTTGACAAATTAGGCATTTCTCGAGTTTCTCGGTCAAGCTGGGGAGAATGGTAAGAAATAGGTCATTAGCAGTAAGTATTAAAAAAGTATTTATATTAAGCAGTAAAAGCAGTATTTATATTATATATAAGCAGTAAAAAAGTATTTATATTAAGTTAGTTTAGACAGTGCCAGTAGATATAGTTGTTCTGACGAACATATAAAATTTTTAGCTCTTCGCGATTAGTTTTTTTTCTCACTACAGCATGATTCACAAAAATCTGCTTGAAAAGTATATCTCTTCTTTTTTCCAAAATACTATACTAATTAAAAACTACTTATTATTTCATTATAACTTCTTTATTTATTTTCTAATATCAAGATATATTTAGATTGTTTTTCAACATCATTAGACACAAAAATGTGATTATATTTGAAGAGCATGGTGAGGGCTGAATGGGAGACATGCTATGTCATATGTACAGGACATCTTTTCCTTATCATGAAGACATGTATCTACTTTCTTATTTTCTCTATGGATCGCTGTGATCCAACTATTTATTCCAGTAACTCACTTCAAACATCCAAACTGAAATATATATATATATCTTCTCTCTCTCTCTCTCTCTCTATCACCTATAACCTATCACCAATAAATTCCAATTCAAGCTAACAAAAAAGGAAGAAGGTTGGTCTTCTCAATGTCTGTGTTTTCATAGTCAGAGAGTACTTTTAAAGTGTGGATGACTGCTTCAGTACCAGAAACCTCACCCTATAATGATTTTCAATTGATGAATAGTTTGTTAGACTATTCAAAGATACATCAAGCTATTTCAAAAGCTGCATCAGAGAAATTCGCAAAACATCTGTGGTATTTGTCAGAAAATATTTCTGCACTGTCCCTTTTCGATAGTCACATACCTATTTTAACAAATAAAAAAAGGTGGTTGAAGTCTTAAAAAATCAAAAAGGCACAAAGAGTCCCGAGAAAAGGATAACAATTTCCCTTGAAACTTTTCATGAAAAGAAGTTTGATGAATTTGTTACCAAACAGTCTTTTGAGCTGTTCAAAGAAATGAATATACCACATGGATTCCTCAATGTAGACCCTGAACACTGGAACACTAATTCTGATTACTGCAATGCCTTGAAATGTGTGCAGGCTATAAATGTAGTAAATGATCATGCCGAGAGAGGTATTCCTTTGGTAAAAGAATACACTAGATTGCTTACTCAAAGTGAACCTCAGTTTCAGGTTTTGATAAAAGTTGTGGAGGACCATCGAAAAGCCTATCCTGATAGCAGGAAGGACTTAACAAATTGAATTAATAACTCTACTCAAACTTAAATTAAAATTAGTATTTAACTTTATATATGTGTAGAATGTAGATATATGCCTTAATTGCCTTTGTGTTAAATAAAATTTAATTGATGAATTTAATATTAAAATTCTATCATTTTGGTATCACTGAGTCAGTATTAACACAATTTAACGTGCAATCGTGAAACTTCAATAGCCTTGAGCTACCTTTAAATATTTTTTTTTTCCATTTCAACTTTCCCAACTTTTTTTTGTACTAACTATACAGGAACAAATTTAAAGAGTGAGACTGAAGAAAATAAAAAAAAAAGTTAAAATCGTCATTTTTTGGACCAACCTAATATATATATTTTTCGGGTATATATGTATATATTACAAGATCTTCCAACTATATATATATATATATATATATTATATCTATAGTATATATAATACTATAATATATATATATATATATATATAATATATATATACTGGCTTCCACAAGTTAAGCATGGACGGTAAAATTTACAAAAATGGAAATGCAAAGCTTTGATTAACTCAAAATTGTACATGAAGGTAGTAAATGTGTTTATACATTACAGCAAACAAGAACTATGTACAAAGATGAAAAAAATATTTACTTTCCATAAGTTATATAATGACGTCACATTTGGGTCATTAACAAAATGATGTTTAAAGGCAAACAAACCAAAGTGGATAAAAATCATGATTTCTTAAAAAAAATCCAAAAAATCTGATTTTTTTTTA
Source organism: Amaurobius ferox (assembly GCA_951213105.1). Lineage (NCBI taxonomy): Eukaryota > Metazoa > Arthropoda > Arachnida > Araneae > Amaurobiidae > Amaurobius > Amaurobius ferox. Next base: position 159,284,558 of record OX578137.1, read on the forward strand.
TTTAAATCTGATTTTTTTTATTTAAATCGGATTTTTTTTATTTATATCAGCCTTTTTCAAAATCAATTTTTTATATTTTTCAGATCAGAAGGTAGATTAGACTATATTAATGTACTGTATAATTTAAAAAAATTTAATTGAATATATATTAATATAAGATAAAATATATGCAGGGTTTAAAAAAACCAAAGACTTTTTAAATAAATAGGTTTTTTTTAAATTGGGTTATTTTATTCAATTTATAAATCTAGGCTATATTAATTATATGGAACTATTATGCGGTTTTAAGTTCTTTATTTGAATTTATATTAATAAAGAGCTATGTGATATCTCAAAATCTATTAGGTTTGATATTATGAAGGACTTGAAAAAAAGGGAAGGGATTATGACAAGCGTATTAAAAAGTCAAGATTTTAGAGAAAGATTATGTTTTTAAGTATTAATATTTAATACCTTTTTCATTTATATAATAATAACTTACCATTTAACACATTATCTACATAATTTTGACTTTATCCAGCTAATGAAAATGGGCATCTACATCATGACTACAAATCTAGATAATTTTGACGTAATCTATATAATGAAAATGAGCATCTAGATAATGCCAAAAAATCTAGATAATTTTATGAAATTTCACCAAAATCAAATATTTTTTGTGTAACATTGAGATGGTGTTGGTAATTGTCTCAAAAGGAGCATAACAGTTTTTTACTAGCTTGAGTTACGTAAAAACAAAGCTCCGGTATAGAATGAAAATAAAGCTACTGAATGCCATTTTAACATTTAAATTAGGACTATTAAGACACACGCATATGGGAAATGTTATGATTACCCCCCCCCCCCCCCCCCCATTTTTGAAGGACATAGAAGCTATGGTTACATATCGAAAATGTACAGCAAATGAAGTTTTATCGTTTCTCAGTCAGGCACTTCAAATTTTACAGATGAGGATTATGATTCGTTAATGTGGAAATAAAGTGTTTTGTATTCTTATCAGAGGTGGAGCTACAAATTTCCTCAAAGTTTTTTTTCTACTGTGATCACGAGCAAAAAGTACCAAAAAGCCTTAGTTTTTGTACGGTATAGGTTGGGGACTATGGAATTGAAGAGAGGGAGGGACAAAGAGGATAATGTCCAGGGGTCCTATGATCCTAAGAGACCTCAGAGTGATTTTTTTAAGTCCTTAAAAAATAGGTGAGGGTAGGGATTGGTGGGGGAGCCCAATCTGCTAAACTGCTTAAGGGCCCCATCAATCCTATTCCCAACATTGTTTGCTATATTGGGATGCGCCAGCAAAAATCACAAAAAAGGAAGGAACCAAATTTTCTTATTTCTATGGTAAAAATTATTACAGCACATATAAATAACATTTCAAAAGGTATTTTAAATTTTTGTAGCTTGAAATATGCATGTAAAAACTGTATCGCAACCACTGATCCCAATAAATCATCACAAGAACAATTAAAATGTTAAATATTGTCTAGCTATGTTTTTAGATAACTGACAGAAAATCTAGATAATTCTAGATATATTTTGAGTGATTTTTAGCTATAAAATTAGAAAATAGGTTGGCAACACTGGTCAGTTGTCATTGTTACTTGATTTTATACTCCAAGCAATCAATAGTGTTATCTCCACTGACCGAGAGTTAAGGAAAAGATTTCAGTTTTTTTTTATATACTCTAAAGATGTCTTGATGTGAAATGTTATTATTTTAAACATTTATTCTGTTCCATGTTACTTTAGCATAAAAATACAAAAAAAAAAACCTTCAAAAAATGACAAAATTAAAAAATGATTTTAATCAATGATTTTTTTTTAAAAATCAAGTTATTTAAATCATGATTTAAATCAAACAACCCTGAAACAAACTAAACGAAACTTACATCAATATGGTATGTGACCACCCCGGACCGTCACACAAACTTTACAATGATTTTTCATGCTTTCAATGAGGTGATCAACCATCGCAAATGCGAGCAATGGCCATTCCTCCAATGGGGCAGTTTTCAACTCTCTGAGACTGGCTGGACGAGGTAAACGTGCAGAGACAGCACGCCAGAGGGCATCCTAAAGGTTTTCAATGGAATTAAGGTCGGGGGAACACACTGGACACTCCATATGAGAAATGCCCTCGCTTTCCAGGTATTCATCAACAATGTTAGGTCAATGGGGACGGACATTATGGTCCATACGGAAGAAATCAGGACCAACTGCTGCAGCGTATTGTCTAGCAATGGGGTCTAGGACTTCATCCCGATACTGCACAGCCGTCACAGAACTGTCTTTAAAGATGTGAAGCTCTGTGCGATATCCCATTGAAATTCCAGATCACAACATGGCACTGCCACCTCTGAATGCATGATGTTCGATGATGTTCTTGGCCTGATTGTGTGTGTCTCATTCTCTCCAGACCCTTACATGCTTATATGATTCCAGGGCAAATCTGGATTCGTCCGTGAACAGGAAGGTGCTCCAAGCTGATACAGTCCAATTGACATGCTAACACCACTTTAATATTGCCCCTCTGGCTTGGACAGTTAGTGGAACACAAAAACATGGGTACTCAGGCGTACAGTCCCTTTATCTGGAGCCTTAGGTGCACAGTACTGTCCGATATTGTCTTACCAAGTGCCGCTGCAATCATGGATGTAACAGTTGTGGAGGTTGTTCATCGATTCAGCTTGGTTATTATAGCAATATACCGATCATCAGAGGGGGTGGTAACCATTGGATGACCGGCACAGGTCTTCAGACAACTGTTTGACTTGTTTGGAATTATTTTCATAATCGATAAATTACTAAATGATTAACACTAAAAATAGAGACATCTTTGATTGACTGTCCTGCTTCAATGAGTCCAACAGCATGTCAGCGCTCACTCTGTCATTCGTTTCCTTTCAGCAATAGAAACACGAATATCATCAAAAATAATCCTACAAAAGTTATAAACACTTTGTATCAGCATTTAAATGCACCTCCTCAAACCCTTCAAAATACTGGTATCTTCAAAGACTGCCTAATTAGCATATATCCTGACAGTCAATCGTGATTGGCTGTAATATAAGATATTTGTATACTGCCACCTACATCTGCAGCGATTTTCAGCCACTCAAATTCAAATACGCTTTCGAAAAATGAAAATTTGCAATGTGTGCTTATCTTTTGGAAGCGAGTGTATATAGAACACAATTATTTATTTGGTGTCTTAATATCCAGAATGATACCCAAACTGGAATTTACTATTTTAGAATCCTGATTTCTGAAAATAATTTGAGCTATTCCTGTCCAAAATATTGAGAGAAAAAAATTAACAGTTGTAAAACATGATTTAAAACTGATATTGTATTTGACTTCTTCAGATAATGTGTCGCGTGTGAGTCATTTTGAATTTTCTGCTGATCTTTAGGCAAATATAAAAAGTTTAAGGAAGTTTCCAGTTCTATTTTAATGATGAAATCCAATACATGTCGAAAATAGCTCACTCTGCAAAAAACTATAACTACATTTGGCTCCAAATGTTCATTTTGTATGTTGATATATTTTTAATATATTACGTTTCTTTATTTTTTGCAATTTGGGAAACATCCTCTTTTAATATCATAAAAATCTGCCATTTGTATATGATCCTCAGTATATTTATTTCATTTTACTGTAAAGACATTTTCTATTTCTGTAATCTGCATCAACTAAGATTTTCATAATTCTATGCCTTATGCAGGAAACTTACTTTTCAAACATATATGATATAAGGGATATTTTCTAGAAATTTCTAGAGTAGTGTTCAAAGCAATTTTTATTTTTCTCATTGTCTTTATAACTTCTATTGGAAGGAAAAATGGAAACAATAGCTTTCAGATATCCGTTCCAAGCTTCCTATACCATATGCATTCGAAAAGCTACGAGTTGAAATGGTTCATTACCTTTCTTACTTTTACTTTTCTTTTAATTGCAGACCAAGTTCCTTGAATGGAATTGGTATGTGCTCCTGTCTCGAGGTTTTTGAAATGGCAACTGTGACTTACTTAAAGGTGCATGAAGCCTTTATGTTCAAGACTATCATACACCTTCCAACGGTTCGATATAATCAATGTCCCCTTCTCAACATATTTTTCTATCACATTCAGCAAACATTTACTCGACCTATTAGTAGCAACCTTAGCATATATATTAAAAAAAAAAAAAAAAAAAAAAAAAAAAAAAAATTCATCTCTCTTTCAATCCCTTCAAACACCCATTGTTCACCAACAGGCTTTCCTCTTCCATACTTATTTTTCTCAAACTTACTTTCATCTATCTCCACAATCACACCATCCCTTCCAATCTTACTTCTATCATTCAAAAAAGCACTCACACAAATGCCACAGCAAAAATGTTTCCAATCCGTTACAGTTTTTATCGCAACATTCAAATGATTCATCAAACTTGCATTCAGTACTTCCAAACCACATTAAAAATAAAATACCAATTATACTCAACTTACTTTTATCAAACCACGTCCCTTTCTCACACTCCTACACACATCATGCTTATCATTCCCAAATCTCTTTCGGCACCTCCATTCAAATCCATCAATTGCTCTCTCTCAAACAATTTCATCTCATCTCTACACTTAGGACATTTATATCTATCACTTATTAAACCTTTTATAACACACCAATCAATCACTGCTCTTTTACCTTTCATTTCCAGCATATAATAAAATTTTATGCTGGACTCATTTTCACCAACATCCACTCGAACGCGTTTTCTAGAATATTCGCTCGAATCCATTTGCCACTTATCAGATGCCATTTAGAAACTTAATCTGCAATCCAAAAATATCTACTGAAAATCTTTAAAAAATGTTGATGTAGATGAATAACGTGGAAAGTTTTAAATCTTAAATCTTTATCCCAAAAAAGTTTGCAGCAACAAGGCTCAACAAATTCGATCGAAAGAGATGTGTAGCAACAAGGGTCAACAAATTTGATCGAAAAAGATCTAATGAAATACCTATTTCCTATTAAAATGCAGAATCCAAAAAAGTCACATGCTGATTGGATGCCCGTAAAGTCATGGGCTACCAGATTGGCGAAGTAAACAGAATGAAATTGTAACCCAGTGCTTCATGCCAACCGGGCACTTCACGCCAAAGGAGCTGTGGGGGGCGGGGCTATTCTATCGATCACTCAAATAATGATTTAGGCAATTGAAATACAGCCATTTGATATAACTATATATTAAAATGTAATGTATTCACACATCTATGAATAGGTGCTATAATTTTAATTATTAATAATGGCTATTATCTTTAGTAAAAACTTGTGTTCAAGCCTCAATAATCAACTTTTTATGTTTTGACCCTTTTTCACAATCATCACAAAATCTGATTTTAATTTAATACATATTATTTATAATTTATACTTTTTCATATAAATTGTCACAAAATCATGTGAGATTCCAGAAAATTTTAGAAAAAGTGTTTTAAAATATGGAAGGTAGATCGACAGAATAGCCCCCACAATTCTTTCCTAAGTACAAAAGTGCGCCAAATTGGTGCATTTCTCAGTGTTTTGAAATTGACGTCTCTTCTCTAAAGTGACGTATATTCCTATGTTTTAAAATAGGCTTCTCCTACCAAAGTGATATACGTATTCTACAGTTTTATGAACTAGAATTTTGAATATAAATGATAGTGGAATTCAATTTGAATAAAAGTGAACAATACTCATGAAAAGGTTACAAAATAAGATATTTGTGCATTCTAAAAATATTGCATACCTTACGCATATAATTATAGAATAAAATTTTTTTTAAATTTTAAAAACATATTGAAATATACCATACTTAAAAGATTAATAAAAAGATTTTGTAATTTTAAATCAATTTCAAAAACTTATAACTCGAACATTTTAAAAGGACTTCACAAAATTTAAGAGAAAATGATAAGAAAAAGATTGTACTTTAACGAAATTCAAGAAAAAATGATATTTAGAAAAAAAAATTGTACTGAAATGAAATTTAAGAAAAACGATAAAAAAAGTTACTTATAATTAAGAGAACCATTTTAAAACACGGGAAAATACAAAAGACAATTTCAAAACACGGGATGAATAAATAAAACTAACCTTTATGTAAATGAACTTATATCCTCATTTTCACTTATATCCACACAAACACGTGCATTCAGTTTTTTACATTTTGTCATTTGCTTTCAAGATTTTAAAGACGACTTTTCTTCTGCAAATCAGAAAAAAAGGACAAGACAATTTATTTTGTTTTACAAAAGAGCAAGGTGTTTTTCCAACTCTAAACAGGGCAGGGGGTATTTTCCTGCTTTCAAAAAGAGCAGTGTATTTTTCTGCTTTCAAAAAGAGCAGTGTATTTTTTTGCTTTCAAAAAGGGCAGAGTGTATTTTTCTACTTTCAAGAGTAGGGCAGTGCACCTTTTGAAAAACATCTAAAGGGAACACTACTATACTGTATGTTGAAGACCCAGACCGTCCGACTCATCCTTAGGATATAGAGCAGCTATTTGGACGTCCCATACACTATATGTGTATATATTAATTTTTTTTTTTGTTTGCCCTGTTTTATCCATAGCGTCACACAAAACAAAACGTGGAAAAAATACTTATCTACATTCTGTCTCAATTGGATATATGCTTGGCTTGGCATAAAAATTTTAAATTAATGAGCTTTTGAGAAATATTTTATTTCAGAATAGAATAGTATCTATAGGAATTACAGTAAAAATCATCCATGCTGATAGCTTACACAAACTATGAACAAATGCATTCAGTTGTTTATATCTATTTTATGAAGCTGAAAATGCGGTGCAAATTTGTAGATAACTAATAATCAATATGGAATTTAAAAATACATTCGATGAATGTTGCCTTAAATGTAAAACCGCTCTATGAATATAAAACATGCAGCAATTTTTGAAATATTCTACAGAATAGCCAAATTTTATCAGGGATAGTAACTTACCATTCATCTTTGATGCTAGTCACTGTTAGAAAAGAAATAAGACAATTTAAGAGATAAATCCAATATTGTCCTTTGGAATGTGTACCCTTGACATGTTCTTGTAGATTACTTATCAATGCTAAATAGATATCTGTTAATCTTAAAAGTTCTTAAATGCACGCTCGAATCAGATAAATTTTACTTATCAATGGAACAGTATTGACAATAGGATGATATGTCATCATTATGGTGAAGGTAAATACTTATTTGACGTTTTGAAACAGCTTAAAAGTGTTAATGAATACAGAGATTTTAAGAAATTGTACATTTAAAGAATTAGAATATCATATATGCGAAATCAAATTGATTACAATATCATAATTAACTATAACAAATTAACTTGCATAAAATTACAACTTGTAATTCATGGTAGGATAGAATAAAAATCACTTTAGTACTCTATACGTTCTAAAACAATATATTTCACTTTTTAAAACAATTTTAAATAGTAACATTTTACAACCGGTTTCCTAATAGGGAAAAATATAGTAAATATTTAAAATTTTCCTTTCAATAACGACACAGGTATACGGACAATCATGACTGACAAGAATCATCACATGCATAATATAAGAATGTCTATCCTTTCCAAAATGTTTTCAATAAAATATAAATGCTATTACCTGAACTTTTATTCACCCAAAATTTAAAAAAAAAACAGGGAAAATGTTAACAAAAACGTTTTTCAAGAGAACGCACAACACAATATAAAATTTAATAAAGAATTTAAAATTCCAGGAGAGTTAAGTTGTTTCAATGAAGCTGCAAGTAAAATATGACCTTGGAGCTTGGATCATAGAATAAAAGACTACGCTCGTTTGCTTTTTGCGTTCGGTCTTTATTGAAGCCTCACATAGGAGGGATAAATTGGTAAAAAGCGTAGGGAAAATAAAATAAAATCTGATGTGGGCAGCATATTGTATAATACATATAATGCCATGAATGTGATTATCTCACAGTGAAAAAATGATGTATAAGTTGAATTGCGTTTTCCACAGTGTGTTCTGCGGAACCCTGAAATGTGAAAGTTTCGTGTTGAAGACCCAGACCACACGACCAACCCAAGGGTTAATGGTAGCAGAATGTGTGGCCGGAGTTGTTGTTGTTGTTGAAACCCAGACCGTCCGACCTACCAGAAAGGTGTAAGGTAACTGTTTGGACGGTCGGGAAGTGCCACCCAATTTAGACCGGAACCCAGTGGGGGAGGCATCCACAGGGACCGTACCCTCCTTCCCCTACCACCAACCTCTCGGAAGGACTTTCGGACCCACATATTTAACGTGATCGTACTCCGCATGAACACGGCGGCAGTTTTGGCAGTGGCTGGAATCGAACCCGGGCCTACCGAGTGCAACTCCAGCGCGCTAACCAATGGGCTACCACGGCCTGTGTGGCCGGAGTGAAAGTTTCGTGTATATTTTCTTAAAAAACGAGTAAAATATAGAATGCTTAATTCCAACCACAATGCACTTTTTCTCATTTTGGGATTTCGCCATCAAGTTGACTTTCAAAAGAGTTCCGTAATCAAAAATGTTTAAAATACACTGATGTATAATTGGTTCGCCAAATTAGTCACCAAGTTCGTCAAATTTATCGTCAAGCGTTACAGAAAACGAAGAGAAGAGCTCGAACATGCAAAATGCCTTCACTGGAAGCTCTTTTGAGAACTTACAAGACCGATATTATAAGGTTAGAGCAAAAGCTAGCTTCCCTTCTGAACTTATAATTCGGGTGCAGGTTCCTAGCATCTTTGATCGATGTGTTTGGCAGGAGCAGAGTCGGCTGCTGTCACACTAGCATACGTTTTTAAGAATAATGCTGCGATACAAAGATAAAATTTTGGAATATGACACAATGCCGTTCCATACAAAATACGATACCTTCTATAAGTAATATTGAAATATACACTATTACAAGATACAAAAACATGATGTAGCTATCAGAGCTAAATGCATACTGCATTTTGGACCCTAATTTATTTCCACAATCAAAGCATTTCACCTAGTATTTATATATAAGCTTACATGCTTTTAAACAAACATTTAGGTTTTATTTACGCTTTGAATGTGAACTTGACAACATTTGTAATCATTTAGATTAGGATAACTTAGTGATATTGAGTGGAATAACTTTTAGGTTAAAAAATTTTTAGGCACATGTATCTACATTTACGATTCCATTATAATCTGTCTTATATGTGAGGAACGGCTATGAAATGGGGTTTTATACAGTGAATGATCTAAATTTAAATAACTTAGATAGTCAAGGTACTGAAATATACGAAATTTTACACGGTGAAGTAAAATTTTACAAAGCTAAAATTTACTCTTGATGTTGCTACAGGTTGTACTTCAAGGAAAATTAAATACATTTTATATATTATTTAAATTAATACGACATAAATTTGAATTATACACACCAGATTTTCCACGATATTATGCACAGTGAAGACGTACTTCAAAAAGTACTTCGCAAAATAGGTTATTATTGTTTTACTAGATGCCTTCCCATTTTCTACGGAAGTCTATGCTATGCGTTTTTTACTGTAATCAGGCCATTTTGGAATAAATTAGATGTTATTAATAATATTATTAGATGTTAAATTAGATGTTAGACATATTAAATCTTGCAAGCTAATTTACATTATAAAGACCAGAAGAATTATAGGAACAATGTTCGTAAAAGCATTTCTTACAGAATAAAAAGAGGGGCGGAATTATTTAGAAAGATGTCTGAGATAGGACGAATATCTGCATACCACTGAATCTTGTCTCCCTCCCATGTTTACAAAACACGGTTTTACTAGACTTTCATGGAATGGAAAATTCAGAATTAACCTGTTCAGGACCGTGATCGCGTATATGTGATCAGACGATTCTCCCCTCACGGCCCGCGATATCGTAAGTGTCTCCGTGCCAGCCGGCCCATCATCGCACAGACGTGATTTCAGATTCGAACGTTTTATTTGAATTTTTAAACGGCACTAGATGGCGGTTGAAGTCCGTTACATTTTCAAATATCATTCCAGAGAGCTTTGACCTTCAATTTGCACTTTCGGTTCCGAGCTTTTTTTTTTGTTTGTTGTTGTATGAGGGGGATTCGAAAATGTAAACAACTGCACGTGTTCGCTCTTTTCCGAAGGTTTGAGCATTTAAAGGGCTGTGATTTACAGAGCGCTGTTTTGTTTTTTTTCTCCTCGGATTGGGGGAAAGGATGAAATGTTTATTGCTTAGGGTTGGGAGTAGTTAGCAAGATAGTATTTTGTACGATTTGGGTCAGTTTTATCTTAGCCATCATGGCGAGAAGAGTAAAATATTTAAGTGAGAGCGAGATTTTTAAATTGATGAACGAATCTGATAGTGAAACGGAGGAAAGTGATTTTTCGAATATTAGCAGCAGTGAATCTGACTATTCAGATGACACTGAAATAGTTGATTATGCCGATAATAGTGCGGACAATTAAAGTGCGAGTGACTGGCAAACGGATATCAAAGAATTGCCAAGTATGGAGTTTTCTGCAAATAGTGGTATCTACATAAACAGTGCAGAACCAGTTGATGAGGAATTAGATTTTTTTAATTTGTTTTTCACGGATGAAATTATAGTAAATGAAACAAATAATTTTTCAAAATTTATTTTTGAAAAATCCAAAACAGAAGCAAGTTCATCGAAATCTCCAGATCCTCGATGCATTGTAGACGTGACAGGAAATGAAATTAGGGTGTTTATATCTTTGATTATACTAATGAGTATAATCAAGAAACCCACAATCAAAATGTATTTTTCTACAAATCCAATGCTTTGCACTCCTTTTTTTGGTTCTGTCATGTCGAGAAATAGGTTTTTGGAAATTTTGAGATGTCTTCATTTTACATCAAAACAGGATGCAAAAAAACTTGAAAAGGTAAACCCAGTTCTGGAAAAACTGGTACACAATTTCAGAACTCTTTATATTCCCGGAAGAGAAATTTCTATCGATGAAAGTCTTTTTCCGTGGAAAGGGAGACTCGGCTTCCGTCAGTATATTCCTTCCAAACGATCACGGTATGGCATAAAAATCTACAAATTATGTGATTCCAATTCTGGATACATTTGGAATTGTCTTGTCTATACTGGCAAAGACACTGAACTATCGGAGCCAGGTGCACTTTATGGAGAACGTGTTGTGAAGACTCTGTTGGCAGATTTAGAAAATAAAGGCTATAATCTATACCTTGATAGATTTTTTGTTTCTCCTGAACTAGCCACTCATCTTTTGCAGAAAAAAACAAATATGTGTGGCACTGTGCAAAAAAACAGGAAAGGCATGCCAAAAGATTTACCGACTCATTTCCAAAATGATCGTATTGTTGCGTTTCAAAAGCAGGGTATGAATGTCATAGGGTTCAAAGACAAAAAGAAAGATGTCACCATGTTGACCACTTTTCACGGTAAGGAACTAATTCCTACAGGAAAAAAACATCGAAAAACAGGAGAGGACATAAGAAAGCCACATTGCGTTATTGATTACAATAAGTATATGGGAGGAGTAGATACAGGGGACTCCATCATGCATCATTACCCAGCTTTCCGAAAAACTGTAAAATGGTATAGGAAATTATTTTTCGGTTTTCTTGACATGGCGTTATTAAATGCAAACATACTGTTCTGCAAGCAAAAAGGCAGAAAAATTTCATCTTTGGAATTCCGAACAAATGTTGTTGAGCAAATTGTCCAAAGACATAAAGAAAATAAGCCCTCGAAACTACTGCAAAAGTTGCAAACCCCTTGCGATTGACTGGGCGACATTTTCCTAACATATATGTAGACGCAAAAGGTAAAAAGGCACGAAGAGAATGCATTGTATGCAAAAAAAGTTCAGTAAAAGAAAAAAAACGCAAGTTGACTTATTATGAATGCAAAACTTGCAACGTAGGGCTTTGTCCTGGAGAGTGTTTTGAAATGTATCATAAGTTACAAAAGTTTTAAATATTATTGAGTAATTTTCTTACATTTATCTTATATTTTCTTATATTCCGTTTTATAATATTTTATCTATATTTTGAATACTCGTAAGTTTATAATTTTTTGTTATTTATATTTTTGTTATTTTATGTAACTTTTTTTTAGCAAAATGAAAATATTTTCTTTAAATTACGCAATTGTGTTTTTACATATCGTGAAAAATTTACTACAGTTTATTCAGATACTATCAATGATAATAATCTGCAAATTTCAACGTATTTAACTGCAGTAATGATTTTTTATGAATTTTTAAATGAAATTAGGCTTAACGGGGAAAAATGCCCGGTCCCGTACGTGCGTAGTCTCTTTGAGCGCGCGGGCCTGGGGAAGCGCTTCTTTCTCCTTTCGCCGGTCCTGAACGGGTTAAGAATGAAATCTTATGAAGGGAAGTATTTACGAATAAACCAATCTATTTAGAAGTATAGATAGTTTCAGAAAACTCAGACTATTAGAATAAGAATGTACTTATTGCTAGAAAGTATGAGTATTATTATACAGTCTATAAATGATAGAACGAGCGCTTTAAAGACTAGCACTGAAAACCTCCAAATGCAGGCTTTAGAAATAGTTTGCCAAGCCAAGACGCTTACTTTCGGGCTACCATGGGACCGAAGGTCCCTTACGCCCACATCAGAATATACAAATGTCTCTGTATGTAGTTGTCTCATGGAGTCTTGATAGCAACATGCACACATCTTTATGGAAGGGTGCTGAGTAGAAGTCAGTGGCGGCTAATGGTGTGCCGCCTTCGTCTTGGAGTGGCTGTATGGCAGAGTACTGAGCTGTGGCAAGGCCACCTAGAATAAGAGGCCCGGACATTGACAACTCAACCGCAGAAACGGAGGGAACGTATCTCCCGTGCGTAACACGTACGGGATCTGACACAGATGAATTTCTACAGTAATAAATAAGACTAATATGAAAAAATATATCTCTAAACTAACAAGTAAATTAGAATAAACTTCAAACTGTGAATCTAAAATAAAAAATGATCTACATTGAGAACAAATATTTTTTCACTCTCTTCTGTAAACATCTATGTTAAAGTTACATTAATATAATAAACAACTATATTAATATTTATATAATATTTAAAATATATCAAAAAACAAAACTTATAAACCTTAGAAATTCAAATAATATTTTATAACTATAAATTAGAAAAAAAGTAATTACATATTATTCACTATAATGGGAGAAACTGCTGACACTTACCTATGACTTTAAAATACATATTTTATTAGCTAACATACATATATATATATATATATCCAGATTTAGCATTTAGTTTTAAAATATAAGCAACATAAAATGCAGTGAAATAGTTATGAATATAAATTTCTAAATTTTAATTTTCTATTTTGTGACAGTAACTTTTGCAAAATTATTACTTTTACACTAATACTATATTTCAAAATCTCTTGATACCTACCTACTTAACTTGAACAACATTTTATACTGTAAATCTAGAATTCATAAAAAATGCGAAGAAACATGCCTGTTTAAAAAATCTGAAAATTCGTCATTTAAAATTCAAGCAAATTTGTGCATAATTTTCTGTCGGACTTTAGATAGGAAAATAACTTAGGAGAAATTTATTAATCATTTTAACTTTCTGACTAAATATAAAGCTTTTTAATTTAGTAATGACAATCACCACAATAGTTACACCTCAGTATGCATGCTATATGCTAGCACACACCATTTATTGATTTATATCTTCATGAAATTTAAATCAGTTTTTCCTTCTTGAAATGTAAATTACCTTAACTTGTAATGACATGCAGTATATGTACAAATTTTAATTATCCATAAGTTAGGTTACCACACTAAGTAAAAAAATCGTCGTCTTTCTACATGCAATGAAACTATTTAAATTATTAAATCCATCAAAAAATGTAACAACATTTCTTCAAATAAGGAAGTAAAATACAAAAACAGGGCTTTTATGAGTTGTAAAAACATTTTATCTTACAAACCTAATTAAGTGACATCAAATTTATATTAAAATGTATCATACTGCATATGTAGCAATAAATAGCTAGATTTGTATTTTGTCTGAAAAAAGTATATTCAAAATTAACTCAAATTTTCTGAGTATCTACCATGTATGTGTATATGTTTTAACTAGTCCACACCATTAATATTGTGTTGAAATGTGAAATTATTTATTATTCTTGTTGAAATGTGAAGTTATTAAGTTTTTCTTGAAGCAAGTAAATAAAGTACAAAAAAGAAGAGCTTTTTATGAGCATATAAAAACTTTATTACAATAAATTTATAAATACAAGTAGTTGGAGTTAACAAAGTTACATGAAAATAAAATGTATCTGCCGCAAAAGCTAGATCCATATTTTGTCTGAAAAGTACCTGCATATCATATGTCACACTCAAACAAAAGTTACCCCCCCCCCCATTTATATCTACTGAATACCAACCTGATATATATTAAATGATGTACATAAAATATGGATTCTAAATAAATACTACTGATTTTACAGTAAAAGCATTTATATTAAATCAAAAAAAAATTTTACATTTGCATCCCCCCCCCCAATTGAGTTCTGAAAAACATTTTTGCTCTACGGATTAGGACATTTTCATTAGATACAAAAACTATTTAATCAGTTAAATCTAAATGACACATTAAATACTTTGATTACTACACATATTTAATAACTTTGAAACTTACTACACATATTTAATATTTTTTTCAGGATTTACCTACGTGCAATGAGGTTTATAAACATATCAAGTTTCGCTGCACTTTCCTTTGGAAGAGCATACTCCACATAGTCTGGGATTCCCCCCGCCCCCCAAGTAACATCAAAACATCTAAATAAGCTTCAATAAACTTTATTTACACATACTCTGAGATCCCCCTCCCAAGTAAAATCAAAACATCTAAATAAGCTTGAATAAACTTTATTTACACAGCATGTGTTGAAATGAAACTTACTGCATATATTTAATAATTTTTTCGGGAACGGTGTACTGTAAAGCATTTACCTATGTGCAACGGTACTCAAGTTTTACAAACATATCGAGTTTCACTGCATTTTCCTTTGGACGAGCATATCTGGGATTCCGCCCCCCCCCCCAGGTAACATCAAAACATTTAAAAAAGCTTCAATAAACTTCATTTACACATACTCTGGGATTACCCCCCCCCCCCCACAAGTAAAATCAAAACATCTAAATAAGCTTCAATAAACTTTATTTACACATACTCTGAGATTCCCCCCCCCCCCCCAAGTAAAATCAAAACATCTAAATAAGCTTGAATAAACTTTATTTACACAGCATGTGTTGAAATGAAACTCACTGCATATATTTAATAATTTTTTCGGGAATGGTATACTATGTGCAACGGTACGAAACAATTATACAAAGGCATATTGCGCATATTTCATTTGTAATACAGTTTCTATGTTCTGTGATTTATCAAGGCTATTTCGATAATTCTATGATTTATTATGGCTATTTCGATAATTCTATGATTTAGCAAGGCTGCAATTTGATTCATTGATACTTTAGATTAACTTAAAATAACATATCATGATGTAAGGAGTAATTTGTAACAGATTTTGTTTTCTAACGTCTAAAAAATGTACGATTCACGATCTCAACAAAAAAGGCAAATATTTACTTCACAAAATTCTGTAATAAAATTATGCTTAAAATGCAAGGTTCAGTGATGAATAACAAGTCATTCAGGCAATATTAAACATGAATTAGGAGTACTTTTCCAAAGATATAAGACTATTCGTACAGATATAACAACATTCGGCGCTACACGTGCTATGTGTTACAAAAATGTTAAAATTGCATGCATAAAATAAGACAAAATAAAAAATAACTCACCATTTATGAAGTCCTGTTTTCAGTAGACACTATAATCCTAGTGGGCACGTATTTAAATTATTTTTTTTATTTAAAAATATGAATTTTTGAAAGTCACTCCTGAAACTTCAATATACTTTCGTACACGCGGAGTGATTGCAGATCCCCCCGCTGCTGACGTCACGTATCCCATGATTCCTAGATGTCCGAGCCTTGTTTTAGATAGCCTTGGCTGTGGCAAGGCTATCTAAAACAAGGCTCGGACATCTAGGAATCATGGGATACGTGACGTCAGCCGCGGGGGGATCTGCAATCACTCTGAGTGTACGCAAGTGTATTGAAGTTATAGAAGTGACTTTCAAAAATTCATATTTTTGAATAAAAAAAAATAATTTAATTACGTGCCCAGGAGGATTATAGTGTATAGTGAAAACAGGACTTCATAAATGGTGAGTTATTTTTTATTTTGTCTTATTTTATGCATGCAATTTGAACATTCTTGTAACACATAGCACGTGTAGCGCCGAATGTTGCTATATCTGTACGAATAGTCTCATATCTTGAGAAAAGTACTCTTAATTCATGTTTAATATTACCTGAATGACTTGTTATTCATCACTGGACCTTGCATTTTAAGCATAATTTTATTACAGACTTTTGTGATGTAAATATTTGCCTTTTTTGTTGAGATCGTGAATCGTACATTTTTCAGACATTAGAAAGACAAAATCTGTTACACATTACTCCTTACACCATGGTATGTTATTTTAAGTTAATCTAAAGTATCAATGAATCAAATTGCAGCCTTGCTAAATCATAGAATTATCGAAATAGCCATAATAAATCATAGAATTATCGAAATAGCCTTGATAAATCATAGAACATAGAAACTGTATTACAAATGAAATATGCGCAATATGCCTTTGTATAATTGTTTAAGAAATAAAGCATGGGGGGGGGGGATCTGTGATCATTGCATAATGCATTCACACTTAAATTTTCATATTGATGTTTGTATTTATTGTTGAATTGTCAGGCTTTTGTTAAAAATAATTACTTTTGTGCTGTGTTTATTAGTTATAACATAATATTTTACTATTTTACATTTAACTACGGTGCCCACTTGAGTATCCAGGGCTGCCAAACTATTACTCAAAAGTCTAAACTGTAAATTTAAATTTCATAGCATTTTTTATTTTATTTTGAGAAAATTATCTGTTGATATATAACTGTGTGATGTTTCTCGCATGTGTGGTACTGAATGTTTCAATTTCTGTATGAATTACCTTATATCTTCTGAAGAAAAATACTTTTAATTCATTTTTAATATTGCCTGAATAACTTATTTATTGATAAGCTTTGTATTGTAAGTCACCCAAGACAAGCGAGAGTCTATGGCATGTACAGAGTAAAGTAAAATTTTCAATTCGGCTGGCGACTGTACATAACAGAAAATAAAGATGACAAAATTAGAAACACGTCATTTAAAGTTGCTTGTTACCCAAAACAACAACTTGTATTCTGGATCAATTTTTCTTACTTCCCACTCCATACAATCGAGGTCTATGACGTGCGAGATTAAATTTTGCATGCGACTGTACATAACAGAAAATGGAACTGGCGAATTTGCAAACACGTCATTGAATAGAATTCGCTCATTCGAACATTTTTATCCAAAGTCAGCAGACATATGGCAATAAATAGCAAATTATAGTTACTCATGTCTCTAAGTCCATATCACATTCAAGAACTTTTGGGACAACCAACTAGTTCAGACAACTTTTCCACCAATTTTCTAGCAAAGAAGTTGGTGATAGGGTTGTCTGACAATTTAAGAAGTTAGGTTAAATGAAAAACTGCGAGTGAAAGTACTGTATTTTTATCACATTTTTGGCGAGAAATATACAATTGTGTATTTTGCAACATTGCAGTTAGGGTTACGTCGGTTTGTTTACTGCTTGGCAACTCGTCTGCTTTACATTACATGGATATTTTAGATCAATTTTGCATTGAAATCTCTAAAATTTTAATTTGGGCTGATTTTTCGCCCAATTATGGGTTTCGGATTATTTTATAGACGGTATTTAACCATATATAAAGGTAATTATATAAATATATAATACATATATACTACGTTGTAATTTGAACTAACTGTTGAATGGCTGCAAATTAGTTTTTTGATACTCGACACATTCTATACAGCAAATACTATATTTATTTTATCAACCATTAACATATGGACTAGTTTACTTTCAATTATTATCATTCTTCATAGTTCACGTTATGTAATTAACTACTATAAAATACATTTATTGTGTTTAAAATTTATTTGATGCTTAACTTAAAATTATTTACATTTTAGAGTCTTGAACATTTTTTTTCAAACATTGTTTACAATTTAACAACCGATATTTAGACCTTAAAAATATTTTAATCAATACAGTGTTATGTATTGTCATGTACAAATTTATGATATGAAAATTTAAAAAGCGTAAATTTATATTTCTGATGAAATTCAAAGCACGTTAATTTTTAAAGTTCGAAATTTTTGTATCTAAAAAATTAGCACAGGAAGTAAAATTTAAATGTTAAATTATATCCTTATAATGTAAAATATTGTTCATATTTCAATTATAAAAAAAAACTTTTTTATTGTATATAGTTATTTTTCTCTACGGCTGTCAATTATCTAATTTTTAATATTTATTATTTTTAGATATCATGCCTAGGTATTGTTGTGTACCAAACTGTACTTCTAACAGGCCCGGTAAAGAGTATGTTACTTGCTTCCGATTTCCTAAGGATGAAAGAATCAGAGACTTGTGGATAAGAAAAATTCCACGAAAATTTGACATAAAAAAGGATTCAGTTGTGTGTGCAAAACATTTCATGGAAAATGATATTATTCGATCAGATACACTGACATTAAAAGATGGGAGTACTATAAACATTCCAAGAACAATACCCAAACTTACAATCTCTGCTTATCCGTGTTTGTTTCAAGGATGCCCGGAGTACTTAAATAAACCTCCTCAACAGCGGACAGCCACATTAGAGCGGTTGAAGAAAATGCAAAAGTTAGATGATGCATATATAAATGATTGGCTTGATAAGGACAAAATAGATTCGCTTCATACATTACAGAATGAACTATTAACTCCACCACGTCTTATAAGTAGATTTATTACTGAACAAGCAATAACTCTTCATCGGTGTGATAATTGTATAGCATTTTTATTTATATCATGTCATTCTGATTTAAAGTTAGATAAGAGTCTAAGAGTTAATGAAAATCTTTTAATAACCTTCTCTGTTGGAGATAAAGTGTTTGCAGATGAGGCTTTCTGCAAGGTTCTGAGCATTTCAAACTGCCTGACATCATGGAGTCAGCTGGAAAACACTCTAAATCTTATAAAGTGTTATAACAATAATAAGAACAGAAATCTTTTGAAATCAAATATTGAAAATTCTTTGGATTACTTCCGTGCATATTTACAAAATGACTGCAATAGTGAAAAATCTGAATGTGCTAAGTTTTTATTGGAACAATTAACACTTATTGACAAGCCTATACATGGTAGGAAATACTCTACAGATTTGTTAATTTTTGCATATTGTGTGTACAGTAATCTTCCTCAGCATATACATATTTATATAATACAAAAAGTATACAATTGCCATGTCTTCGCCATCTTAAACGCCTCTCTGGCAATTTACAGGTAAAAGCTGGTGTTTATAATGCTGAAAATTTTAGTTATTTGAAAGGTAGGTGTAATACTTTATCTGAAAATGAAAGAATTGTGAATGTTCTTATTGATGAAATATACATAAAATCCTGTGTTACATTCAAAAATCAAACTTTGATTGGGTTTACTGAAAATTCAAATAACCAAGCAAAAACTGTTCAGGCTTTTATGTTTTCCTCCATATTTTCCCCTGCTAAAGAAATTATTGCATTAGTACCAGTGTTTAAGTTAACAGCTGATGAGTTATGTAGCATGACAGTTAAAATTTTAGAAATTTTAGAAAATGTAGGGTTTACTGTGTTCAGTATTATTTCTGATAATAATCGTATCAATAGAAATATGTTTGTAAAGTTATCTGGTGGTAATGGCATGAAAATTTCCATTCCAAATCCAGCTAATAAGTCAACAAAAGTATTTTTCTTATTTGATTCAGTGCATCTCCTCAAATCAGTTCGAAATAATTGGATAAATCAAAAAGACGCAGAAAAAAAATTCATTTTTCCTGTTCCTGAAGAATGCATCAAAAATTATTCTAGAGAAAATGACCAAGTTTTGTCAGATTTTAAACCATCTGCCGCTGCATCATTTTCTTTATTACAGGATATCTATCAAGAAGAATTGGGAACATTTTTGAAAACTGCCCCAAAATTAAATGTTAAGGCTTTAAACCCGAGTAATTTAGAAAAACAAAATGTCAAATTAGCCCTAAAAATCTTTGATAGGTCAAATATTGCAGCATTAAAAACATTTATTGAAAAGGAAAACTGTACAAATGCAGAACTTTGGGAGAATACAGCCTCCTTTATTGATCAAATTGTTAGTTGGTGGGAAATAATGAATATCAAAACTGTAAATAAAGGACGGCGCTTAAGACTACCCAATTCTGAACCTTTTACAGTAGACGACCAGCGCAGGATAAAATTTCTTCAGTCATTTGTATCATGGTTAGAACAGTGGGAAAATATGAAGCAAAAGAATAGAGAGGGTGGTTTGTCGCGATAAACATTTTTTGCCTTAACCCATACTACAACTTGCATGATTTCAATTATAGAATATATATTAAAAGATTTGAAATTTAGTTATGTTTTATGTGGAAAATTTCAAACCGATAATCTTGAGGCAAGATTTGGTCAGTATCGTGAAATGTCTGGTTCAAATTATAATATATCACTTCAGCAAATTTTAGAAGCTGAGAAGAAATTAAGAGTTAAAAGTTTATTACGTGTAAAATCAGAAAAGTATGGTAATTTTAGTATTTCTGATTTAATTTATTCCCATTCTTTTGAAGACAATCTTTGTAATGATGTAGAAGTAGAAAATTTTCTGTCTATATTAGATTATCCCTTGAATTTTGATTATTTATCAAAAAATGATTTAAAAGTTTTAACATACATAGGTGGATATTGTGTTTTCAAATTAAAATTATCTTGTAATCAATGTATTTCTTTATACATAACTGCAAAATGTTTGATACTTGATGAACAATCCCTACAAAATTTTCAATATTTACATTTAATGGATCGTGGTGGACTAAAAGCTCCATCAGCATCTGTAATTAGTATTCTTTCAGTATGCTATTTAATATTTATCAAGTTGCTATCCAATATGCATGAATGTGAATTTCTGAATTGTAAAAATCAAGTAATGCTTTTAGTTAAGTTGACTGTTATGTCTTTGGAAGAATCCGATCTTGCAAATTCTGATGAAATTTGTTTTTGTTGTAAACAGTCTCCGAATTATTTTGTTTCAAAGATTATTAGAACATTTAGTAACATTTGTTTGAATAATTATGCTAAACAATGCAATAACATGGAAAAAAGGAAAAAAGATGATCGAAAACTTAATAAACTTGCATCTAAATAAAAGAACACCTATAAAATAAGTTTCAACATCAAATTAGGCAAATTTAAAAGCTTTCACATTCCATAAACAATCTATTGGAATAATTATGCTGAACAATGTAATAATATGGGGAAAATATTATCAAAAATGCAATACTTCCATATAAATGCTTAAGAGAAAATTTGAAATTTCAAGGGATTAGTATAATAGTACTGTAAAAGCATATAATTGAAAGTTATATCAAAATCAGCTAAAAACAGAACTTTGTGAGAATATAGCCTTCTTTATTGACTGAATTGTTAGATGGGTTGAAATAATGCATGTCAAAAGTGTAAATAAGATTTTGAACCTTTTATATTAGATAATCAGCGTAAGTTCAAATATATTCATTTCTATTATAAGCTTTGTGGGAAAATATTGGACGAAAGAATACAAAGGGTGGATTTTTTTACAAGAAACATATTTTGCCTTATCACTGATACAACTTGTATGATTTCAATTATAAAATGAAATTTGTCCATGTTGAAAAAATTACCCAATTTACTTGTTTTGTTTTTTGTTTAAAGATTTTGGTAATTTGGATCTTTCTGACTTAAAATATATATTGCAAAACAGCGATATTCATTTTTCTGAAAAGCATAATTATTGAGATTTGTAACAAATATATTTTGAAAACAAAAAATCGAGAAAGTTAATAATGTTTATTTTTTATCAAAAGTTATTGATTGATGCTTTTGATTACATTACAATCAAAGTATTTAATGTGTCATTTAGATTTAACAGATTAAATAGTTTTTGTATCTAATGAAAATGTCTATTATATTATTTATAATCCATACCTTATGTACATCATTTAATATATATCAGGTTGGTATTCAGTAGATATAAGGGGGGGGGGTAACTTTTGTTTGAATGTGACATATGATATGCAGGTACTTTTCAGACAAAATATGGATCTAGCTTTTGCGGCAGATACATTTTATTTTTATGTAACTTTGTTAACTCCAACTACTTGGATTTATACATTTGTTGTAATAAAGTTTATATATGCTCATAAAAAGCTCTTCTTTTTTGTATTTTATTTACTTGCTTCAAGAAAAAAATAACTTCACATTTCAACACAATATTAATGGTGTGTACTAGTTTAAAACATACACACATACATGGTACTCAGATACTCTGAAAATTTGAGTTAATTTTGAATATACTTTTTTCAGACAAAATACAAATCTAGCTATTTATTGCTACATATACAGTATGATACATTTTAATATAAATTTGATGTCACTTAATTAGGTTTATAAGATAAAATGTTTTTACAACTCATAAAAGCCCTGTTTTTGTATTTTACTTCCTTATTTGAAGAAATGCCGTTACATTTTTTGATGGATTTAATAATTTAAATAGTTTCATTGCATGTAGAAAGACAACGATTTTCTACTTAGTGTGGTAACCTAACTTATGGATAATTAAAATTTGTACATATACTACATGTCATTACAAGTTAAGGTAATTTACATTTAAAGAAGAAAAAAATGATTTAAATTTCATGAAGATATAAATCAATAAATGGTGTGTACTAACATATAGCATGCATACTGAAGTGTAACTATTGTGGTGATTGTCATTAATAAATTAAAAAGCTTTATATTTAGTCAGAAAGTTAAAATGTTTAATAAATTTCTACTAAGTTATTTTCCTATCTAAAGTCCGACAGAAAATTATGCATAAATTTGTTTGAATTTTAAATGGCGAATTTTCAGATTTTTTAAACAGGCATGTTTCTTCGCATTTTTCTTGAATTCTAGATTTACAGTATAAAATGTTGTTCAAGTTAAATAGGTAGGTATCAAGAGTTTTTGAAATATAGTATTAGTGTAAAAGTAATAATGTTGCAAAAGTTACTGTCACAAAATGGAAAAGTTAAATTTAGAAATTTAGATTCATAACTATTTCACTGAGTTTTATGTTGCTTATATTTTAAAACTAAATGCTAAATCTGGATATATATATATATATATATATATATGTATGTTAGCTAATAAAATATGTATTTTAAAGTCATAGGTAAGTGTCAGGAGTTTCTCCCATTATAGTGAATAATATGTAATTACTTTTTTCCTAATTTATAGTTATAAAATATTATTTGAATTTCTAAGGTTTATAAGTTTAGTTTTTTGATATATTTTAAATATTATATAAATATTAATATAGTTGTTTATTATATTAATATAACTTTAACATAAATATTTACAGAAAAGAGTGAAAAAATATTTGTTCTCAATGTAGATCATTTTTTATCTTAGAATCACAATTTAAAGTTTATTCTAATTTACTTATTAGTTTAGAGATATATTTTTTCATATTAGTCTTATTTATTACTGTAGAAATTCATCTGTGTCAGATCCCGTACGTGTTACGCACGGGAGATACGTTCCCTCCGTTGCTGCGGTTGAGTTGTCAATGTCCGGGCCTTTTGTATTCTAGGTGGCCTTGGCTGTGGTGGCTGAAAGAGAAGGGGAGGGCGGGGCCAAGGAATGACGGGCCAATAGGAAATCCTGCAGAAGTGCAGAGCGAAATTTACAGTTTTACATAAAGAAATTAAAGTTTACAATAATAAATTTAAGTTTACAAATACATTTAGGTTTAGAACTTAAGTTTAGACAATAAAAGTTTAAATTAAGTTTACAGAAAAAATTTACCAGTTTAGAATTCAGAGAAATACACTTTAAAGAATTACGATTGCAATTTACAAATTTTACAAGAGAGTCACTCGTGCTGCGAAAAAAGAAGGCCCTTATCAGGCACACAATACAAATAAATTAAACAGTTTAAATAAAAATACATTTCAAGTTATATACAGAAGCAACAGTGCTATCCAGAGTCAGTGGAGTGTCGTACAGAACAGAGCACCAGGCGCGAAGCGCCTTTAATATCCAGTTTCAATATGTGGTTCTTATCGTCAAACTGTGACATTAATGGAGGTTCGAGGTTTTTATTTACTACTTTTTTATTATTTTTCCTAGCTCCTAGTGTGGCAGTTTGTTGCACATTTAGAGTTTAAGCAGTTTGGGGGGTTGATGCAGATCTGAGGGTTACCTAGCATTTTAGCAGCTTAGAGTTTTGAACATTAGTGGCGAGTTTTATTTGATATCAGATGTTTGAGGTTGGATATTTAATTCCGATTATCGATGTTTAGAACAGCGCGGGGTCTCTTACGCGATTTGGCCTTGCGATGATCATAGTCATGCAGATTGAATAAGAGTTCATTTGGAACGGATGGCAAATTTTTGTAAAATTTAATCTAGCTTTTTTATTTGGGCTCTAACAGTTTTTATTTTGAAGTCATTCCTAATTTTTCCTGATAATACGTAGGATTTTGTTTTGTTTTGTCTCTAGGAGGTCTATTGTAGTTTTACAGGCATATCCCCATACGGGTGCTGCATACAGCATTCCCGGGCGGATGACCGATTTATAAATTAGCAGTTTGTTTTGATGACTGAGATTTCCGTTTCCTATCATTGGATATAAGGCTCCTGTAGTTATATACGCTTTTTTGATTAAGTTCGTTACGTGCTGTTTCCAGGTTAGGTGGGAATCTATCGTTACACCTAGGTATTTAGTAGATTTTTCCACGCGTAAGGCATGATTGTTCATATACAGTGGCGGCGGCGGTTTGTTTTTCCTCGAGAAATAGATCCAATGACATTTGTTGGGGTTTCATTTTATTCGCCATTTTTCCAGCCATGTTTGGAGTATGTCTAAGTGTTGTTGTAGCTGTCTGTGCATTACTGAGACATATGGGTGTTTTGCAAGTATCGCACTGTCGTCTGCATAGAGTGCCTGCTCTGTGTTTGGAGTCTTGGGATGTCGTTCAGGTATATGTTAAAGAGTGTCGGGCCCAGGATAGAACCTTGCGGTACACTACTTTTAATGAGCTTGGGTGTTGATAAGTTGGGTGTTGAAAAATCGCAGCTGTGGGTGTCTTGTTATTGAGACCAGAAGAGATGTACTCTACCACTCTTAGCAATTGATGAGTGGTGGAGTGCTTTGGCCGAAATCCAAACTGCTCCGGAATGAGGATGTCATTCTCACTAAGGTGCGTGTTCAGTCTCTTAAGAATTATTTTCTCAGTAATTTTACTAAGTGTCGGTAGCAAGCTAATTGGTCTGTAGTTGGCTGGAATTGTGGCATCCTCGCCTGGCTTGGGGATTGTTATGATTATCGCTTCCTTCCATTCTTTGGGAAAGTAGTTTAGTTTTAATATTTTATTTATTAAGATAGTCAAGTAACATATTGCGTTTAGGGGTAGGTTTTTAACCGCAATATTTCTGATTTTGTCGTGCCCTGGGCTTTTACGGTTTTTGAGATTTTTGATAATTTCTACTATCTCCTGCGGGGTGGCTGGGTTAATCTCAGCCGTTACCGGGGAATTCCTGAAGTTATTTAAAGTTTGTCTAACCATTCTTAGGGTATCCTGACACATAAGATCGTGGTTTGGTTGGAATTGTTTTTCATAATGGCTTGCGAGCGCTTCGGCTTTTTTCTCGTCTGAGTACGCGATTTTAGCGCCATCCATTAGAGGCGGGAGCTTAATTTGAGGTTTCCTGAGTCTTTTTGCTATCCAGAGTCAGCGTTTGCTGACATACAAGAGGACCGGGCTGGCATCAAATACGCGGGCAAAGCAAGGTATAACAAAGGATTAAGAGCTCGCCGGGGAGGACGAATCAGGATTCTCCATTTCACTCCAGGTTTGCCGAGACATTCCCAGGGTGTAATGATCGCCTTCTCCGCCGCCCGGCAAGCAAAGGTTAGGAAACACCTGCCTGGTGCGTAGTATATCTGGGGCGCTTCCACGGGGGCGCCGTAGGTCCGGAAAGAAGGTGTCTAGGCCTTCTAATTCCAAGGTAGGAGGATGTGGAAGTGTCGTAGCTACTATCTACGTTTCTCAGGCAGGGCTTGCTAGAGTTCTTCCTGAAAAAAATTAGAGAAGCTTTCCGAATATGCCCAGCAACGTGTGGGACTTTAAGGGCATGATGAATCACCTCGTTCTGGATAAACCAGGGCGCATTAACAATACAGCGCAAAACTTTATTCTGAAACACTTGCAATTTCTCAATGTGCATTTTTGCAGCCGAACCCCAAACAGGGCAGGCATACAAAAACGCAGGTGCGATGATTTGTTTGTAGATGATCAGTTTATTATAAAGGGACAGGTGAGACTTTCTACCGAGAAGTGGGAGAAGGGCTACAAAGGTTTTATTGGCTGTTACAACCTTATTCATGATGTGCTCTGCGAAAGTTAATTTGGCGTCCAATGTGACACCCAGATACTTTGCGGACAGTGAAAAGGTGATCGGATCATTGAAAATTTTAAGGGAGAAGTTAAGACTAAGTTCTCGGTAGATAGGACGAAATATGACGACTGCACTCTTGGTCGGATTAATTTTGATTCTCCAGGTCACGAGAGCCAGTGCTCAAGACTATTCTTTATGTAGCTTTGGAGTGTATTGATAGCGTTGTGTGGTGAAGAGCTTCTCGAAATCAGTGCCGTATCATCAGCAAAGATGGCCAGCTGTACCTGTGGGATCCTGGGTATATCATTGATATACAGATTGAAAAGTAGCGGGCTGAGGTTACCGCCCTGTAGAACTCCGGCTCTGATTGGCCGATGAGAAGAGTAAGAATGTTAAACTCGCACGCGTAAAGAACGATTAGCAAGATACGAGTTGATGAGAGCCAAAAGTTGTGTCGAAATACCAAGTCGGACCAGCTTGGTTAACAGACCCGGAATAAATGCTTTATCAAAAGCCTTACTGATATCGAAAAACACTATGCTGGTATACTGCTTGTTGGTAGAGTTTTTGTGAATAGTTTCCACTACACGTATGAGTTGGGAATGCGTGGAAAACTCAGATCGAAAGTCGTGCTGTTCAGGAATTAAAATGTCTTTCGATCTGCAGAAACTAGTCAAACGTCTAAGCAACACTAACTCAAAAATTTTGGAGAGGCTAGAAAGAAGACTAATGGATCTGTAGCTTTCTGCTAATTTAGGATTTTGATTAATTTTGATCAGAGGGATAACATCAACAGTTTTCCAACTCTGGGGAAAGTAACGAAGATTCAACATATGATTAAGGAGCACGGTGAGCCAGCACTCATAAGCAAGGGGAAGGTTCTTCAACATTCTGTTGCTGATCTTATCAGAGCCGGGTGATTTCTTCACTTTGAAGCTGTGTATGATGTTATGAACTTCAGCCAAGTGTATGGACTCGAGGTCGTTTGGTGCTTGTACGTTAAGTGCATTCTGATTGGTCTGTTGGAAATCGTGTAGAGTGCTTGTGTAGAGATGGCTGAAGTTCGGGTCTTCGTGTGGTGAGAATTGGAGTTCCAAGCTATCTGCAATTGCATTAGCTTTTTCCTCCGCAGTCTGGGCGAGAGAGTTTGAGCCATTAATGGGCGGAACTGTTGTTCTCGTGGTTCTCATGTTTTTAGCTGTTCGCCAGAGACTGTGATTCGTGGGTGTAAGTCTCTCAAGGTGAGTACGCCAGCGTTGCTGGGTGTGAGTTCGAATCATCGACTTGACCTCGCTATGAAGATTACGGAGTTGCGCTTGAAAAGGAGGATACCTACTGCGCTGCCAATTTCTCCGTAACCGGTTACGCTGCTTAATTTTGGTTTTAATATCACTCGGGAGCGAGTGATAGTTCACACGTGAACGATTTGGTTTCGAGGCTGCAGCATAAGCCTCTAGCAGTAAGTGATTAAAATCTTGGACGCTATTATCAATATCGTCCGTGCTGGTAATTTTGAGAGGGGGGCAGTACTAGAAGTATTAAGAGAGTGACGAAAATCGTCCCAATTTGTATATAGCTCCACCGGGTAGTCCAAAGAGATACTATTAAAATTAAGGGTAAGTATTACAGGAAGGTGATCAGACGTCAACTTATTATCGACTCTGATCGTATGATGAAAAGGAATGTTTCTAAAAAGAGCCAGATCAATTACTGTTGGGGACCTTCCTGTAAAGAAGTGAGTGGGAGTGGGCGGAGCTATGAACCTGAAGTTGGCGCACTGGGCCAATCGTTTTAGTTCTCTGCCTTTTCCGTTCGAAGCTGTGTCCCAGGAAAAGTGGCGAGAGTTTAGGTCACCAGCGATAATAATATTATTGCTCAGTCCTAAAAGTGCTTCAATCTCCGATGAAAGTAATCTAGTATTGTTAGCAGGTGGGATATACACTGAAGCAAGTGCAATCGGGACCAAATTTGGAATAGTGACTTTGATAGCTGTGGCGTCAAGCATCGTGAAGGCCGGGACATTTAACCTATGATGAGGAATGTTGTTTTTAACATAGAGTGCAGTTGCGCCATTGACACCCCTCGCCACCGCCCCAGCCCTCGTTCTATACGAGAAGTAACCTGTATAATTACAGATTGCTGGGGAGGTGGGGGGTGGTAAGGTGGGTCTCATTCACCATAAAAATGTCGAAGTTTTCATCTACAACAAAATCACGCATCTCGTCGAGCCTTGAACGCACTCCATTGGCGTTCCAAAAGCCGACTTTGAAAGACTGCAAGGTACGAGACGCCGAAAGAGAGAACATGGCGAAAGCCAGGAAGAACAGTAGGGGGGACCTATCTAGCCAGAGCACCATAGCTCCGGTAGAGAGTCCAGACCATATCAATTTGCGTGGTTGCCTCACGCAGCGCAGGAAGTGCTCGCTCGAAGGCGGCAAGGAGTAATTCCTTGTCATGAGTATTTCTCATGGCCAAGAGAGTTAATAGGAAGTCGGTGTAGTTGATAGGGGTGCTATCAACTGGAGTTTTGGAATTTTGGGCGGCGACAACTGGGACCGACTGAGCCTCAGCAATTTGTCCGGTAGTTTTAGTAGGGGGGCAGATTGTTCCTGTGGAATGCCAGAAACGACGGTTGCAAAGTTAAGATTAGGCTTGATGCCAGCTGGTCGGTAAGGACGACCTGGGTTCCCAGGGTTTAATCCTGGGGAGGAGGGGCGAGAGTTATTTTTAGATCTAGTCTGGGGAGCTCTGCCACTCTTGGTCAGGGACGAGTTGCCCGGATTTTTCAGGCAACCGCGCCAGTTTGCAGCATGTTGACCACTACAATTGCAGCAGAGCAGGAAGTCTGCTTTGCAATCACTGGCGGCGTGGGGACCGGCACACTTGACGCACCGCTTCGGCAAGTTACAGGCTAGACTGCTATGGAAAAATCCATTGCACGAATAGCACTGACTAGTGAAGCCTCTGCGTCCGATGTACGGCTCCAGCTTCACTTCCGTGCCCAAGAGCATATTTATTTCATAAAGGTCTTCCGGGTTAGTCCCGGGTGCTATCTGCAGGTAATAGAGAGGAAGGGGCTGTTTGCTCCCTCTCCTAGTCAGCCTAAAGTTGTTAAGAATTGTAAAGCCCATTGCTTCCATTGCTTTAGTAATAAGTTTAACATCCGTCACCACGGGAAGCCCTCTGATGACAACCTTGACTGGTAAGTCCTCTTTCAGGGAGTAAGTTTTGAACTGCACGCCTGTTTTCTTCAGGTAATTTGTGCTGTTCCTGAATTCGTCGTCACTTTTAACGTGCACTTTGAAAAATTGTCGGTCTGGGACCGGAACAATTTTCGGTGCAAACCTTTTCAGGTTAAATAAGATCGAGGGCCAGTCAGGCTGAGAAGCGCTGATCAACAGCGGAGGCGTGGTGGGAGGCGAGGGAGTTGGCAAGTTTGCCGAGGGGCCATCCTTACCGTGTCCGGTCATAGGTGCTTTCCTATTGGCCGGCTCAGAATCTGTAGAGTTTGCAGTAGTTCTTGATGACTTAGATATTTTATGTACAAATCCTTCCTCATCCCATTCGGAGCCATGAAAACTTGTGAGTGGATGGAGAAAGACGTGAGCTCCTCGTTCTCTGGCGACACCTCGTTTTCGAGCCTTCTCGACACCGAAGTTCAGCTTGCTCAATACACCGACGAAAAAGGAGTTCCTTGCTCACAGACAGTTTTACTGCCATGGGGATGTGCTACGGTTATCAACCGACTGCGAAACCACAAGCCTGACAGCCAAGGATTCAAATTTGACGCCAAACCAAAATGGATTGCCACCTTCCTCACGGACATTGCAGATTTCCTGGCCGACTGGGGCTTCGATGAAATTGAACTACTGAAGACTGATTACCTGAAGCTGAAGGATTACACTGGTAAGTGTTTAGCCACTCTTGAGTATTTTGAGAACCCAACCGGCAATTTCCCCGAATTCATTGATTTTTCCCTCATCTATGATAATGAAACCGTAAAAAAATTCAACTCCAGGAAATTGAAATTCCTTAAGCATATTAGCAACCCCCCCCTCCCCTAAAAGGAAGATTATCAAAACGACTCCCCCTGAAACAACGGATTCTGAGAAAATCACATTTGATGTCGACTTTAATGACACAAATGCCAATCCCACCGAAATCGAGGACACGAACGCCATTTTTGAGTTCAAATCTCCCAGCAAAAGGCACACCGCCAAAAACACACAGCCGCGTGTTTCCACTCCTGTTAAATTAAACAATTCTTTCGAAATCTTAGACAATGAAAATGATTGTAAAAAAGACTCCCTCCCTACCTTAGAGACAGACGAAATCCTGGCTGGCAAACTACTGTTGCTGAAATCAACTCGCATCTTGAGACCCCTATCATAGGTAGACACAGTAGAGAGATGATAAAACTCTCGCCGCACAGCGTGGATGATTACCTCAAAATTCAAAAACTTCTCACTGAAAAAGAAATCCCATTCAGCTCCATCAACTTAAAAAGCAACAATCCCAAAAAATTCACCATACATGGACTCCCCAATAATTCAGACACTGATGAAATCATCAAAGAGCTCAATGCTAATGGAATAGACATTAACCACATCACACAGTTCAAAAACCGTAAACTCGGCACTCTCATCCCTGTTTTCCTCGTGCTTGTTAGCCAAAATTCCGTTAACTCATTTCTTGAAACCAAACACCTGCTTAGCCTCAGAATTTTCATCTCCCCTTTTATTTCTCATGCTGTTAAGATCTGCTATAATTGTCAGCGTCACGGACACTCGTCGAAAGGATGCAACTTCCAAAGTCGTTGTTTGAAATGCGCAGGCATGCATCACACCCGCGATTGCGGCCACCCCAGGGAATCCCCTGCGGCATGCTGCAACTGCGGGGGTGCTCATCCTGCAAATTACAGGCTCTGCCCTGCTAACCCTGCCAATAGACGTCAAAACATTGCTAGAAAACAAGAAACCGTCCAAATTAGAGCCCCTGCCGCCCGGCCGACTCCCTTGCCCTCGGATTTTCCGGACACTCTGTCCACCACTAACGAAAATCAACCGATTAATGAAATCCAAAAACAATCTAAAGAAACCAAAAACCACTCGTCGTACGCTAATATTGCCTCCCATAAACAACCCAGACCCCCCCCCTCCCACCAGGAAGGAGGGTAACAGCAATAACTCTTCTGGATTCAACGAATTCCTTACCCTGTTCAACGAAATCAAAAGCATCCTCACCGATCTTGACATCAATAATGTTATCAATTTTGTTAAATATTTGAAACTGAATCTCTCAAATAATGATAACCCGATGGAAAAAATCTCCATCTTTTTCAGTGCTATTCAGACTTACTTCTTGTAAGTTCTGGGTGGCCCTGAAAAGGGCCTTTTCTGTAGTCCGCTCTGCTAGCCTTTTCTGATTGGATACCCGTCTGTTCTGAATTTCTCATTGGTCCCCGCCCCATTTGCTGCGAGGGTTCTCATTACTCGTTTGTACTATGCACTTGCCATTTACCACAAATAATGTAAAATTCACCCATCAACTACAACTTGGAGATACAGATATACTTTATATCTAGGCGCTCCGTAGACTCACCCAGGATATGTCGTCGTCATCCCATTCGGAGCTCAGACTCCGAGTTGTGATTTTGTGAAGCTGCCGGTCGTAGTGTCGTACAAGACAGAGCACCAGGCGCGAAGCGCCTTTAATCTCCAGTTTCAATATGTGGTTCTTATCGTCAAACTGTGACATTAATTCAGTGACCCTAATTGGAGGTTCGAGGTTTTTATTTACTACTTTTTATTATTTGTCCTAGCTCCTAGTGTGGCAGTTTGTTGCACATTTAGAGTTTAAGCAGTTTGGGGGGTTGATGCAGATCTAAGGGTTACCTAGCGTTTTGGCAGTTTAGAGTTTAGAATATTTTTTTTATAAAATAAAAGTCGCGAGTTTTATTTAAAAATCAGATGTTTGAGGTGGGATCTTTTAATTCCGATTATCGATGTTTAGAACAGCGCGGGGTCTCTTACGAGATTTGGCCTTGCGATGATCATAGTCATGCAGATTGAATAACAGTTCGTTTGGGACGGATGGCAAATTTCTGTAAAATTTAAGCGCTAGCTTTTTAATTTGGGCTCTAACAGTTTTTATTTTGAAGTCATTCCTAATTACCGAGTTTCTTAAGTACCTGGGAGCTTTCCTGATAATCCGTAGGATTTTGTTTTGTTTTGTCTCTAGGAGGTCTATTGTAGTTTTACAGGCATATCCCCATACGGGTGCTGCATACAGCATTCCCGGGCGGATGACCGATTTATAAATTAGAAGTTTATTTTGATAACTTAGATTTCCGTTTCCTATCATTGGGTATAAGGCTCCTGTGGCCATGTACGCTTTTTTGATTAAGTTCGTTACGTGCTGTTTCCAGGTTAGGTGGGAATCTATCGTTACACCTAGGTATTTAGTAGATTTTTCCGCTTTTAGGGCATGGTTGTTTATGTACAGAGGCGGCGGAGGTTTACGTTTTCTAGAGAAATAAATCCAATGACATTTATTGGGGTTTAATTTTATTCGCCATTTTTCCAGCCAAGTTTGGAGTATGTCTAAGTGTTGTTGTAGCTGTCTGTGCATTACTGAGACATAGGGGTGTTTTGCAAGTATCGCACTGTCGTCTGCATAGAGTGCCAGCTCTGTGTTTGGAGTCCTAGGGATGTCGTTCAGGTATATGTTAAAGAGTGTCGGGCCCAGGATAGAACCTTGCGGTACACTGCTTTTAATGAGCTTGGGTGTAGATAAGTTACCTCCTACTCTGACTTGAAAGTGTCTGTTATTTAAGTATGAGATTAAAAGTTTGACAAGAGCGTCAGGGACTTTTAAAGTGATCAATTTGTACGCTAATCCACAGTGCCATACTTTATCAAAGGCTTTTTGTATGTCCAGAAAAATCGCAGCTGTGGGTGTCTTGTTATTGAGACCAGAAGATATGTACTCTACCACTCTCAGCAATTGATGAGTGGTGGAGTGCTTTGGCCGAAATCCAAACTGCTCCGGAATGATAATGTCATTCTCACTAAGGTGCGTGTTCAGTCTCTTAAGAATAATTTTCTCAGTAATTTTACTAAGTGTCGGTAGCAAGCTAATTGGTCTGTAGTTGGCTGGAATTGTGGCATCCTCACCAGGCTTATGGATTGTTATAATTATCGCTTCCTTCCATTCTTTGGGGAAATAGTTTAGTTTTAATATTTTATTTATTAAGATAGTCAAGTAACATATTACGTTTAAGGGTAGGTTTTTAACCGCAATATTTCTGATTTTGTCGTGCCCTGGGCTTATACGGTTTTTGAGATTTTTAATAATTTCTACTATCTCCTGCGGGGTAGCTGGGTCAATCTCAGCCGTTACTGGGGAATTCCTGAAGTTATTTAAAGTTTGACTAACCATTCTTAGGGTGTCCTGACACATTAGATCGTGGTTTGGTTGGAATTGTTTTTCATAATGGCTTGCGAGCGCCTCGGCTTTTTCCTCGTCTGAGTACGCGATTTTAGCACCATCTATTAGTGGCGGGAGCTTAATTTGAGGTTTCCTGAGTCTTTTTGCGAATTGCCAGAGCGATACGTCTTCTGGGCTAAGGGATTCGATTAGTTCTTTATACTGTTGCTGCTTTTCTGCGACAATTTTTTCCCTGACTTTGCACGTGAGTCTGTTAAGCTCCCTTTTAAGGGCGGGGTCTCTGTTAGCCTGCCATGTCTTACGTATTCTATTCCTTTGCCTGACTAATTGTTTGACATGGTGGGAAAGTGTGGGCATTTTTGGTTTGTGAAGCTGCTGCTTTTATCTTGCTGTGACTTTACTTGCTTACGCTTGGGCGTGTTATATCTAGTTACGATAGAGCACGTCGGGCTAAGTAATCTACAACTTTATTGTGTGCGGCTTATCGCCATTTTGTGCTTTTCGACTTTGGAATACCACGTGTGTTTTTTCCCACGTGGTTCTGCTTTTCGTGCCTTGGATTGTATTGACCCTGGTTGATTATGGAGCAGGACATAGATGTTTTGGAAGCGACGAGGAATATTGCAAGGGAGCTGGATGGAGATGATGCTCGGCCTCTCAAAAATGCCATGAATTCATATTGTGACTCCCTGCCGGACGATGGACTCTCTCGCACGTGGACCCAGGAAGTGATAGGAACGGTGAACTTTTGTGGACTACTCATCTACACGCTGACTCTGCATATCGGGGATATGCTCAAGAATGGACTTATCGACCAGGACAAGGACCAAGTCTCCCGGATTTGGGGCATGTTCAATTTTGTGAATTCTTTTATGTTAGGCTGTGACATGACTAAATTTAAGAGTAGTGATACGTATGTAATCTTTAAATCTTTTGACGATAGTAATTTAAGATTAGACAACACTGAAATTAAATCTAAACTGCTAGAGATAGGACTAATTAATGAAATTAAACTTGTTGATAAACCTGAAATTGTTGAAAATCCAAGTAAAAGGGCTAGGACAGAGGAGTTTCCCACTAAGGGAACTCCTACTAAAATTCAGACTGGAGAATCAAACATAAAATCTAGTGACCATGATAGCATGGATTGTAATGATGTAAATGACAAAAATGTAAATGCAAATTCTAATGAAGTAAATAAGCCTAAGACTTATGCTGAAATTGTCGCGCAACCTGTAGTGTTAAAAAGTGCACCAAAACCAAAAACGGTTGTAAATAGTGGTAGTGAAAAAAGAATGGAAGTAGAGAAAAAGACCCGAAAGCGGAATGCTTTTTCATTTAGAGATAACTACCAGGCTCTCCTAAAAAAGTTAAATGAGATCACAGGCAATAAAGTATCTGGCAAGCTCACAGGAGACATGCTAAAATTGATTCCCAATGACGCTGACGCCTATAGGATTGTACAGCGCCATCTGACGAGTGAGAAAATCCCCTTCCACAGCTTAAACTTGAAAACTGAAAGGCCCAAAAAGGTAGTTTTAAAGGGGCTACCAGCAAACTATAACATTGAGGAAATAAAACTTACTCTAACATCCATGAGATTAGATGTAGTCCGGGTTTCTCAACTGAGAAACACTAAAACGAGATTCCCCTTGCCGATCTTTTTACTCAGCCTTAGGCCCAAGGAAGACTGGAAGAGGATTTACAGACTGACAAGGTTAGGATACTTGGCTGTGAAGGTAGAGGCCTTCAGAGCACGGGGCTTTAAAATTTGCTACCGGTGCCAGCAGTTCAACCACTCCTCTGAGAACTGCAGTATGCCACCCAAGTGCCTTAAGTGTGCTGAAGATCATTTGACACGGGACTGTCAGAGACCTAGGACGGAGAAGGCAACGTGTGCAAATTGCAATGGAGACCACCCGGCGAACTTCAGGCAATGCCCGAAGAACCCCTGGAACGGAGGAAAGGCACCGGGGTATGTCCCCTCCCCCCCAAAACCAGATACCCCCTTGGAGGCAAAAGGCCCTTGGACCTTCAGCACCTACCAGATCGGTGCAAGAGCAGGCCCCCAAACCATCGACATCCAGAGAATTGACCCTGGAGGAAGTAAGAGCAGCTACAGCTGACATTAAAAGGAGATCGGAGTTAGATAAAGCCAGACAGGCAAAGGATAGACTTGACAGAAAGGTCCAGGATTGGAAACAAACTAAACGAGTCAGGGAAGAAGAGCTCGTGCAAACCCGCAAAACACTATCGAGTTCCAAAAGGACACTTACAAAAAAGTGCAAACCGCGTGAGGAAATGGAAGCTGAGACTTAACCGACTGATAAATCTGATGCTGAAAAGATGGAGGATATCCTCAACCTCATCAGAGGATTTATCAGTACGTTCAATTTAGACGACATAAAACATCTGTGGATGCAGTTCGCAGAGTTGGTACAAAAAAAGAGCGATCCTATGGTAATGGTCTTTGAGGCCCTTAAAATAATCGCGGATTTTAAAAGTAATAGTGAGAATCAAACCCGTCATGGCTAAGTCCCAAAAAGAATCCTTTAAAATAATATTTTGGAATGAGAACGGCATATCTCCAAGAAAAAATGAACTGAACTTAGGAACTATGTAAACGAAAATGACGTCGACGTCTTATTAATTCAGGAAACTAGAGTTAGAGAAAATAAAAAACTAAACATAGCAAACTACTATGGCTATCATAATCTTAGCTCAAATACTAATGCTAGAACGCCCCATGGAGGAACAGCAATATACATTAAAGAAATATTCCACCCGAGGAACTAAACAACATAAATCTTCAAGGTATAGAAAATACCAGTATAAAAATTAAAATTAACAATACTAGCCCGTTTATCCTACCCTCAATATATGTCAAAAACATGAGTGGAGTAAATGTAGCTGCACAACTGGAACTGCTTTTCTCGCGATATCCCAACACGATACTCGCAGGCGAGTTCAACGCACACCATCGAGCGTGGGGCTGTAGGAGAGCCAATTCACGCGGTACACAGATACACAGACTGCTGAACACGACAAACACCAACATTATTGCACCGTCGGCACCAACCTGCTTCTCAGGCGCCAACGGCACATTCATAGATTTTGTCCTGACGCGAAACATAGACTACGCTCACACTATTAGTACCCTGGATGAATTCGACTCGGATCATCTACCGTTACTGGTGACATTCGACCTCAACACACCTCTTCCAGCGTCTCTGGGACAAGAGAGGGTGAACTGGGAAGTATTCAAAAGAGCACTCTTCGAGCCGCACTTAGCAGTACCTGACATAATGAGCACGGCGGATATTGACTCTGCCACGCACACACTCACAACAGAAATCAAGAAAGCAATTGCCTCTGCCACAACACATCGTGAGTCTCCAAAAATGCCCACACTTTCCCACCATGTCAAACAATTAGTCAGGCAAAGGAACAGAATACGTAAGACATGGCAGGCTAACAGAGATCCCGCCCTTAAAAGGGAGCTTAACAGACTCACGTGCAAAGTCAGGGAAAAAATTGTCGCAGAAAAGCAGCAACAGTATAAAGAACTAATCGCATCCCTTAGCCCAGAAGATGTATCGCTCTGGCAATTCGCAAAATGACTCAGGAAACCTCAAATTAAGCTCCCGCCTCTAATGGATGGCGCTAAAATCGCGTAGTCAGACGAGGAAAAAGCCGAGGCGCTCGCAAGCCATTATGAAAAACAATTCCAACCAAACCACGATCTAATGTGTCAGGATACCCTAAGAATGGTTAGACAAACTTTAAATAACTTCAGGAATTCCCCGGTAACGGCTGAGATTAACCCAGCCACCCCGCAGGAGATAGTAGAAATTATCAAAAACCGTAAAAGCCCAGTGCACGACAAAATCAGAAATATTGCTGTTAAAAACCTACCCCTAAACGTAATATGTTACTTGACTATCTTAATAAATAAAATATTAAATCTAAACTATTTCCCCAAAGAATGGAAGGAAGCGGTAATTATAACAATCCATAAACCAGGTGAGGATGCCACAATTCCAGCCAACTACAGACCAATTAGTTTGCTACCGACACTTAGTAAAATTACTGAGAAGATAATTCTTAAGAGACTGAACACGCACCTTAGTGAGAATGACATAATCATTCCGGAGCAGTTTGGATTTCGGCCAAAGCACTCCACCACTCATTGCTGAGAGTGGTAGAGTACATATCTTCTGGTCTCAATAACAAGACACCCACAGCTGCGATTTTTCTGGATATACAAAAAGCCTTTGATAAAGTGTGGGACCGTGGACTAGCGTACAAATTGATCACTTTAAAAGTCCCTGACGCTCTTGTCAAACTTTTAATCTCATACTTAAATAACAGACACTTTCAAGTTAGAGTAGGAGGTAACTTATCTACACCCAAGCTCATTAAAAATAGTGTACCGTAAGGTTCTATCCTGGGCCCGACACTCTTTAACATATACCTGAACGACATCCCCAGGACTCCAAACCCAGAGCTGGCACTCTATGCAGACGACAGTGCGATACTTGCAAAACACCCCTATGTCTCAGTAATGCACAGACAGCTACAACAACATTTAGACATACTCCAAACCTGGCTGGAAAAATGGCGAACGATAGATGGCGATGGGGTAACGATAGACTCCCACCTAACCTGGAATTTGCACGTAACAGATATAATCAAAAAAGCGCATATGGCCACCGGAGCCCTATACCCAATGATAGGAAACGGAAATCTTAGTTATCAAAATAAGCTACAAATCGGTCATCCGCCCGGGAATGCTGTATGCAGCACCCGTGTGGGGACATGCCTGTAAAACTACCATAGACTCCTTAGAAATAAGACAAAATAAAATCCTTAGGTGTATCAGGAAAGCCCCTAGATATTTAAGAAACTCGGTGATTAGAAAAGACTTCAAAATAAAAACCGTGAGGGCCCAAATTAAAAAGCTAGCGCTTAAATTCTACAATAATTTGCTATCTGTTCCAAATGAACTATTATTCAATCTGCATGACTATGATCATCGCAAGGCCAAATCTCGTAAGAGACCCCGCGCTGTTCTAAACATCGATAATCGGAATTAAAAAAAATCCCACCTCAAACATCTGATATTAAAAAAAACTCGCGACTAATGTTTTATATAAAAAAAAAATGTTCTAAACTCTAAGCTGCCAAAATGCTAGATAACCCTTAGATCTGGATCAAACTCCCAAACTGCTTAAACTCTAAATGTGCAACAAACTGCCACACTAGGAGCTAGGACAAATAATAAAATGTAGTAAATACAAACCTCGAACCTCCTATTAGGGTAACAGAATTAATGTCACAGTTTGACGATAAGAATCACATATTGAAACTGGAGATTAAAGGCGCTTCGCGCCTGGTGCTCTGTCCTGTACGACACTTTAAGTTCCTTCCTCATCAGTAAAAGTTTCGGGGTATAGTTGCCATTAGTGGCTCTACAATTATATGAAGAGATTGTGTGACTCACTTTAAAATTAAATATGTCATCCATCTTGTGTCAAAATCGTGATTTTTAAAGTTCTTTTAATTCATATTGCGTGTTGTATCCGTCCTATAACCGCTTTATTTTTTCTGTATTTATTTTGCTGTATATTTGCTGTGCCGCTTTATAATTCTGTACATCTACATCCTGACACAACGCAATTACAATATATTTGAGTTTAAATGATCATCAAACTTTGATTATTTCTACAACGAAGCCTAATTTTCCCTTATGGAGGATGAAAACATCAAACGATGTAGAATGAGTTGTATAAGAATTGCTGCATTTCCTTAATACAAAATTATTTAGCTCATGGAGTCTGCAATATAGCTAATATGAATGAAACATTAATTGATTTTACAAAGAGAAGCGCCGCCCAGGTGGTGAAGTAGATAGCGTCACCGGCTGCTGTCTAGTGGGCTTGGGTTCGAATCCCGAGTAAGGCATGGTTGTTTTCCTGAGGATGAAGACAGTCTTCCGCCTTCTGGGTCCTCGTTAAATGAGAAGCTGCACCCTTCAGACCTTAGTCAGTGATGCTTGCATGTATTAATAAACTTTGTATTCTTGTCTAGTGTGTCATTCTCTCTGTCCTTCTTCTGGTGTCACTGGACCTGTATTCGTGCTAATGCAGAAACAGGGGCCATAAGCAACAACAACAAAGAGAAGCAGACGATTTTGTCGATGAAATTTTAAGCATAGAGTTAAAATACTTGAACCTCCATGGTTTTAAGTTTTTAAATAAAATAAATTATTATAGTATTGTGATGAATGAAATAAATGGAAAAAAGTTTATGATTGAAATGCTGCTTTTATACAGAGAATCAAGCGAGTTATATTTCGATGACGTCATCTGAATAAAGTTCATTTGTTTTCGATGAAGTTTTCAAATATAATAAATTATTGTAGTATTATGATGAATTTAAAAGTATCACCGAGGAATGTATCGAATTTTAGAGATATTTAAACGAGGCAGTTTATATTTCAACGCCGTCATTTGAATAAAGTTCCTTTTTTCGATAAAGTTTTAAGTTTTCAAATATAATAAATTAATGTAGTATTGTGTTAATTTTAAGAACATTACCGAGGAATGTATCGCATTTTAGAGATGTTTAAATAAAATTGACTTGAAGTTGGAAAATGTTTCATAATCATTGCTTTATGCATGATTGATCTTTCTTGTTTTTGCTTAATTTCTGTGCATCTACATTGTGAAACAACGCAATTACAATATATTTGAGTTTAAATGATCATCAAATTTTGATTATTTCTACAACGAAGTTTAATTTTCACTTATGGAGAATGTAAACACATAAAGATGTAGGATGAGTTGTATAAGAATTGCTAAATTTCTTTAATACAAAATTATATAGCTCTTTAAATATGAAATATAGCGGATATGAATGAAACATTCATTGATTTTACATAGAGAATAGACGATTTTATAGCAGACTTTTTCTACGAAGTTTTAAGCATAGAGATAAATTACGTTTACCTCCATGGTTTTAAGTTTTTAAATAAAAAATTATTGTAGTATTGTTATGAATGAAATGAATTGAATAAAAGTGTTTGAATGAAATATTTACAGCTTTTGCATAGAGAGCCAGGCGATTTATATTTCAATGACGTCATTTGAATAAAGTTCATTTTTTCGATAAATTTTAAGTTTTCAAATGCAATAAATTATTGTTTTATTGTGATAATTTAAAAATTATTACCACTTAATATATCGCATTTTAAAGATGTTTAAACCAGGCTACTTATATTTCAATGACGTCATTTGAATAAAGTTCATTTTTTTTCGATGGAGTTTTAAGTTTTCAAATATAATAAATTAATGTAGTATTGTGATAATTTTTAAAATATTACCGCTGAATGTATCTCATTCAGAGATGTTTAAATAAAATTGCATTTCAGTTAGAAAATGATTCATAATCAATACTTTATGCATGATTGATCTTTCTTGTATATATATATATATATATATATATATATATATATACAGGGTGTGCCAAAAAAATTGACCTCAGCTTTTATTCCATAAATATTGAACTTAGGTATTTATAATAAATTATAAAGTTGCGTAAAAAAAGTACAGCATTTTATGAAATCGATTAAAATTTTCAAGCTAATTAAATTTTAAGAAATACAAAATTTAAATTTTTATACTGCCCCCGTTCAAAAACATTTCTAGTGAGTAAAATGTGTCCCATACATTAATAAGGTGATGTACAAAATTTCAGCATTTTATCATAAAAAGTCCCAGATATGAAAAGACAAAAATGCTAACTTGAACCACTTTTCGATGCATCGACATGGGTACTCAGAGGGGAATAATCATGTCGGCAGATCGCGTTTCAGAGGTCATACACAAATAACGAAAAAAAAAACAATGATTACATAAATAAATGCTAATTTTGCTATTTATTGGTACTCAAGTACCTACACTGTGTAGAAATAATAACTTTACACAAAGATTACAACGCTTGTTCAAAATATTTTCCATCCATACCAAAGATCCATTAAAGACAAGAGGCAGATATTATTTGCCTATGATGCATTTTTGAGTTGCGTCATTTGCACTCTTGCTGTAAACATTTACATTTTGATTTGTGATTAATCACTCACCAACTTTGTTTAATCATATCTCTGGGGCATTTTATGATAAAATGCTATTTAAAAATTTAAATTTTGTATTTCTTCAAATTTAATCCCCTGAAAATTTTTATCGATTTCATAAAATTCTGTACCTTCTTCTATGCAATTTTGTAATTTATTATATATGTCTAAGATCAATATTTAAGGAATAAAAGCCGAGGTCAATGTTTTTGGGACACCCTGTATATATATAATAATAGTTTGAAAATCCAATGATAGAATAGAGAGAAGTTGCAACTCAATCTTAACTTTAAAAAAATGCCTACATAATAATAAAAAGTATTAAATAGGAAATCATCAATCAAATGGAAAAAATGCAAATTGCTAGTCATAAAGCTAAAAATAATCAACAAATATCAATGGATTGGATTCGATAATTGAAAAACAAATAAAATCCGAGCATTAAAGCTATGCGCTTGGATAAGTGCTAGGAGTAAATAAATGAATTGTTCATTTTGAATAACTCTTCGTCAGGTCCAAGTATTTAATCAAAATGAACCCAAAATGTGTGTTTCTGATATTAGAGACAGATAATATCTATAAACACTAATAACTTGGACAACACACATAAAGATATATATATATCTAAATATATAAATTTATCGACATCTCCTTAAACAGCTTACAGAAAATATACCCTAAGGCGCGATGCAGCCCTTCCAAGTACATTTATATATAACATAAATAGAAGAAAGAACGACAGTGTATCAAAAATTCGCCGGGGGGGATTGTGACCCCCACTTCCCGGTTAAGCCAGCTTACCGTCATGACAACACTCCCGGAAGCGGATACACTGTCGAAAACCAAGTACACAAAATTTAAAAATCCATATGAAAAATGTAAAGTCAAAAGTTGAAAGACCCAAATAGACTCAACTACAATAAATGAAATTTCAAGATACAGTGTTACCTACAACTACACAAAAGACAACATATAATATCTAATATCAAAGAGATAACAATACGAACTGACCTCGCACTCGAGGGAAAGTAAACGGGAAAGTCATGTGCTGCCCACATCAGATTTTTTTGACATTGTAACATAGAGCAGAACTTCACACAACTGTGAATAAAGGTGGTTATTTATGGATCAATGATCGCGAAACTTAACAGTTTCAATCCTTGCAGTGAAAAATAATCGTGATATAATTTTTGTGTTTGTAACGTCATTAGTCCCTCGAGGGTGTACATGGTCAAATACGG
This sequence comes from Amaurobius ferox, assembly GCA_951213105.1. Classification (NCBI taxonomy): domain Eukaryota; kingdom Metazoa; phylum Arthropoda; class Arachnida; order Araneae; family Amaurobiidae; genus Amaurobius; species Amaurobius ferox. The sequence goes on from OX578137.1 coordinate 159,328,130, forward strand.
TTTCAATTGAAATATTTTTTCCTGGTCATTTGGAACAACGATATAGATTTTTTTAATTTTTCTTGCAATATTTGCAAGAAAAAAAAAATCTGATGTGGTCAGCACATGACTTTTCCTGTAGACTCATATTCACGTTCTCTTTATTTCTTCTATAATTCATTAAATTGAGTTTAATTGCACAAAATAACACCCATAATAATTTAAAACGACACTGAATTTGTACTTTTAATTCAATTTTCGTTCTCATTTGGTAACTGGACTTGTTCTTAAAGGTGGCGTAGCAAAAATGCAAAAAAAAAAAAAAAAAAATATTTCGAGAACGGCTAGTCCTAGTGTAATGAGGTTGTTCTCATTATTTTTATCTTTATAAATTATGCATACGTATAAAACAAGCATTTAATTGATATATTTGAGCATACGCAGTTTTTATTTTAGATTTTGACGACTTTTGCGGATCATTTCACAAAAGAGGTAGGTTATTTTTTCTGAATCGTACCAAAATCTAATCAGCACCAGGGTAACCCACAAGTGACTTATTTACCAAAATTTGTAAAATTTAATATATTAGTTTTTCAGCTAGAGTGGATACAAGCAATTTTTGCGGGCCATTTCGCAAAAAAGACGGGTTCTTTTATCTCGAATAGTACCTAAAACTAGAGCTCCTCTACTACAGGCTGACTTATCAAGCATATTGAAGCCCATAGGGTTCCATACTACAGTTACAGAAATTGTAAAATGAATGTTTAAAATAAATACTTTATATAAAAAAAGAAGTTTCAATTAGAATATTGTAGAATATAGCTCGCACAAGTATGCTTCAGTACGGGGTATCCAACTATTTATTAGCCATTATTTTCTTCTTTCTTCGTTTCTAGGAAAGCGAAATAGCCTAAAACCCTTTCTAGAATGATAAGAGCAGTTCGGCGCAGAACAACTACCCATAATTATTTTAATTATACTTCCTAAAGTGAAAATAAGAATGGAGTTAATGCTAATGGATTGCGCTTCCAGCTAGGGTGGGCTTCAATATGCTTGATGAGTCAGCTCGTATATAGAGGAGCCTTACCTAAAACTAATCAGCACCAGGATCGTCCACAAGTGACTATGAACGACAACCCAAGGCTGCTGTGCTGTGAATGATGCGATTGCTAATTTTATCGAGACCTGGGGATTTCTTGACTTTGAATCCATCTATGATGTATAGAACTTCAGCCAATGAGATGCTTTTTAGATCGTTTGGTGCTTTACGAGATTAGAGCGTTGTTAATTGTTATTGGTCTGTTGTAAATCACGTTTTATGTCTGGATAAATATGACTGAAGTTTTGGTCTATGGTGAAAATTGAAGTTCCAAGCTATCTGCAATAGCATTAGCTTTTCCTTCCGTAGTCTGAACGAGTCCCTGTTGGCCCTGGGCGGAATTGAAGTTTTCGTGCAGCTCTTAGCTTCAAAGAGTTTCGTCCAGAACAGAGCACCAGGCGCGAAGCGCCTTTAATCTCCAATCTCTAGGTGTGGTTCTTATCTTCATACTGTGACATTATTTCATTGGTCCATAGTTGGAGGTTCGAGGTTTTTGATTTACTGTTTTTATTATTTGTCCTAGCTCCTAGTGTGGCAGTTTGTTGCACATTAAGAGTTTAAGCAGTTTGGGGGGTTGATGCAGATCTGAGGGTAACTTAGCATTTTAGCAGTTTAGGATTTTAAACATTTTGTAGAAAACCAAAGATCGCGAGTTTTCGTTAATATCAACTGATTAAGGTGGGACGTTCCTAGTACCGAATATCAAAGTTAAGTACCGAGCGGGGTCTCTTACGAGATTTAGCCTTGCGATGATCATAGTCATGCAGATTAAATAATAGTTCATTTGGGACAGATGGCAGATTTTTGTAGAATTTAAGCGCTAGCTTTTTGATTTGGGCTCTAACAGTTTTTATTTTGAAGTCTTTCCTAATTACCGAGTTTCTTAAGTATCTAGGGGCTTTCCTTATAATCCTTAGGGTTTTGTTTTGTCTTGTCTCTAATAAGTCTATGGTAGTTTTACAGGCATATCCCCATACGGGTGCTGCATACAGCATTCCCGGGCAGATGACCGATTTATAAATTAGGAGTTTATTTTGATAACTTAGATTTCCGTTTCCTATCATTGGGTATAAGGCTCCTATGGTTATATACGCTTTTTTGATTATGTTCGTTACGTGCAGTTTCAAAGTTAGGTGGGAGTCTATCGTTACACCTAGGTATTTAGTAGATTTTTCCGCTTTTAGGGCATGGTTGTTTATGTACAGAGGAGGCGGAGGTTTACGTTTTCTTGAGAAATAAATCCAATGACATTTATTGGGATTTAATTTTATTCGCCATTTTTCCAGCCATGTTTGGAGTATGTCTAAGTGTTGTTGTAGCTGTCTGTGCATTACTGAGACGTAAGGGTGTTTTGCAAGTATCGCGCTGTCGTCTGCATAGAGTGCCAGCTCCGTGTCTGGGGTCCTGGGAATGTCATTTAGATATATGTTAAAGAGTGTCGGGCCCAGGATGGATCCTTGCGGTACACTACTTTTAATGAGCTTGGGTGTAGATAAGTTATTTTTTACTCTGACTTGAAAGTGTCTGTTATTTAGGTATGAAATTAAAAGTTTGACAAGTGCGTCAGGGACTTTTAGAGTGATCAATTTGTAAGCTAATCCACAGTGCCACACTTTATCAAAGGCTTTTTGGATGTCAAGAAAAATCGCAGCTGTGGGTGTCTTATTATTAAAACCAGAAGAAATGTACTCTACAACTCTCAGCAATTGATGAGTGGTGGAGTGTTTTGGCCGAAATCCAAACTGCTCCGGAATGATAATGTCATTCTCACTAAGGTGCGTGTTCAGTCTCTTAAGAATTATTTTCTCAGTAATTTTACTAAGTGTCGGCAACAAACTGATTGGTCTGTAGTTGGCTGGAATTGAGGCATCCTCACCAGGTTTATGGATCGCTATAATTATCGCTTCCTTCCATTCTTTGGGGAAATAATTTAGTTCTAGTATTTTATTTATTAAGATGGTCAAGTAAAATATTATATTTAAGGGTAGGTTTTTTACCGCGATATTCCTGATTTTGTCGTGCCCTGGGCTTTTACGGTTTTTGATAATCTCTACTATTTCTTGCGGGGTGGCTGGGTTAATCTCAGCCGTGACCGGGGAGTTCCTGAAATTGTTTAGAGTTTGCCTAACCATTCTTAGGGTGTCCTGACACATTAGATCGTGGTTTGGTTCAAATTGCTTTTCGTAATGCCTAGCAAGCGCCTCTGCCTTTTCTTCGTCTGAGTACGCAATATTAGCGCCATCTATTAGTGGCGGGAGTTTAATTTGAGGTTTTCTGAGTCTTTTAGCGAATTGCCAGAGCGATACGTCTTCCGAGCTAAGGGATTCAATTAACTCTTTATACTGTTGCTGCTTTTCTGCGACAATTTTATCCCTGACTTTCCACGTGAGTCGGTTAAGCTCCCTTTTGAGGGTAGGGTCTCTATTAGCCTGCCATGTCTTACGCATTCTGTTCCTTTGCCTAACTAATTGTTTGACATGGTGGGAAAGTGTGGGCATTTTTGGTGACTCACGATGTGTTGTCGCAGATGCAATAGCTCTCCTGATTTCTGTTGTGAGTGTGTGCGTGGCAGAGTCAATATCCGCCGTGCTCATAATGTTGGGTACTGCTAAATGCGGCTCGAAAAGTGCTCTTTTGAATACGTTCCAGTTCACCCTCTCTTGTCCCAGAGAGGCTGGAAGGGGAGTGTTCAAATCGAATGTCACCAGTACCGGTAGATGATCCGAGTCGAATTCATCCAGGGTATCAATTGTGTGAGCGTATTCTATGTTTCTCGTTAGGACAAAGTCTATGAATGAGCCATTGGCACCTGAGAAGCAGGTTGGTCTCGACGGTGCAATGATGTCAGTGTTTGTTGTGTTTAGCAATCTATGTATCTGTGTACCGCGTGTGTTGGCTCTCCTGCTGCCCCACGCTCGGTGGTGTGCATTGAAGTCGCCCGCGAGTATTGTGTTTGGATATCGCGAGAAAAGCAGTTCCAGCTGCGCAGCTACATTTATACCACTCATGTTTTTGACATATATTGAAGTTAGGATAAATGGGTTTACATTATTTATTTTAATTTTTATACTAGTATTTTCTATACCTTGAAGATTTATGTTGTTTATTTCCTCGTGGGGAATATTACTTTTAATATATATTGCTGTTCCTCCATGGGGATTTCTAGCAGTTATATTTGAACTAAGGGTATGATAGCTATTATAGTTTGCTATATTTAGTTTTTTGTTTTCTCTAACTTTAGTTTCCTGGATTAGCAGGGCATCTACATCATTTTCATTTACGTAGCTCCTAAGTTCATTTATTCTTGGAGATATGCCGTTCGCATTCCAAAATATTATTTTAAAACTTTCTTTTTGGGACCTATTCATGGCGGGTTTGTTTCTCACTGTTTTTATTAAATTCCGCGATTAATTTAAAAGCCTCAAAGACCATTTGCATTGGATCGCCCTTTTTTTGAATTAACTCAGCGAGCTGCATCAACAGATGTTTTATATCGTCTAGGTTGAACATACTGATAAATCCTCTGACGAGGTTGAGGATTTCATCCATCTTTTCATCATTGGATTTATCAGCAAAGCTCTTAGCTGTTCACCTGAGACTGTGATTCGTTGGTGTGTCCCTCAAGGTGAGAACACCAACGTTGCTGGGCGTGTGTTTTGACCAGTCTTGATCTCGTTCTGGAACTTACGGAATTGCGAGCTGTAAATAGGGTACTCAGTACGCTGCCAATTCTTCAGTAACCAGTTTCGCTGCTTAATTGTGTCCCTATTGTCGGGTAGAAAAGAAAGCATTTTATTTTTATGATATTCTAAAAATATTCTAAATGTATAAAACATTCTAAGTTCCTAAACTTGTAAAGTTCTAAAATTCCTAAAACCTGAAAATCATCTGAAATAAACTAAAGTGTAAGTGTGCTGATTGACCAGTTATTCCTAAGTGCATAAACATATGCTAACCTGTAAAATAGAACATAATAAAATTTTCAACAAAAAAGTTAAAGAAAACATCAGGTATTGGAGATCTAAAATATATAGGTCCAAGGTTCCTATTCATTACCAACTTAATTAATTTTTAAATAATGCAAAGGTGAAATCATTAGAATTTGAAGGAAAAAGAATAATATCACCAAGGCTCCAAGATAAGCTGCAAAGATCCGCAGGAGACAGTGTCACCAAACGTGAAGCAGATCCAGAGAACACCTGAAGAGGGAATCCATGGCACAGGGTCACATTTATGTCCAGCAGAAAATCCGGGAAAACGATCGTTCCACGAAGTCCAACTCCATGGGGGATTCTCCAAATCAGCCGAACGTCCAATAATACCAAAATCAAATAATTTCGCCAAACTGCTGCAGCGGACTACTGATATCAGAACGAAACCAAAACATATGTCCGTCTATTGGGCAATGAAAATGTTGATTCCATTCCTCATGTAAAGAGCTGCACAACTTGGTGTAAACAAATTGCCAGCAAAACTTCCTTGGCCGACATGACATAAATCGTGGAACATCTTGGATCAGTATTTAGATGATAGGAAACTAATTAGCAACTCTTCATTCTGTGTGTCTAGACGCTACAAACGCCCGGCTCTCACAGCTTCCAGACAAAAACAACATCAGAGAGCACTGCGGCAAAGGACTGCTGATTGATTATATACTAAACACTGCCTATTTCATCTTGAAAAAAAAAAAAACACATTACAGACTTAGCCGGGAATAAAAAAAACTTTTCATGCCGAATTCGAACTTCGGTTCGGCTAGCGCAGAAGTGCTAAAACGATAACTGAATAGATCACATCTCCAGTTCTAATCAAAAGGGAAGAGAAGAGAGAAAAACGAGCGCGAGTTTACTATATACTGCGAAACATAGCTGCCACAGATTGTAAACAAAATTATCGATGAACGATAAAATAATTAATGACAGACGATTTTAATATTACGGTCAACCAATCAAAAACTCAAAATTTTAAAGAAGAGAACAGGAACTTTAAAGCAGACGAAAATTAAAAAGAAATGAAGTGAAACGATTTGGAATATACGAATTCGGCAATAATATAAATATGAACGATTCTGAACTATTTAAAAAGCTGAAAATAGAATAAAACTGAAAAATCGCGATAAATCAACGAATTTTTAACCGAGAACAATAAATTTAGAATCAAATCAAAGGGAATAAAAAGGGCGATTAATGAAACCACAAATTAGTCAATTTAAATAAATTTAAATTGCTAAAGCCTAAAAAGAAGGAACTTTCGCCATTTTGAACACAATAACTTTGGAATAGAACCTATTTGGAACAGAAGAATATCAAAAAACCTAAACAATTGAAAAATGGATAACTAAAAGAGAATGACTATGTAAATAAGACCTTAAAAGAGGATAACTATGTAAATAAAACCCCTGAACACATTTAGATTAAAAACAAACTTTCTAAAATTATTAAATAGCCAAAAATAACACGACTCCATTAACACAAATAACCCAATTAAAAATAATTAAAATAACCCAACACTATCACTAGAAAGAAAGTGATCATTAGGTTTAAAACGATTTGGTTTCGAGGCTGCAGTGACTGTCCTGAGTAGTAATTGATTCAGATCTTGGGTGCATTTTTCAATGTCATCTATGGTGGTAATTTTGATAGTGGGGGCGATACTAGAATTATCAAGGGCGTGATGAAAGTCATCCTAATTTGTAAATAGCTCCGTTGGGTAGTCAAATGATAATTTATTAAAGTTAAGGGTCAGTATTACAGAAAGGTGATCAGACGTTAGATTGAAGTCTGTGTTGATCGAGTGATTGAAAGGAATATTCCAAAAGATCAAATTGATAGTAGAAGGATTCCTTCCTGTAATGTAGTGAGTTGGAGAAATCAGTACTCTCAATATTACTAAATTTAAATTCACATATTTAGTATTTTCTGAAATAGGGGCTTTTCTTCAATATTAGGGGTAGGAGGGGTGCAGGAACAAGATTATACTTATCCACAGCAATAATATCCACCATTCTTTCCAGCTCCGCATTCATCTTCTGCCAATGCTGTTGGAGCTTCACAGAAGTGATTTTGTCCTTGTGGTTCTTATTCCATTTGCACTGCCTGCTTAGTATTTCCTTTTTAAATTTGATAACTTTAAGTTTAAATGTAATAACTTCCTCATGGATAAGTATGAGAACATCAACTACCGTTGAAGTAGATACAACCTCCTTCACAGTGATAAGTAGAATACTCCGGTGCTACCAGAGATTCGCTCTCCATTATAGAGTCCTGGAGAGACAAAAGTACGTCCATTCATCTCTGAGGCTTTTTTTCCCTATAGGATTAACATACTATGAAAAGCACACATGAGATATACTTGTATATATGTCAGGGTTGGGGGAAAAAATTGAAAAACTATGGTTTAAACAAAAAGATAAACAAACCATGATTTAAATCAATAGAGTTTAAACCAGTCGACCCCGATTGATATAAGCCAAAAAAGTTTAAAAATTGATGCTCAAATAAGAGGAAGGGGCCGGCTTATTTGCAGGTTTACTTTCTAAAAATATTAAAAAAATAAGAATTCAAATTTAAGTCTCATTTCAAATATAATTCTGCATTTGTTGCAATGTCTGGTAGATTGACTTCAATTTCACAACTGCTTAATGATAATATAAACAAACCTTCAAAGATAGGCTATGAAAATTATGACTTATAAAGATATGACATTTAAAAAAAGCCAGTATTGACATTGTAATATTCGTGTTAAAGAAGTATGGGACTCGATTCCATGTGAAATGGTTGTAAACTTTCCAAAAATGCTGCATCATTAATTTAATGAATAGAACTGTGGATGATATTTACACCAGCAGAGAAGAAAAGGATGCCATACTTAAAATATCTAGATCAGCCTATATGGGGGCCACATATTTACATGAGTTTAAGGTCGGGGGTTGGCTTATAATATATAAATGGATAAAATTTGTCTAAGCAAACTATTGACAAGCAGAATTTCATATTTTTCAGTGGATTTCAGTGGATTTTTCTCATGGATTCACTCATTTACACACACAGCAGTACACAGCATCTGATTTTTAAATTAATTCAGATGTTTTTAATATATGGTTGTCAAAAGACAAATATTTATTAAAAAGGAAACTTATATTCAATAAATTCATACAAATTTTATTCCAGACATTTTTTTTTTTTTTTAAATTGCATTTTTAATTTTGTAGTTGATAAAATAACTTATTATTGGAGAACAAGCGACCATTATTTTTAGCCTTGCATGTGGATAATTTAGCCCAAATGTGGATAATTTGAAATATTAGATAATTCAATATTATTTCACTAGAAATCCTAAATGCATTCATACAAATTGGATAATTATTGTAACCATCAAATATTTCTGAATGCCCCTTGGAATTCGAATTGCCCAAGTTTTATTGTACAGCATTTCAATAAATTAAGTAGAATGAAAATACAAATAATACTTTATTATAACATTTAATATTAACATTAGGAAAAAGTCTCCATAATAAATATCCCAATAAGCTGCACAAAATGGTACTAGATGTGATGATGTATGATTGTCAAACTATGTCACTGATCTTCATCTACAATTTTTGTGACTGTTCCATTGGTTCCATTTAAGATCACAGTATCACCTGCAATTAGAGGATTATGGTTAAAATAAGTACATTGTCATCTAAAGAATTGTAATACTGCATTGCAAATAAAGCATCATTTTTAAAGACAGCACATTTTAGAATATTATAAACATGAAAAGTAAATATTAATGAAAAGAAAATTACAGTCTATAGAACATAATTAACAAGTATCATTACCTGATTTAAAAGCAACTGTAGCATTTTCAACTCCAACAACGCATGGAAGTCCATATTCTCTAGCTACTACAGCTCCTGAAGAAAATATCAAATATTAGTTACATTTTCTGCAATGAATTCACCTTTGACAAAAAAAGAAGATCTTATTTATAAATATAAAATTTAATGAAGGACACATACTTACCTATCTGTTATCTAACAGTATTGTTTATTAATGTAAAATTAGCAGGAGTATGGCTCAACTTGACTTACCAGAATTAATTTTTAATTAGCTTGTGATTTTTTTTTTTTTTTTTTTTTTGCAAATTTTACAAGAAATTTTTTGAAAAATCTGTATTGTTGAATCAAATATTTGCAATTATAGCATGTTCATTTTAAAGGGTAGCATCATAGCCAGTGAGGGGATCTAATAATGTCAAGTACAAAAATTGTATTACGGCTATTTGTCACTACAATGATTGAAACTGATAATTATTGAGCTATAAATAACCTCTTTTATGCAAAAATTATATCACATTTTGTTTTACATTGACATGTCAAGGAAATCTAAAATTTCGAAATTTTCGTTCAAATTTCAAAAAATTCTATCTAGTTCTAAATTTTTCATTAAGAAAGCTGGATATACAGTTTAGTAAAAATCTATTAATATTTGTGGCATCTATCATGTACACAAGAAATCAACCACAGACAAACTACAGACAGGCAGACATCATTCCAAATATAGTCAAAATGTGTTCAGGAAGTTCTAAAATATATATTGGCATCAAAATTTTGAAATTAAAAATTTTTGTGAAAATAATACTTTCTCTATACAATATTCTATAGTAGCAGATAGTGAAAATCATTCAAACAGTAGTTTAAAATAATCCCAAAATAGAAACACTTTGTTAGTAACAGCAAATTAACCAACTAGGATAAAAATATGCTTCTATTGTAGATAAAGTCCAAGGACTGGTTTAGCACCTATCACGTGCTTGCCGGCATAGAATAGCAGATATCTGTAATGATACCAAAAAACTTACTATATGCCCTAATACACACTCCCTTCTAAACTGCCAATGGCCCTACTGTGTGCTGATAACACCGGTTCTCGTTAGATCACCGAAGTCAAGCAGCATCGGGCGCGTTTAGTACTTGGGTGTGTGACCACCTGGGAACACCGCTTGCTGTTGGCACATTTCGGACGCGGTAGCCCAGTGGTTTGCACGCTGCCATAACTGCCGCCGTGTTCATGCGGAGTATGATCACGTTAAAACATGTGGGTCCGTAAGTCCTTCCGAGAGGTTGATGGTAGGAGAAGGAGGGTACGGTCCCTTTGGATGCCTCCCCCACTGGGTTCCGGTCTAAATTGGGTGGCACTTCCCAGCCGTCCAAGCAGTTACCTTACACCTTTCTGGTAGGTCGGACGGTCTGGGTCTCAACAACAACACCCCCTTCTAGGCACCAGCCACACATAAAATTGCCATAAGCCTTAGAAAGTTGGTTGTGTGGTCTGGGTCTTCAACACCTCCTTCTAGGTCGGCCACTCAATTACCTGCTGCAAGCCTTTGTGTGGCATCGAAATCTGCGATGCATATTTTTGTTTTAAAATGCTCTTTTCATGTCATGTAAATGTAGAATCTCTCAGACGATTTTCTGTCGAAATAGAGCAAATTGTGGAGTGTGTGCGACCTTGAAAAGGCGTGCCTGTCAGTCAGCTGAGAAAGAGAGACCGTTGAGTGTTAATTTTATTTTGTTGATTATTTTCCAATGCTCGGTTTTGTACGTGTGATATGTATATGTGTGTTGTGACGTCAGCGCGGTAAATGTAGAGGGACGCGCTTGGATGAAGAATAGAGCTTACCATGGACGAGAGGGCTGTCGGTCGCATATAGATTTTGTTCCAATGTAAAACAAAAATGAATCTATTTTAAATTTTAATTTAACTTTACAAAAAGGGCTCTCATAATGTTCTTCGACCGACAGAGCCCCTCAGAACCGAAATATAGGTTCGTATGTAATTTTCCTTTAATTGGGAGATTGTAAAATTGAATTGCTGGTTGTATGTCTATGGAGTTTTTAAATGTAAAAAGCCAGCTTAAAAGTAATAGATCTGTATCAATCTCCCCTGGTATATTCTATTGTGAAAAGGTTATTAAATTTGAGTAATATCTATGCTAAAAGATTTTCAAGCTAGATATATTGTGTTGAAACAAATTTAGAAAACCTAACTCATGATTAAAGGAGTTAGAATTGCCATTTTTGGAAAACTGTATTTAAATTACAAATTATGTCTTATCTGTGCTTCATAAGAAAATTAAAGAACGTTCCTTTACTATAATGAAATATATAGAGTCTTCTTTTCACGTGCTATTTTTTACTTGTCATTTATTACTTCCAGCCATTGAGTTGTAGTTTCGCTTCTCACCAGGGAGACGGATCTGAACTCTGGAGTTAAGTACTTACCACTATGGGATTAATGTGTTATACATGTTTTATATAAACTAACTTTATACATTTGAATGTGAAAGCAGAAGAGTCTTTTAACACTTAGAAAACGCTTTTACATGTTTGGTGCCGTGTGCACTTTTGTCTCCCTGAGTGCTGGAATACTTTCGATTTCAAAAAAAAAAGTATTTGTGTTATTTTCGGTTTCAAAAAAATGATTTTGAAATGGCAAGAGTTGAAATAAAAATATATTTGATATTTTTGTGAAAAGAAAATGTATTTATAATATGTGTATATACAGATATGAATGTGGTCTTTGATACCACCGAAGTAAGTCAGTATATATATTTGCAAATGAAATATATGTAAGAATTGCTGCATATTGTGACATATAAACATTTTCCACAACGAGAACACTTTTTACACGACACATTTTCGACTTGATTTAAAATAAACATTTGTTAAAAATAAATTTTGAGAACAAAATTAAGAATGTCAGGCAGACAAAGCAGAAGGAAAAGAAATGTGAGAAGTAACTCACAAGTTCAAAGGAACGTTAACAATGTCAGACAGGCTTCACCTTCACCGGTACGCTCACCTTCTCAGCGTCGGTCAGTTTCTGTGAGCACCACTGGGACTGCTAAATCAAATATCGGGAAGACTCAATTTTGGAACTCGGTTCCAGAGTTCTCCGGAGCGGAGGATAGTTCACTCCAATCATTTTTAGATAGATTGGAATTAATTTCAGAGAATGCGGGATGGACGTCTCAAGAGAAAATTTTTTGTTTGAAAATGAAACTGTCTGGTCCAGCGAGTCGGCTAGTAAACGGCATTCCGAATTTAAAGAATTCGAAGAATTATGATGAATTAGTTTCGGCTCTTAAGGAAAATTTTGAATACAAAGAAGATATGGCAAAGCGTATCGCTGAACTAGTAAATATAAGACAGAAATCTGGAGAAACGGTTCGCCAGTTCGCTGTTCGAATTGAATCGGCTTCATACGTAGCGGTACCGGAAGAGTTAGAAAAAAACAATAATTATTCAATAAGAAAAGCGCTCTTGAAAAATGCATTTATAAGGGGATTAAATCCTGATTTTAGAAGATTAGTCCTAGCGCAGAATCCGAAAACATTTGAATCAGCTAAAGAGTTAGCGGTGCTTGAAGAGCAGTGTAAAAACGAAAATGAAGAACATTTAGAAGTAAATTCGGTTGAAAAGAAAAATTTAGGAAATGAGAAAATAACAGAATTAGAAAAACTACTTGAAATTCAGAGTAAACGGATCGAAGAATTTAAGGGCGAACTAGAAAAAAGGGACAGACAGGAAGAAAATTGGGAAGACGAAGAAGAAATATGGGAAGAAAATGACGTAACACAGAAATCCCCTAGAACACCTAAATTGAGAAATTTTCGATCAAATATGAAGACGTACATATCCCCGGGAAGTAGAAATAGAGGAAAATTTGCGAGAAGAATTCCGGTTACCCCGAGGAGAGAAGAAAGCAGAAATAACTTCCGTAGAGAAGTAAATCAATAGAGAGGATTTTGTAGTTACAGGAAACCTGGTGAAAGAAATAATTTTATTCCGGCTACACCAAGAGCTAGAGGAAACAACAACAATAGAGGAAATACTTTCGATATTTACAAAAGTCCAAATTTTAGAAGAAATCATAATAATAATACTAATTTCGGCTACAAAAGCAACTTTAATAGAAGAAATTTTAGAAAAGACAGATCAGCCAATCAAGTACATTTTGGAAATTTGAACCAAAATTCAAGAAAGAACTTTGGAAATTTTGGAAACACATATGAAATTAGTACAATTGTACAGAATGCATCTCAAAATGCAACAAACTTGCCTGTCATTTCTGCTAAACTTGCAGGAAATTCCATAAACATGCTAATTGACACAGGGTCCAGCATAAATATCACATATGAAGAAATTTTAAATTTATTTGACAAAAAACAGTATACAGTGCATAGAAAACCTGCTGTACTGCGTGGATTTAACGGAGGAGATACAATTGTGAATTATAAAATTTCAATTAAATTAACCATACAGGATGAAAACTTTATTCTTGAGTTCTGGGTATTGAATTCTCCTGCACCATCAAATTACAAAGCTATTATAGGAAACTCCTTTTTAACAGAAAATAAAGCTGTAATCGATTTTGAAAACAATAACATGATCATGTGTGGACAAAATATTCCATTTAAAAGCAGAGAAAATTTTTCGTGTCAGGAATTTTCTCAAGCAAATGTGTGTAGCTTACAAGAAGATAGTTGTTTGGAAAGACGAAGTTTATTTAGAAATTTTGATCAGAATTTTGGAAATAGAAATGAAAAAGTACATGACAGACAGACATTCACAAATGTAAACATTGCAAATCGGAAGGAAATTCCTTACTTTCTGACCAGCCCGAATAACTCAGTTTTGGGACCACCTTTGTACAAAAACACTTATAATGAAAAGGAAGAAAGAATCAATAATATTAATGAAATTAAAGAAAATAAATTTATTGTAGCAACTGTATTCCAAAAAAGTAAGCTTAATCCACTTACTGAATCTTTTGTAAAAATTAGAGTAAATTATAAATTTCAAGATAATGATACTATTTTGATTGAACCGCTTGAGGGAGAAAAAGAATTTTTTTGTGGCAAGAGCAGTGTACAAGACACCTCAGAAAGATTATTTATTTGTGAAAATTGCAAATCCTTCTGAAAATACAATTAATTTGAACAAGAAAATGAAAATTGCAAAATTACAAAGTATTAAAGAAGTACAAGCATTGCCAGTAAATACAGTAACTGACCACACACCCATTGAAAATAATGAAAAATTTGAAGCATGGGGTGGTGACTTTGACTTAAGTCACTTATATGGAGAGAAGAAGAGGAAGTTATTGGAACTTCTTAAAAAGCATCGTAGAGTTTTTGCAAAGTCGGTTTCAGAAATTGAGGGTTGTGATACAATTTTCCATACAATAAATTTAAGAACAAACATACCAATTAAAAAGAAAAATTACAGAGTGCCTCATCACCTTCAAGAAGAATTAAATAAACAGGTTACAGAACTTCTTGGTGCGGGTATTATTAGGCCCAGTACTTCGCCTTACAATACGCCTGTCCTGTTTGTCAAGAAAGCAGATGGGTCATATCGTTTGGTCTGTGATTTTAGGCAGTTAAATGAAGTCATGATTGACGAACCATATCCAATTCCTAATATCAGTGAGCTCATCGACAATTTGGCTGGAGCAACTTATTTTTCCACTCTGGACCTTACTTCTGGGTTTTACCAACTTTGTTTGGACCCGAATGACTGTGAAAAGACAGCTTTTTCAACCAACAAAGGCCATTTTGAATGGTGTCGCACTCCTTTTGGGCTCAAAAATGCTCCTGCATCTTTCCAGAGATTAATGTCATTGGTCTTGGCAGGTGTTTCGAATGTTTATATAGATGATATTGTTGTGGCTTCAAAATCCTTTGAAGAACATATACAAAAATTGGAAGAAGTATTTTTAAAATTGCAAGAACATCACTTAAAATTAAAGCCTTCAAAGTGTTACTTCTTTCGAAGAACAATTAAATATCTGGGATTTTTGGTCTCAGATGGGAAAGTGCAACCTGATCCACACAATCTAGAAACAATTCAGAAATTTAAGACGCCAAAGTCCATAAAGAATGTGAGGCAGTTCTTGGGTCTCACAGGATTTTATAGAAAATTTGTGAAGAATTTTGCAGATGTTGCTTTGCCCCTCACACAACTTTTAAAAACAAAACAAGGTGAAAAATTTAAGTGGAATGAAGCAGCTCAAGAATCTTTTGACATTTTGAGGAAAGAACTTTAAAAAGAACCAATTTTGATTTTACCTGATTTTAAAAAGAAATTCATATTGCACACAGATGCATCTAAGTATGCACTTGGAGCATATATTTCACAGCAAGATGAAAATGGTTTTTTACACCCTATTTCATATGCCAGCAGGAAACTAAATGATGCTGAAACCAGATATAGTGTTGTTGAGCGTGAAGCTTTAGCTGTAGCATAGCTGCCAACTTATTTGGAGTAAAAATCAGAAGATTTTTGAAAAAAAATCAGAATAGCGCGTAAAATGAGTTTTACAGAACAAATCGACATAAATCTGATTTTCAAAGGACACAATGTAAATAATGCACAAATATGTGAAACACACAACTGTTTTGAGATCTCTTTGGAAACAGTTGTATGCACGTTCATTTGTACATTATTTACATTGTATCCTTCATCTCTCAAAATATTTTGACAGAAAGTTACGTTATGTAATGATGATATAATTCGTTATGTAATGATGATATAATTCGTTATGTAATGATGAAAAATGATATAATTCTATTATATTTAGAAAATGCAAGTTTGACAATTGCGTTTAAGAACAGGGTTGTTTAAATACATGGGCAAATTTAATTTTAACACATTCCTTCATATTAATTCTAAACTATGATTTTGTTATCTATAATAACTCATGCTTTTATTTTGTCAGTTTGGTTGAAATTAAATCATTACAATAGTCAGGATTTATGAACTTAATTTCACAAAAAAAATTTTTTTTACAATTGGGAAGACACAATTTTTTTGTTCTTAAACTGCAGTATATTTTTAAACACATTCTGTTGTGACACGTCACAACACTTTATTTTATTATTCTAAATTAACATTTTTTTTATAAATCATTAAATATTTTATTTTACTTAATTTATTATTCCAAATTATTATATTCAAAATTGCTTTTATTTTATATATCCATTAATAGACCAATTGTTTCTTTTATTAATTTTAATTATAGTGTGCTGCAGTATTCATATTCTCATGTATGGTGTATGACATCCACTTTCATACTGCGGTAGAATGACACCCGTTTTCGACAATTGGTAAATCCGGTTTCAGGTGAGACATGGATCCTTTTAATCTCCCTGGTTGAACAGGAGTTTTTCTTTTCTTGGCATGGCAACGGTGTGTGTGGCTTCAGCCAATCACAGCGTGCCAAGTTAGGCGGGAATTTTCTTCCTCGGTGCAATAAGTGCTGAGTCTTTCTCTTCTCTCTGAAATTTCTTGCATGTGAAGGTGTATCGTATTTTCGTAGGCAAGGGGGCCTTGGCCCTTTGCTTTGCCATTTCTTTTTATTCATTAAGTTTTAAGCACTGAAGATTAAAATTATTTTTCTATGTCTAAAAATACAAATTATATTTTGTTTTTGTGCATCTGTTAAGAACCAAGTCTGATTTACTGTGGAATGTATATTTAGAAAGTTTGAACACAGGAACTTGCTATTCTCAAGTAAAATTTTTACAATTGATATCTATTTGATTGATTAATATCTAATAAATTATTTGAGTCAAGTTGAAGAAATTATATTTATTTCCCAGTTTGACAGCAGCATTTTGCCTCTATGGACAATTTCAGTGAAATTCATCTATTGTCTATTAATATGCAAATTTGAATCATGGAGTAATCGACATGTTGATTATTGATTCGACATAATTATTATAACCTTCTTTCACCTGTCTTTAGTGGATTATTCTAAAAGATTTGTCTTCAGCAAAAAAAATGGAACCGAGTATGTAAATCATCATGAAGATTAAAATATTTGATCATCTGATTTATACATTAAAAATATGTATTACAACAGCAAAGTGCATATTGATGCTAATTTCATCTTATAATATTCATCTATGTGTGCAGTTTTCTTTCTTATGCAATATGACTTTGAATTGAGTGAAGCAGAAAAGGTGTCTTAAAATGATAGTCATCATTGTGTAACCTGTAACTTTTCACATATACTTTGTCGAAGTTTTCATATTGAATATGAGACATTTTACAAAAGAACTTTAAATCAACTTGATGTCTGATCATTATACAGGAACATATTGCAACATAAAAAAAATTTAAAATAATGAATTCAAATTACAAGTAAGTAATTTTAAGGCGCTCACATACAAGTATGGTTTAATATTTAATTACACAACGCAATGCTTTATATTCAAAATTCTATTCCCCACTATACGGTCCCATTCCATTAAAAATTAACAATTAATTTCCCTTCTTAATTGTATGTGAGTGTCCGACCCAATCAGGTGTTGAGATATGATCGTTCAATTGATTATATTATTCTTTAATTAAGTCTCTTGAATGGTTGTATCACAACACATTCATAAAATTATCATGTATTATTAAAATGTGCATTGTCTAGTGTCTACACATAAATAAAAATTGGTGGCAGTATATTTTAAAGAAAATGGTTATTTTGTTCAAAAATATCTTTTCATAAAAATGTGGCAGAAAGGGCTTCAGATAGAAAAAGATTGAATTTCATGATCGTACTATTTATATGAAAATAATTAAAAAATTAACTTTTATAATCAACCAAACTATGAAAATAAGCTACTTTAGTCCAGTTAATGTGCAACAATAAGGAGAAGGAGATCGATGGAAAAGGATAATTGCGTAATCTCGGAAACTCCCGCGAAAAAAAACTGAATTTCACGATCGTACTATTTATGTGAAAATAATTAAAAAAATTTGCCTTTATAATCAACCAAAATATGAAAATAAGTTAATTTAATCAAGTTAATGTGCAACAATAGGGAGATTGAGATCGATGGAAAAGGATAATAGCGTTCTCTCGGCAACCGCTGCAGAGATGAAAAAAAAATTACTATTTATATGAAAATAATTAAAAAGGTGACCTTTATAATCAACTGAAATATAAAAATAAGCTAGTTTAGTAAAGTTAATGCGTAATAATCAGGGGATGGAGATGGATGGAAAAAGGCAATTATGTACTCTCAGCAAAGCCTGAAAAGAAAAGACTGAATTGCTCATCTTAAAATTTAAGCGAAATATAATTTGTTTAGTAAAATAATTCTTTATTTTTATTCGCACTATAAAAATAAATTAGGTCTATTGTTCTGATATGAAATCATTAGAAGAAGAAAATGGATGCAAACTGGTAATTTTGGACTCTCAACAAAAAGGGGTAAAAGTAAAACAAATATTTTCAAATGCTGTGCGAAGTTTTTTCTTCTGTTTCCCCTTTGAGTCCAATGACAACATATGTATTAATGATATATATGATAACATACATCACGGTGATTACGGAGACAAAAATCTACAACTTATTTTTGATTCCTTTCTGTGGGGGATGTTATGCCTACACTTCCGGGTTAGAAAGACGAGCATTGTCTGCCATCCGTTTCTTGAACGCTGCGTGCTGGAAGTACCAGAATAAATAGAGCTTGTCACACGAAAACGTCTGCGTTCATTACTGCGTTCATTGTCTGCGTTCATTTGGATTGCTTGTCACACGAGAAAGAGACACGAGAACGAGAACGTTCTCGTGTGACAAGCAATCCAAATGCTTGGCGACATTTTGGTGTAAAAATATAAATTTGGCGATAAATCGGTAAATAGGCGCGATTTTTAGGCGTAATTAGTAAAAAATATTAAAAATCGTAAAGAAATTGATTACGCGCGTAAAATCGTAAAATAAGAGAATTTTCGTACAAATTACAAAAAATTCGTAAAAGTTGGCAGGTATGCTGTAGTCTGGGCAACAAATTTTTTCAAACACTATTTAATTGGAGCTCACTTCACAATTTATTGTGATCAGCACTCCTTGTCATTTATTTTCAAATTCAAGGATCCAACCTCCAGACTTTCACGTTGGATAGCTTCTCTTTCCCAGTTTGACTATGAGATCATTCATAAGCCAGGAAAGGCGAATATTGTGGCTGATTACTTATCAAGATGTGTCGGTGACAAAGAAAATCCATTATCAAAGAATTCTGCAAGTGCTAAAAATTCGGCTAATGCCCAAAAACCAAAGAAAGTAAATTTTGCACAAAATCAGAAATCTTCAAAAAGTTCAGAAATTCAACAGGTGAATGCAATTAATACAAATTTAAATGATGAAGAAAATGTTCAGAGTGAAAATTTAGAGCAATTAACAGTGGAACCAACTTTGTTTACTAGAATAGTTAACGCTCAAAAATCTGATAGCAGATGCAACAAAGTTAAGAATTTCTTAGAAAAAAATGTGGCTCCATATCCACAAAGATTAACCTTTTTTGAGAAAGAAAATGCATTATGGTGCACTCACAAGCACCCCAAAAGAAGACACGAATTTAATGAAAGATTGGTAGTACCTCAGTCCTGAAATTTTGTGGTTGCATCATGACTGTCCTGCATTTGCTCACTGTGGTTTTCGCAGAACTTTGTCTAGTATCAGCAGAAAGTATTATTGGCAAGACATGTACACCCAAACACAGAATTATGTCAGTTCTTGTGATGTATGTGTCATGAACCATGGGTTCAGAAATTTGAAAGCACCAGTACAGAAGTTTGATACATCTGATTTTCCCTTCCAAAGAGTGGCAATGGATTGTATAGGTCCTTTTCCAGTCTCAAATTCTGGGAAAAGGTACATATTGGTCATTACAGACTATTTCACAAGATGGGCAGAAGCTTACCCATTGTCATCTATTACTTCAGAGAAAATTTTGGAATGTTTTGAGAAATTCATATCATCTCACGGTATTCCCCACCACCTGATTACTGACAAAGGGTCGAATTTTCTTTCAAAAGCTGCTCAGAGCCTATACAAGAAGTTGGGAATCATCAAACATAGTACCACTAGCTATCATCCCCAATCTGATGGCCTCTGCGAGAGAGCAAATAAATCTTTGCTCAGAAGTTTGAAGAATCTTGCATATAAAGAGAAAGACGACTGGGATCGTTCAGTTCCTTTTGCCCTTCTGGCCCACAGAAATGCTGTTCATGCATCAACTGGAGAAACTCCTGCATACCTCATGTATGGCAGAGATTTAACAGTACCAAATACCCTTTTAACAGGATTTAAAAGCACAAAATATGATTCTGTGCATGATTATGGTCAAGATTTGGAATATAGATTAAAGAAAATATATGAAATTGTTAAAGTTAATCTGGATAAAGCACAACAGAGTCAAATGCAACAACAACATAAAGGTGCAAAACAACCTGTGATTAAAGAAAATGACCACGTGTATCTTTACACTCCATATTTACCACGCGACCAGTCCAAGAAACTTTCTTCATATAATAGAGGTCCATTTAAGGTGATCAAGAAAATCTCTCCAGTCAACTTTATAATACAACATGTTCTAAATCCGAAGAACGAGCAGAGAGTTCATGTCAACAGACTTACATTACCACCACCTAGAAGAGTTGAGCTTCAAACTCTTCCAAAAGATAGTGCACTTGGTCGTGATAAACAAACTGTGTCCTCATCAACCTCTGGTGTTTTCCAGCGGCAAGGTTCCAGTGCTCCAAATTCCAGTGCTCAAAATTCCAGTTCTCAAAGCAGTGTAAACAAATAACTTTCTCCTTCCAGTCACACAAACTGTGATAACCGTCATACCAGAGTGGTCTACAATAGAGCTTTAAACCAGCAGCGTCCTAGAGTGAACAGTCGATATTCTCTTAGACAATTTAATTAATCCAGTTTTTCATCTGTGCACAACAATGTTCAAAATCTTCTTCTTATGTGATGAAAAATTCCAGTGTTTACAAAATTTGTTTAAGAAATAGTGATACAGTAATTGTTAATGCAGCTTGTTAAATTTTTGGAATTTTGAAATTTAAGCTTAATTGATTGTTGTGTATAATTTTTCTGAAAGTATTGAATCTGATTATTGAAATTTATTATTGTTTATTCTAAATATTTTTATTTACACATATCTCTGATCCATTGTAATGGAAGGTTATTTCATCTGTGAAACATACTTCATCTGTGAAAAATACAAAATTCTTTTTATTAATTTTACTGTTTTGAATTTATATACTATTTTAATCTTGTGATGTGTGTGATATCGATTGAAACTCTTCACTCTACAAAAACTTTTGATTATCTTTTGATAAACTTTTTGAATCTGGAAATTTGAAACTGTTCGTAATTTTGAACTGTGAAATTTTTGGTGATTTGTTTTGAAATCTTCGAAAAACTTTCCTGTTGAGGATGCGACTGTGTTTTGATCAAGTTCATCTGTTTGAGGTTGTGATGGAACCTCTTCTGCAATAATTTTTAATATTTACAATAATTTCAAGTAATTTGAATATCATGTGGTGATGAAAATTTTAATTTCAGATGTGCAGAATTTTAATACCTGATTTGACAAACTGTGGTGAAGTGCATGATTTGACACTTCTAATAATTTGACCTGATTTTGACAGAATTTTTGAATATTTCTGTTTTTTGAAAATTTATTTCATATGTTTTTCTGTTCCTGCTTTACATATTTTTTTTATTTGATCTGCAATTTCATGTTTACCTTTTTACAAGTCCACTTCTCTACTGGTACAATGAGTACAGTAGTTTCGTCAGTCACCATTGTCCCTTGAGTTCAATGTTGCAAATGTTTTTCTTTTTTGAGTGAATTGCAGGTGTTTACACAAACAAGCTACACCCTGTGTTTCGAGGGGGAAGTGAATGAAGCAATTTAAAATCCCGGCTTTTTGCTGCACCTGGTCGAGGCTGGACAGATCTCGCCGTCGTTTCCAGAGCGGAGGTGAGAAGCGTATCTTCTGGAACCCCTGTGTGTTGGAGGAGTGATGCTGTGATGGAGGACTCATCGCTTCGGAGTTGGGTTTCTCATCTTTGCTGAATTGACTAGTGCTTTGGACCGTGGCTGTCCTGCTTTCGTCTGGATGCACCGGAAGCCCAGCACGCGGGATATTTTTTTTTTCATTTTCTACACACCTTTTCTTGTGATGGCAACCCGTATAGTTCCCCGCTGATTTTTACTCCTTCTGGAAACATATTTTTCTGTACAGTTACACAGCAGGAATCTTTAGTGTATTTTACAGGTGTATTATTTTTTATTTGAAGTATTTGAGAAAGTTTGATAAGAGCATATTTTGTGTATTTCAGTGTATTTGCATATGTTTTAACTGTGTGTTTTCTTTTGAAAGGATCCTATAGCAGTTTTTGGACAGCATTGTGTCCTCTCTTTTGGCCATGTTTTGATGTTTTGACTCTTGGACAACGGGGACCCTGATCAAGTCTCTGGACTCCTTGAGTGTGGTGGTAGTGTAGACGTACATTGCTCACCCTCAAAATTTTTGTGCAAAATTGCCTGCGGCAGTTGCTGCTTCTGCGTTCGCCCTGCTGGAGGTGATGCTTCTACAGGATTCTCTTGGAGAAAATTTTCCTGCCCTGCGGTTGCAAAATTTTTTGCCGGGGGGGGGGGGGGGGGGGGGAATATATTTGTGGCATCGAAATCTGCGATGCATATTTTTGTTTTAAAATGCTCTTTTCATGTCATGTAAATGTAGAATCTCTCAGACGATTTTCTGTCGAAATAGAGCAAATTGTGGAGTGTGTGCGACCTTGAAAAGGCGTGCCTGTCAGTCAGCTGAGAAAGAGAGACCGTTGAGTGTTAATTTTATTTTGTTGATTATTTTCCAATGCTCGGTTTTGTACGTGTGATATGTATATGTGTGTTGTGACGTCAGCGCGGTAAATGTAGAGGGACGCGCTAGGATGAAGAATAGAGCTTACCATGGACGAGAGGGCTGTCGGTCGCATATAGATTTTGTTCCAATGTAAAACAAAAATGAATCTATTTTAAATTTTAATTTAACTTTACAAAAAGGGCTCTCATAATGTTCTTCGACCGACAGAGCCCCTCAGAACCGAAATATAGGTTCGTATGTAATTTTCCTTTAATTGGGAGATTGTAAAATTGAATTGCTGGTTGTATGTCTATGGAGTTTTTAAATGTAAAAAGCCAGCTTAAAAGTAATAGATCTGTATCAATCTCCCCTGGTATATTCTATTGTGAAAAGGTTATTAAATTTGAGTAATATCTATGCTAAAAGATTTTCAAGCTAGATATATTGTGTTGAAACAAATTTAGAAAACCTAACTCATGATTAAAGGAGTTAGAATTGCCATTTTTGGAAAACTGTATTTAAATTACAAATTATGTCTTATCTGTGCTTCATAAGAAAATTAAAGAACGTTCCTTTACTATAATGAAATATATAGAGTCTTCTTTTTACGTGCTATTTTTTACTTGTCATTTATTACTTCCAGCCATTGAGTTGTAGTTTCGCTTCTCACCAGGGAGACGGATCTGAACTCTGGAGTTAAGTACTTACCACTATGGGATTAATGTGTTATACATGTTTTATATAAACTAACTTTATACATTTGAATGTGAAAGCAGAAGAGTCTTTTAACACTTAGAAAACGCTTTTACATTTGGGCCAGCCGAGTGGTCTGGGCCTTCAACACCCCCTTCTAGGAGGGTTCTGAGACTATGACCAATTAATCAACTGTTTATGTTGTTACTAACAAATTATGTTTAATTTTAGATTGTCTAAAGTTCATATAATCTATTAGCCAATAAAGGCATTTAAATATGTCCCTTTCAGGCTCTCCTCAATATCAAGGAGACCTCATTCATCTTTAACTTTTTGCTTACGGGTGGGTCAGAGTCTATCCCAAACAAAGAACAGAACAGTTCGATCCCCCCTTTGCAGGCATTGGCATCCACGGACGCCAATGTCTGAAAAAGGGGACATTGGCATCCTTTGCGGATCCCTTTGCGGACATTGGCGTCCAAGGACGCCAATGTCCACAAAGGAGGATTGAACTGCTTGGGATAGGGTATGTCAAATACCTGTCTTTTTGAGAGGTTCTTTGTTTGGGATTGACACTGTGCCACCCGTAAGCAAAAGGTTAAAAAAAGTTGACTCGTAACTAGCCACAAAGTAGGTTCTAAAATTTACAGAACATTTTATTTGTTTTTTTTACCATGATGGAAATAGTAAATTAGCTCTCTTTTGTACACCACTGCATGAAAGAAAATTAACTGGAGTGTGGATCAACTTTCCCGTACTAGAATCCATTTTACAGCAACTTGTAATTTTTTTCCATGCAAATTTTACTAGAAAAAATTTGAAAACCTGTATCTCGTTCCAATCATCACAATTTTAACATGTTACCCTTCATTTCAAAAGACTTTAAATAATTTTTCGATTGATACTAAGTTTGATAATGTACCCCCCCCCCCCCCCCCCCCCCCAAGAGGGCTAGCATAATTGTATTGTGGCTCCTTTTTGCTACAATTATTGAAACTATTAAATTTCGTGATCATTGAGCCATAAATAACTCCTTAATGCATGATTATGTAAAAATTTTGTCCTTTACTGCCATGCTAAGAAAATATAACATTTTGAAGTTTTTGATTGAATTAAAAAAAATTCTATTTAGTTCCAGATTTTTTGTTAATAAAGCCAAATATAAAGTTTCGTGTAAATCCATTAATATCTGTGGCTGCTATTGTATACATAAGAAATGGACCACAGACATCAATCCAAGAATAGTCAAAATGTGTTCAGGAGGTCCTTAAACATATGTTGGTGTCAAAATTTTATCAATACTACATATGAGAAAGTCAAAATATTGGTGAACATAAAACAGAATTCATTGCAAATTTATGACAATAATACAATAATTAAAGGAACGATTGATGAAGAACAAATAAATTTTGAAGTATTAGGTTCCTAATATGACAAATTAAGCATGTTATGACTGTGTATTCAATAATAAAAAGACTAAATTATTTTGTATAGATATTTAAATGAGTAATTAGTAAGTACTATCTTGTACTAAATTTTTGTAAGTATTTTATTTTTTTTTAACTGAAAGGTATCTGAAAACCAGGTAACTATTTGTCCTGATCACAAGTTAACACTTTATATAATACATCAATACAATATTGAATATTGTAACATATTACACATTAATACAATATTGAATATTTCACGAAAAATAAAACCGTTGAATGTTTGAGAGTAAAAACCTAAGTGGACCCCAAATGAAAATTATAAGCTTTAAATTCGCCAATATTGATATTGACAACATTCTCTGTGTAACCCTGAGCATATACAGCAGACAATATAGAAGAAAAGTGGTGGTTACCCTCACCCAATAACACAGAAATTCTTCTGTATTGATGTCTTCTGTCATAGGGAATGTTAATACAATTCTATTTGCAGTTCTCCTTATATCGGGCTCATTTCTATGACAAGAAACAGAAAAGATTGGACCAATGTAGGAAAATATATTATAGGAAAGATAATATTTCAAATATCTTAATATACTCCCTTCCTCTTTCTCATACATTAATATTTTATACTATTAAGGTCCACTTTTTACATAATACCCACCATTGAATAAAAATTATATAATTTTTCTGTAATGATGATACATCCCTATGTTGAATTTCTCTATTTTCATTTTTATGTTCAAATATTAATCAGTTCTAAGGAATCAACTAGTGCCACCAAGTATGGCATCTTTAAAATTTCTGTTTTTCAAATTGTAACAGGTCAATTAAGATAATGAATCAGATGCTTTTAAGTTGATTATGCTTGAATACCATTTTGATATTTTCCTGTATAACAAAGTCTAAACTATCATCTTCCTACACAGACTACTGCTATAATTTTCTCAGTAATTGTCATTGTTTATTGACAGAGAACAGTGTTATCAAGAGCTCATATTTTCAATAATGCTGGTTCTCATTGTTAATTAAAAAAATTGTATCTATCTTTAGCTTTTTACATAAATTCTCTAAGTACAAACTTTCATATGGATATACGTATTAGTTTTGAGTTTGTACACATATACACACATTCACAGATCGTTTCAAAAGTGTTTGAAATAAGTTTAGGTCTTAAAATATATATTTTCATCAAAATTTTAAACTACAAACTTTTTGGGAAAAAATTACTTCCTCTAAGATAGTATGTTGTTGTTGTTGTTGAGACCCAGACCGTCCGACCTACCAGAAAGGTGTAAGGTAACTGTATGGACGGCCGGGAAGTGCCACCCAATTTAGACCGGAACCCAGTGGGGGAGGCATCCACAGGGACCGTACCCTCCTTCCCCTACCACCAACCTCTCGGAAGGACTTACGGACCCACATGTTTAACGTGATCGTACTCCGCATGAACACGGCGGCATTTGTGGTAGCGTGCAAATTCTAAGATAGTATGTGAAAGTTTAAAATAATTACCATGGGATATCAAACCTCCCAAGACAGTTACCACTCCTGATAACAATGGAAAGTAAGGGCTCCAACCAATATCTGTGGCATGTGTGATTAATATATCTCCACTCTGAAAATAATGTAATCAATTACTAAAATCATCTAATTAACATTTACATTGTTGCAGTAAAAAAAAAAAAAAAAAAAAAAAAAAAAAACACTTATACTAACTTTAATTTCAGATGCCTCTTCTAATGATAATACAACAAGAGCTTTTCCTTTAACCTTTCCTTGACAGACGGGGTAACCTGAAAATAAAATATAACACAATCTTGTATGGATTTTAAAATAATCTAAATTTCCATTTCTTCATGACAGTGCTTTTCTCATCAGAGGAAATCAAATTTGCATACAGTGATATTACAACTTAACACCAGAACGACGGGTATTTTGAACTACCTAGAACAATGGGCAGCAGTCAATTTGACTGCCATAGAAAAAATACAACATACCTTTAATTCAAAACTAAAACATCCTAGTTACAGTATTTAGGATGTTTCTTCAACACATTTTTTCTTTTGTGTTTTCAATAACTTTAAGAAAATAAGAAAAGTCATAAAATTTCAATGGGCTGGGATTAGCCGTTTTAGAGGAATTGTTTCTCAAAGTAGTTATGCAGTCTTGTTCTGGTTGATATTAAATTTTATGTGGATGTAATTGTATAATGTTACACTATTTATAATCTATTGTTAAGTTTTTTCAAGTGTGTGCTTTACATTATTCTTCAGCTAGTGCTAGACTGATGACTTTAGAACGTGATTAAATCAGAAAAGTGGCGGAGTAATTTCAGTATATTCATAAATATTTATAGTTTTTAAAATAAACTTTAAATGGTGAAAATTCTTAATAAACTTTGAAGAGAAAAATAGTAAGATTAAAACAGCACAAATGCATTTCATCAGGTTTGATTAGTAACTGAGTAAAAATATTTCTCTTGTAATGTAGGCGTGCACTCATACCTTTAAAAAAAAAAAAGCCGCAGCAATGGTACACAAAGGCAATAAAAAGTACTTGTTACCTTTCAATACTTGTTACTTTTCTATATACTTGATTTTTTTATGTGTGTGTGTGTATGAGAAAGAGAGAGTGGCTAGTATGCACATACTGTGAGGCTAGTATGCATATACTGGTTAAATTTTTTAGAAAGTGAGAACTAGTTAAATCATGCAAAATATTGGGAATTAATAATGAAAAATGTTTAGATTAGAAAACAAAATGTTACACATTTAACTCAAATGCCAAAGAATCTTGCTTATTAGTTCACATCCTAACTTTAACTGGGAATAATAAGATATAGCATTATTTAATACACACCATGCTAACGTTTTGTGTAGTACCAGTAGTTAAAATGTTAGTTCATTACTGAGTTTTACCCCTTATATTTTTCTTGTATGTCCACTTGTATGGAAGAATATAATGCTAAAGCAAATAGAGGCTACATTTATGTGTTAGAAAGGAGCTAAATAGACAGTGAGGGATAAAGTGAAACTATTAAAATCTGCAATGGTGCTGCATCAATAATGAGTGCAGTAATAAATTTGATATTCCATGATAATTGGAATAAGGAGTACTTCAAAAGTTAACAATATTCTCCTCTCCCAGTATATTCTGGGAGGCAAGTGTTCTATTTTGAAACTGAAATGGTTGGTGTTAAAAGAGCTTTATCACCCATCAAAGGAGCCCCGGCCACTCAAATTGCTGCTCGTGCCCTAGGGCGAGTCGGATAGTCTGGGTTTTGGACCCATCAAAAGGGCAAGCATCCCACTTACAGTTATGATATTCCTGGTGAAATACTGAACCCTATTAAAATTGAATTTTATGAGGTTTTATAAATATGGGTATAAATTGAATTGAAGAACTTAGAAAGAATAAATATGACGGCACATTTATAAAGTTATTGTCATTAGAGCAAATGTCAAATGCCCAAAGTAAAATTTTTAGATGTCTCAATATTACTAGATAAAAATTTTAACGAAAGTAAATGCACAATAATTTATTCAGATAAAACACAATAGAAATTATGTTTCAAATAAACAAGAAATATAAAAAGATATATTACACAAATTTTAAAATACCTGTCAGTGTGAAAGATGCAGAATACCTTGAATAATCATGCTGAATTTGAATCTAAAATAAAAATTTCAAAATATAAAAATTTCAGTAAAGATTTAGAAAACATAATTACAATATTCTGGAAAACTTTTGTTAAAGTGCTGCGGATATGCTTTAGAAATTAAATATAAACTTCTAGGACTATATCTGCTAGTTATCTATTACAAATATGATTTTTTATTTTAATAAGTGCATATGTTTTTGAGTTATGTCCACAACTGATCGATATTCCAAATATGTTAAAGCAAGAAGTCTTAAAATGTGTTTTGCCATTAAAATTATGATTTTGAGAAATTTCTGAGAAAACAATATCTACTTTATACTATAGTACAGTAAAAATGGTGATTAAATATTTAAAGAAAAAATTACATTTACTTTTCAAAGGGGAAAAAAAAAAGAAATGAATGTTAATTCTTTTTAAGTGAGACATGTTGCTTCACTTGAAAAATAAAGTGATATATAACTTTATCTTAATGTACAATATAAAAAAATGCAATATAATAACAATTACTG
Source organism: Amaurobius ferox (assembly GCA_951213105.1). Classification (NCBI taxonomy): domain Eukaryota; kingdom Metazoa; phylum Arthropoda; class Arachnida; order Araneae; family Amaurobiidae; genus Amaurobius; species Amaurobius ferox. The sequence continues at coordinate 159,357,216 of OX578137.1, forward strand.
TATTAGAATAGAAGCACTATTTAAAAATAACAAACTATATGAACCTACTGCATAAAATAAGTAATACATTTTTACATTTATAGGGTAAAAAAAATTAACAAAATTCCATTGAAAACTTTACAATAGAAAAATGTCCATGAAAAAGAAATAAAGTGCAATCTTGCTTACTGGTTTTGGTATACCTTCCATTATTTCTGGAAATTTTAAATCATTCAGCTGCGGATGGAGACGCCTCCTGCGCACAGCTCTAGAAGTAAGGAATAGATATATATGAAATGGAGATAAAAATTTCAATAATGGCAAAGAGAGCATTGAATAATCTGTATTAAAAATTAATTGAAGTAGTAAATACTTTAACAATTATATCAAAAGTGTAAGTATTAGAAAACAAATAAGAACAAAATCTGATGTGAGCAGCATATGACATTCTCTGTATATAACACAATGAATTTACTTCTTTTGCAGTGAAATAATGGTGTACAAGATCCACAGTACAATGATTTTGGCATTGAATTAACACCACATAAATTGAAATTGGGTACTTTTGGCAACCTATGATTTTAAACAAACTGACTTATTTATACTCATGTTAAAAATCCTCATCAAAATGCAAAACGGTTAATGAATATCCCATAAAAAATTACTATCAGCAAAGTGTTTAGCAACGTAATACAATACTAGTACATAAAGTATCTTCTCTTGTGAATGGAATGAACTAGATCACAGAGAACGATGTTAACAGAATTGTTGCATGTAGAAAGTAAACGTATTGGATACATACTACTTTTTTTATGTAATATTTTAATAAATTGATTTGAAAAACAGAATTTTAAAATTGGTGTTATTTATTTTCTAATGAAAAATTATGTTAGAAACAATTAGTTATTTATCAATATTGAAGATTCTGATTTTTTAAAAAATTCATTTGAAAATTGGGAAGGGGGGGGGGGGGGTCTGATCATTCGATTGCATTTAAAATCAATTGAGTTCCAGTATTTACTGATTGCAATAATTTTACCAAATTATTTTTGAAATGCTTCATTTTCATTTGCCAGTTATCATAATCACAAACACACATGTAGATGTCACCTGTAAAATGTTCGATTTGAGTTCAGGCAGTGGTGTATGCAGGATTTTGATTTGGAACGGGGGGGGGGGGGTTGCTGAAGCTCGGTTTGGGGGCTATATTAAGAAATGTGTATTTAAACTTATGTTTAAGTACATATTTGATTAATAATCCAAAAGAAACATATTTAATATCACATTGAAAAGCAAGATGTTATCAAGAACTAAATATTTTTCAGCATAAATCAATTAACTGCAGTGTGGCTCAACTTTCTTCATACCATAATTCATTTTTTTTTCAAATTTTACAAGAAAAAATTTAAAAGGCTTGAAAAAATCTTTTGATTGATATCAAACTTGACAATGTATACTATCCAAGGAGGAACTAATGATGTCATGAACAAAAAAAAATGTATTGCAGCTATTTTTCACAACAATGATTGAAACTATTAAGTCTTGTGATCATTAAGCTACAAATAAATCCTTTTATGCATGATTATGTCAAATTTTGTCCTAAGCTGTCATGTTAAAAAAATATAAAATTTAGAATAAAATTCAAAGTTTTCCTTCGAATTGAAATTTTTTTTGTCTAGTTCTAGATTTTTTGATAAAGCCGGATATAAAGTTTCGTGTACACAAGAAATCAACCACAGACATCAGAAAAATGACAGACAATGATGGACATCACTCTAAAAATAGTCAAAACATGTTCAGAAGGTCTTAAAACATATATTGGCCTCAAAATCGAAAACTTTTGGGAAAACAATACTTTCTCAATACATATGAGAAGTAAAAATAAATTTGCCTCTCTTCTTCTACAGCATTACCATTTTACTAGAATTAAAAAATGCAAGCATGGTTTGTGTTTGGCAATGAATGAGCTGGCTTACTAAAATTCGTGAAAAATGCACCACACAGCATTAATTACTTATGATCAATGAACATGAGGAAAGTATTTTTTTTTTTAATTCATATGTGCATTGTCCACCATTTTATTATGAGTTCCAATATAAATGAAACACATTATAAAATGAACATGTAAAAAATTTATTGAAATTTATTATTTTAACAAAAAAAAGAATGAAAAAAATATTTTTAATTTTAAAATTTTTGTTACCTTATCATTTAATTTCCTTTCACAATTTTATTGGGGGAGGGGGGGGGGGAGAGGATATAATCCCATTAGACTCCTTGTGTACATCCATGAGATCTTGAGATCAGGGATCTTAAAACATTGAAAACTCAAATTTGACTTTTCGACCATGTCACAATACTTTCTTATCCATCATACTATGTACGCATGGAAAGTGACAAGCAAATATCTGTTTAAAAACCTTTATCACCAATTATCAATGTACATATAGTAAGCTATTTATATGTCAAAGTGCAAGGGATTGGAAGAAAATTTGACAAAACCAAAGTTGATATCAAACAAACACATCATCATTGATATCAAACAAACACATAATTAGTATTGTATCATTTAAAAGTTCAAAATTTATCATTATATATAGATCTTACTAAATGCAAGGTCTACTGTAGTTGTTTTGCACATTTATTCTTTTATTTTGGATTTTATGATTTTCAAAAACTATTTTATAAAAAATAAGAAAAAAAAATACTTCTATTTTTTTTTATATATATACAAAAATTTAATTAGGGTACAGCATAAGTCATCTAATAGCAAAATTTTTGAAAATAGGATGGGTAGTTCAGCTTTAGTGGATATATCCATACATACACAACAATAACATACATACACAGATGTTATGGTAAAACTAATGCTTCAAGATGTTTCATATAGTGTCCGAAAGAAATAGAAAATCAACAGTTGGTCATAAAAGTATATGAAGTATTAAAAACATTATTATTGCTAGTTGCCGCCTCAGAACTGAAAATTTCATAAAAATTTAAAATTTAATTTTTTATATGGCCCTCAACAAGAAAATATCAATTAGTGAAATTTGCATTGTGCTTAATTAGGGCAAAAGAAATTTACCCAGTATATCTTGATGAAAAACTTGCTGAAATATTCAAATTATAGCTATTAGGTATTTTTTGTTCGATTGCAATAAACCAGCAGTAAATTCAATTGTTCAAAATTAAATGATAACAAATTTCAATGGGCGATTTTCCTGTTTTAAATAGATTTATACATGTTTTCCATATTTACAAAGCTATATCTTCATATTTGCAATTCAGATAAAAAGTAATAAGTCACAAATTTCAATTATAGATATTTCAGCAAACTTTTTATTTAAAAGTATCAGGTAAATTTCTTTAGTTCCATGAGCTGTACAAATTTTACTAATTGGTGTGTTTTTGATTGGGGGTGGGGCAGCATATAAAAAATTTAATTTTACATTTTTATAAAATTAGCATAAGTAACAGTTCTGGAGGGGGGGGGGGAATTATCATAACCAAATTTTACTTTGTTTGCTGATTATTTTTTATATTTCATTTTACTTCTATGACCAACTGTTGATTTCATATCCTTTTCAAACACTTTTTATGAAACACTTGGCATAATGCACAAAATGTGTAAATCATTGGAAAATTATTTTGAATTCTTAACTCGGTTACAATATTTTCTATATACATATACAATGCATTGTATAAAAAGAAAATAAAAGTATGAATTTTTTGTCAGTGGAGTAAGTCATGTGTTCATGAGATTTCAAAACATTCCCTCATTTTAAGTTCAATTAATTCTTATTAAAATTAGCTTAATGAGTACTACAAGTCTAAAACTAATACTTAAAATAAAAAAAAAATGAAAACAATCTTACTTAGATACTAGGCCAGGTTTCTGAGAGGTTAAAACTTCTATAACTTCTTCCACAGCCAGGAAAAATACAAGCTCACTGTCAGGCAGCATACCTTCTTCAACCATCAGATCTCCAAGATGATAACAAGATTTTCGTAACCAATCTACTGTTTTGATAAGCATTGACTGAAACAAAAAAAATGAAATAAAATCATGACAATTTTTTTTCACTTAATGATTTTAAATCAATTGTTCATTTTCAAAAGAAGATATGTCCATATTTTTTTCCAATTTATTTTTATTTTTTGCAGTTTAAGGTAAAACAGAGGTGTTTATAATCACCTATGAAACAAGACAAATCCAACATTTGTTGCTATAGTAATGCGACCAATGAAAGAAGAAAGATTTTGAAAGGATAACAAGATTTTCATAACCAATCTACTGTTTTGATAAGCACTGACTGAAACAAAAAGATGAAATAAAATCATGATAATTTTCTTTCACTTAATGATTTCAAATCAATCGTTCATTTTCAAAAGATGATATGTCCATATTTTTTTCTAATTTATTTTTATTTTCTGCAGCTTAATGTAAAACAGAGATGTTTATGATCGCCTATGAAACAAGACAAATCCAACATTTGTTGCTATTACAATGTGACCAATGAAAAAAGAAAGTCATAAAGTAATGTAGAGAACTCTTCAGATATTGAAGCAGGAAATAAAAATTTGTATTTTATATATAGCTATTCGGTATATGATGTATATTCATTTTTTTTTTTCTATCTAAAAATTTTTTTGAATATCTATGAAGTATGCATTGATATGTATGTAGAGCAGGCATGATATTATTAAAAAGTGATCTAATTACCCTATTTATTTTCAACACCTGACAAATCATTTCAGTTTATTCATATATTCTTGTGTATTTGTGTGTGTTTTGAAATTACATAAATAAGCTTTTCATCCAAAATTGCATTATCTGCAATGATATAATTTAATTTTTTTAATAAACTAGGGGGCTCAGACCCCTGCTCATCAACCCCAGTAACTTACTTCACCTCCTATTCGCTAATGCTCACCTCTCAAGTACTTTCGTGCCACTTGCTATACAGGCATAATTACCCCTTTGATACTGTCCCTTGTTAAATGACATTCACCAGCCCTAGAGCTTGTTTCACGAGCATTATCAATCTGGTCAGTGTACACAACAGCCTACTTGTCCTATGCTTGTGGATACTTCCAAAATATTTCTCAACTCAAAACACTTTTTATGACTCTGAAGATCATTTGGAAAGAATCTTTGAGGTGTCGAACTGTCGACCATTTGGAGGCTGGGCACATATTGACAGAAGTAACAAACTTTAGTTTTGTGTCTTATGCAGTCATATTTGATTTTCAGTTAGTATTTATGGATTATGGTGCTATGTAATCACCTACCCCACCCCCCTGAAAAAAAATTCATTCAATTATAGTGAATAGTTGAAAAATCATTGTTTTTGTATATGTAAAGCTAATTTTGGACAACAGTGAACTTAATAGAAATCAAGTTTGAAAAACATAATAACAATAAGTATACATCGATAATATTTAGAAACTCAAGAGAATATTTAAAATACACGAAAATTAGAATTAAATAATTAAGTTATAAATCATTAGCAAAAAAAAAAAAAAAAAATTAGACTAGTTTTCAAAAGCAAAAAGATATAGATATATATATCTACATACAGGGTGATCGAAAAATGTCTGGACAAATTTTAAAGGGGGTTAGAGGGGACGAATATAAAAAGATTCGAAGTACAATGCGCGTCCGGAAATGCCGTGTAAAAGCCCTGGAGAGTAAAGAAAGTGGAAAGATAAAAGGAAAGAGACACAAACAAATGTAACAAGCCATTTATTAAATCAACGTGTCACAGTAAATGCTCGAAAGAGTGACCACCAACCATAATACAAGCTTCACTTCACCGCCGCATAGAACTGTGTACCTTAACAAAAACACCAGCCATGTCCTGCACATCTCCAGCAGCAACAGCCAATCTCGCGACGAGATCGTCGTCGGAGTCCACAGGGGTATCGTAGATGATGCTTTTCAAGTGGCCCCACAGAAAGAAATCCAAACAGGACAGATCTGGTGATCGTGGCGGCCAGGGAACAGGTCCACCTCGACCAATCCACTGATGTCGATAAGTAGCATCCAGGTAATTCCTGACTTCACGGCTAAAGTGTGACGGCGCTCCATCGTGCTGGAACCAGATACGTCTCCGGATGCACCGAGGCACAATGGCCAGCAGTTCGGGCAAGATCTGTTGCAAGAAGATGGGGTACTTCGGGTCGTCCAAGTGATGAGGTAGGATGTACGGCCCAATCACGTATTTGTGCACTATAACCGCCCACACATTGACACTAAATCTCTGCTGGTAAGTAGACGGTCTTGTAGCATGCGGATTGTCATACCCCCAAACATGAGCATTGTGACTGTTAAACAAATCCTCTCGAGTGAACGTTGCCTCATCCGTGAATAACACGTATGAAGGAAAGTTGGGCTGTACAACAGCCTGTTGTAAGTACCATCGCGAAAAGTTTACATGGAGAGGAAAATCTGCCTCTATCAATGCCTGCACCCTTTGTAAAAGGTATGGGTGCATACGTTCGCCATGCAAAATCGCCCATACAAGTGACTGTCTGACACCCAGTCTACGGGCAACAGCTCTCGTGCTTGTAAAAGGATTGTGCTCAACCTCACGTAAGACATCTTCTTCCACTCGCACTGTTCTCACTGAGCGAGGCCTGCCCACATCATGTCTGCTGGCATTAAAGGACCCGCTTTCGCAAAGCTGTCTGTGCACTTGCTCGAAAGTTTGACGATTCGGTATTTCTCTGTTGGGAAATCGTTCCCTGTACAACCTTTGCGCAGCTCTCCCATTTCCATTCGCAGCTCCATACGTCAGATGGATATCTGCTAGTTCAGCATTCGTGAAGTGCTGCATGCTGTATGAAATCACAGCGGGAATGACAGCTTCTTGCATTGCCGACTTGTTTTGACTGCCCTAGACAGTGCCCTCTACAACCTTCACCTGGCATTTCTGGACACGCATTGTACTGGGATTCCTTTTATATTCGGCCCCTCTAACCCCCTTTAAAATTTGGCCAGTCATTTTCCCATCACCCTGTATATATATATATATATATATAATAGTTTGAAATTCCAATTATATATATATATATATATATATATATATATAATTAAATGTAATAAATAACAGTTTATGTTTTTCTAGCAATAACTACCTTATTCTAAATAATAGTAAAGAATTAAAGAATAAATTAACATCATTAGGTAAACTAATTAGATTTCAAACTTTTGACTTTAAATATCCTTTTAATAATATTAAGATCTCTGATCTTTATGTAGTAATTTTAGCTCTATATAATGCTTATATTACTAATCAATCTACTCATACTATATTTACCAATTTTCCTAAACTTCTTCACTTTGTTCTTTTTAATAATTATATATTGCAAGGTAATAAATTATACTTACAAATTTCAGGGGTTCCACAAGGTGGCTGTAGTAGCAGTATATTAGCTAATTTATACCTTTATCATTCTGAAAAATCTTTTACTCCAACAGATTATAAAATTTACAGATATGTTGATGATCTGATTAGTTTGGTTTTTACAGACAACTGTGTCATAGATATAGATTTCTATCTGGATAATTTGGAATTAATTCCTAATGAAGCTACTATTAGCAATAACATTAATTTTTTGGATTTAAATTTAATTATTGGACCTACTAATAGGATAGTTACTAATTTATATGATAAAAGAGACTATTTAACTTTAACATTAATAAAATATTACCATTTAATTCCCGTAACTCGATTCAATTGTTTAGAAATATTATACTTAATCAACTTTTTAGAACTTATAAATTATCAGATAAGACATTTCATGCTATGCATATTAATAAGCTAAAAATTACCAGCAAATTATATAAATATCTAGCATATTTAGTAAATGGTATAGTTAAAAAGTTTGGAATGGTTGAATATACTTAAATTCTCTCCTTAGTATCTTATGTTAGCCAGACATCCACTTTCTCTTGAATAAGCATTACCATGTATTTACATCCCCTTATAATTTAGCCTCTATGTTTTCTATTATCATCTGCTCCATTATTTTGTAGCTCATACTGTTGAATATCACTTTTTATAGCCTTTTCACATTACTACTATTTATTTCTCATGATTGGCAATAGCAGTTCTCAACTTTTTACTTTTTGCGATTGGCAACATTGGTCTCTTTATTCAAAGCTCCAATGGATCAGACATTATGCAGTGTTTTTTCAGGTATTCTTGTTTCCTATAATTTTTCAATCTTTATGCATGTAGCCCAAGTTATCACTGTTTATAGATATAATTTATCACTGATATCAGAAACATGCATTTTGTGTTCATTTTGATAAAATACTTGGACTTGAAGAAAAGTTTTATCGAAATGAACAATTCATTTGTTTAGGTCTAGGGCTTGCCCACGTGTAAAGCTTTAATGCTTGGATTTTATTTGATTTTCTATTATCGATTCCTTTCCATTGATATTTGTTGTTTGTCTTCAGCTTGATGACTAGACATTTGCATTTTATTTTCCACTTGATTGATGATTCTCTGTTTGATACTTTTTTTATTTGTTAGGCATTTTTCTTTTAATGTTCGGATTATTTGAGTTGCAACTTCTCTCTATTCTATCATTGGATTTTCAAACTATTATATATATATATATATATATATATATATATACATATATATATAAGTTGAAATGTTTTAATCGAAAACTATGCATAAACTACGATAAGTACATAAAAACCCTTCTCTAGCATATCTGTTACAAATAACTAACTATAGACCAAGGCAAAGGATAAAAATAGTAGGTAACTTATCACTATAATGGTATGGGGATGAAGGGAATATTAGTATGCATAAATCACAATTAAATAGGTATATATATATATATATATATATATATATAAAATGAAAAGGCAAAAATGAGAAAAGGCAATAATAATTAGTTCAAGATTAAAGAACAAGACATGGAGAACAATCAGTTGAAACCACATAAAAAATAGCAGTTAGTTTGAAATTGCATTGTCACCAGGACAGCCATATAATTCGAATTAAAACTGATAGAATAGCCAGTTTCTGACAATGGCGATAATATTTGTCTATGGACACCGTTGGAACTGTCTACTGGCTAGTGGAAGGAGATATAATAAAAACTAAATGAATTAAAAACCAGAATTATAAAAAACAAATATAAACTTACAGGTATAGTCACCATGTGTGAGTCGAAATGTTTGCAGGGGAACATATGTCAGAGCATTTTACATCTCTTCGTTAAAGTGAGTGGATACCGGAATGAATATACTATTGAACGTGAGTGAAAATTTTTTTGAATGAAAACTTTCAAATATAGTAATCAGTATAGGACTCAGGACAAGTGGAAAATAGTTTTTCAAAAATAGTAAATAGTATCAGACTCAGGCCTAGTGGAAAGTTAGGTGATAAGAATGAGTGAAATTCACAAAATGAGTTATCCAATCAAGGATAAATAATTCAATTTTAAAATTACTACATGGTGTATTTAAAATTCTTAATAATATTATTTACAAATACTTCCGGACAGTGGTAATTTTGACAAATACGTTTAAGATTATTGATGTGGAGATAGTGAAACTGGGGATCAGAAAGTCGATGTATTCAAAATAGCTGGTTTAAAATGATGTTTCTAAACAATTGAATAGAATTACAAGATTAATGTGATAGCAGCTTAATGATAGTAAAGTTATAAAAATCTTTTTTATCATATAGATTGGTAATAACATGATTATGGTGGGTATCTAAATTTAGGTCTAAATAATTTACAGTTTGACTAACACTGGGCTCATTAGGGATTAATTCTAAGTTAGATGGGTAAAAATTAATATTAAATGAATAGGAATCATCAATGATACTACATATTAAGTAGTCAACATAACGATATATGATACATGAATTAGAGAAAAAATGACATTCATTTTTTCTCATTTAATTTATATATATATATATATATATTATAGACTTTGTAAGAACATATGTACATATATAAATTTACTAACTTTGGAATTTTCCCTGAGACAAACATATTTTCTGCTATAGGGCAACACAAGCTTTAAAAATTGCCTATAAAAATAATTTGAGATTACATAATTACAAAATACAGTTTAATTTTAGATACAGCAACATATCAGTTAAACATCAATCGATCAATACAATTTAAGAGACTTTGCTAATATATTTCCATTCTTTGAAATTCCAAAATTTTCTGCACATGCTTATGAAATTAGGTAAATTGCATTTCTTTAAGATAAAGTTATAAGTACCTTTTTATACAAAATGCAAATATTTACAATGTAGCAAAATTAAACACACATTCACAACAGAAGGTCTTTATTTCACTTCCTATAAGACGTACAAAAGTTTAAAAAAAGGCCATAGCGCTTTTGAGCATAAGTACGCTCTTCATCAGTGGCTACATGGAAATAAAGTTTGAATCGTTCATATATAGACTAGATATAGCGACAAAATTTGCATAAATACAATTTACAAAAGAACTACGTTTGGACAAGGATGAACCGTAAACAATTTTTTTTTTTTTTTTTTTAGAGTTTAAAAAATTTCAACAACAAAACAACAGCATATTAAATTACAATTTAATTACAGAAATCGAAAAAAAAAAGGGGGGGGGTGGGAGGGTAGCAATCAAGCATACTCCCAAAGAGGAAGACGTCAAAGATAACTTTGCAGAGGCTTGAATTGCATGGAGTCGAGAATGAGTCGCCAAGCGTAACTCAAATTCATAACAGGGTCAAAATTACAAACGGACTCACGGTAAATATAAATAAAAAGGGATTCAAAAAGGAGAATATTACGAGGGACAAACATTAAAAGCACGATTAAAATAAGCATAAAAAGAAGCTTTTTTAGAGGAAAGAGAATGGTAAGAATTAGCAGGAATACAAGAATTAGTAAAAGAGCTTCTTTTTATGCTTATTTTAATCGCGCTTTTAATGTTTCTTCATCTATCTCTGCTTTAAGTGATGAAATTGAATTTATTTTTGGCCTTGGCCGTGAGGCTGCCTACTCCTTTGAGTTTATTTATAAAATTTTCTTCCAAGTTCGCCGTAAATATACCCTTTTTGATACTAAACTTATTGCCTTAAAAGATCGTTTGACTTATAGGTCTAGTTTTCCATACAATCCTATGATTTTCGGCCCCTTTACCCATTTTTGTTCTGAGTTTGGTTTCAGACCTGCACATTCTAATATTTCTTCTTTATTTAACTGTATTCGGTCTGATAAACTGGGTGATAGGGATGACTTTAGAAGCTTTGCTGGGGTGTATATTGTTCCCCTGTTGTCCAGCAATGGTAATTTTAAATTTTATATTGTAAGTACAAAACGCACCGTTGGCATCCGTTTAGCAGAACATGCTTGGGATGTCAGGGATAGTAAACTTTCTACAGCTCTTGCTCAATTTGTTATTAAAGATAATTTTCAGCCTCTTTTTGAAAAGACTTTCCTTTTGATGCGTTGTAATAACCCTCGTGATATTCTCCTTTTTGAATCCCTTATTTATATTTACCGTGAGTCCGTTTGTAATTTTGACCCTGTTATGAATTTGAGTTACGCTTGGCAACTCATTCTCGACTCCATGCAATTCAAGCCTCTGCAAAGTTATCTTTGACGTCTTCCTCTTTGGGATTATGCTTGATTGCTACCCCCCCCCCTTTTTCGATTTCTATAATTAAATTGTAATTTAATATGCTGTTCTTTTGTTGAAATTTTTGAAACTCTAAAAAAAAAAAAAAAAAAAATTGTTTACAGTTCATCCTTGTCCAAACGTAGTTCTTTTGTAAATTGTATTTATGCAAATTTTGTCGCTATATCTGGTCTATATATGAACGATTCAAACTTTATTTCCGTGTAGCCACTGATGAAGAGCATACTTATGCTCGAAAGCGCTATGTCCTTTTTTTAAACTTTTGTATGTCTTATAGGAAGTGAAATAAAGACTTTCTGTTGTGGATGTGTGTTTAATTTTGCTATTTTAACATCAGACGTGATGACAAATTATTTATTTACTTACAATGTATTAAAATTTTTCCTTATAATTTTGACATTGCTAGTAAATTATATATCTGGAATGTATAATTTACTAGCAATGTACCTGTTCTTTGTATGAAATATACAATATAGAGAAACTTAAAATTCACAATATTATGTGCAAATTCCTATAGTATTCTACATGACATTGTTATTTGAATCATCTATTAAAATAATTAATTCTCTTAAAGAGAAGTATAAAAATATCTGTTTTTGTTATACAAAATTATCTTCACAGGCAGATCGGAAGAATAAAACATACTGGTTCTGTTTGTAAACAAATTTACAAAAATTATGAAATTGGATCAATATATGCTGAAATGAGAGCATTATGTTTTTATTCTGTTTCAACAATTGCTAAACTCAATATATGAGATTAAAAAATCTTTGCTAAAATAAAGCAAATGACTTAAGAAACTGAAAATATCAATTATCCCTATAACCTTTCAACCTGAATGATAATCCAGTCAAAAATGTAATTCTAATAAAATTTATTGTTATATAGATTTCTCAATTATTCAAATCGGAAAAGACTTCATAAAAATCGTCTGCTGTATAAACTCCTTGTGTTTAATTCTGTGACTTAGAAACATCCCATTTATTTTCTGCTGCATAAATTCATTGAGTTACTTCCGTTGCTTAGCAACTTTTAATTTTTTCTCTACTGTATAAATTCATTGGGTATAATTCCGTTGCTTAACAACATATTTTTTTTCAAATAAACTTTCGTCATAAATATAGTTTACATAATGCTATCACTATGGGAGATTCGTTTTCCATTAATATCTAGACAACACCTGGTCCTGGACTCGAAACATGAACTAAATTTAATGTGGGGATAGTTTATGGCTAGCTACAAAATTTTATGAAAAATCAGTACAATTGTTCTTTCGTGATGATGAGACAAACACACAAATAAGTAAACAGACAGATTTTCAATTTTATTTATATAGATTAGAAGTTTTTGTCTTGGGTTTTATATAATCAAAAGTGTATCCCAAAACACATTTCAGATTTACTAGATCTATGTTTGTCTATTTAGCACTGATGAAGAGGATCCAATGCATCCTTGAAATAGATGTATGCTGCATCACTATATAAGTTTTGACAATGGTTCGTTCTGTCTTCATCAAGCTCTCTTAATCTACTAGGTCAATTTCCATAATTTTTTTTACATAAAAGATCTTGACCTTCAAATTTACCATATACTTTTGCCAAAATAAAGAACACATTCAAATTTGTAATATGGTTAAAATTTACTTTGCTGGTTTTCATAATCTTTTTTTTTAAACGAAAAGTCTCAACCTGCAGATTAATCTAAATATTTTTGCCAAATTCAAGATCACATTTAAATTATGGCCAAATTATCTTTATTAAGACCATCTGTTTCTAGTATAACCTTGGAATCTACTAATTTTTATTATTTTATTTTTAAGCAAAAACATATTTTCCATAAAATGGGTCTGTATATACCATATTCTGTGTTTGGCCATAAGTCATTTGATAATTTAACAAGAAAAATCAATCATGCTTAAAGCATTGATTATGAAACACTTTCCAACTTCAATGCAATTTTATTTAAACAAATCTAAAATGCAATACATTCCTCGATAATATTTTAAAACTTATCACAGTACTACATTAATTTATTATATTTGAAAACTTAAACCTTCATCGAAAAAAATGAACTTCATTCAAATGACGGCATTGAAATATAAATTGCCTGGTTTAAACATCTCTAAAATGCGATACATTCCTCGGTAATACTTTTAAAACTATCATAATACTACGATAATTTATTATATTTGAAAATTTCATTGAAAACAACTGAAATGCATTCAAATGACGTTATAGAAAAAAATAACACGCCTGGATCTCTCTATAAAAACAGCATTTCATTCATAACATTTACCCATTCATTTCATTCATCACAATACTATAATAATTTATATTATTTAAAAATTAAGACCATGGAGCTACAAGTAATTAAACTCTATGCTTAAAACTTCAACAAAAAAAAATCGTCCTTCTCTTTGTAAAATCAATGAATATTTCATTCATATCAGCAGACTCCATGGGCTAAATAATTTTGTGTTAAAGAAATACAGCAATTCTAATACAACTAATTCTACATATTTTGCTGTTTACATTTTACATAAGTGAAAAATAGGCTTTGTTGTAGAAATAATCAAATTTGGATGATCATTTAAACTCAAATATATTGTAATTGCGTTGTTTCAGTATGTAGTTGCACAGAATTTAAGCAAAAATAAAGTGGTTTTAGGACGGATACAACACTCAATATGAATTAAAAAGAACTTAAAAAATCACGATTTTGAGACAAGATGGATGCCATATATCATTTTGAAGTGGGTCATGTGATCTTTTCATATCATGGTCACGTGATCGCTTCGTATAAGAGGTGTAATTATTATTTTAATTTTTATTTAAAAAACTACTGAATATATTTCGCTGAATTTTTTTTTATATATTTTATGGAACAATTTGAATATTATCTAAAACTTTCGAAGTAATTTGTGAATTTTAAATCCGCTTAAAAAATGTTTGAAAAATTAGGTCCTATAGGGCTCAATGTATTTCATTTTTTCAACCCGGGTTCAATACAAAACTAATTGGGTGATATTATTCATTTACATTCCCAGAGGTCCTACAGACCGTCTGAACAACATACTAAAATTTCATTTTGATTAAGTCATTTTCACGGCAATTATCGTGCTAACAGACAGACAGAATGAACAAAGTCATAAACACTTTCCAACTTTGTTGTAAAGTGTTAAAAAGGTCCTACGGGAAACCAAACACTGAATGTTGTGCATATAAAAAGCTATTTGATGAATGAATTAATTACTCCCAGTTGCAAAAATTTCCCAATGGGTTCAGCTAGTTATACATTAATTTAGACATTGCTTAATTTTTGTTATTTTTTATACAAAGGACTCTTATTTATTGATAACCCCAGCTTTCATGAGCCTTACATTCCTTCTTTTTATGGCAGCTCATTTTTTTTTTACATCAGGTTTATTGGTCAATTTAGCATTGACAAAGGAAATATAACATATCCTCAAAACAGCCGTATGCTGTAATGTATATTAATTTTACTTTATCCTTTATATAAAAAGTTTTTATGTATTGATTGCCATATACTTTAGCTTCAATGGGCCTTGCATTCCTTCTTTTCATGGAGGCCCATTTCGTCTTCTCTAATATTAGGTTTGTTGGTTTGTTTAGCATTAATGAAGGTGATTTAACATGCCCTTAAAACAGCTGTATGCTGCACTATATATTAATTTGTGAGTAATTACATTGCTTAATTTTTCTTTATCCCTTTCAAGATTCTACTGATTTATTGATCAGTCTACTAATGCAGATTGTTGTATTGTGAGCATGATTAAAAACTTTAGTAATCCAATTACGAAAAATATATGAATCACATTGCATTTGCTAGCTATGCGAGAAAACAGGGGAAAAAAATAATAGTAAGAAGAAGAATATACTTGTTAAAACTGCTGATGGGTGTCCTTATTTTAGAAATAATATCCTCAGTAGTCAAAACTTCCTTAGTGGCAATATTCGCAATATTTGGAGAACCAACCATATTCTAGACAGGAAAGAAAATATATCTGCAAATTCACAGTTCTATATATCTACAGTATGCTATATATATATATATATATATATATATATATATATATATATATGTGTGTGTATGTGTGTGTGTGTATATATATATATATAACAAAATTTAATTTCAAAATTTTTTTTACCTGTAAAGTAGGTATCATGCTCTCAGGTTGCATTCCCCAAGATTTTGAATAGATGTCAAACTAAATGAAAGATCCTGAATTTAATAAACAAATATTTAAAAAAGCACAGTTTATTTTTACAGTGAAATTCCCCCCCCCCCCCCCCAATAGCCAGGCACTAGACTTACGTATTTTTGCTCTATGTACGGTCGAAATCGTCAACCATTTAGCCGTCCAGGGACGTTGCCCCAGGCGCACCAGAGGGCGCAGAACACACTGCGCCCACAACACAAAATATCCATGTCTTACATGGGACTCCAACTCATAACGTGGCAGCCAATTAATCGCTGGAAACGCTCGCCATGACCATTTGGCCACCATGTCGACTGAAATGAGCCAACAGTACACAGTGTTTCCAGGTGGTCACCCACCCAAATACTAACCGCGCCCGATGTTGCTTAACTTCGGTGATCTAACGAGAACCGGTGTTTTCAGCACGGTAGAGCCATTGGCTCTTTACAATGAAATTTTGTTAGAATGAATACTGCTTGAATAAATATTTGAAATTAACAAATTTATGAGAAATTACTTTAAAAAATTAAAAATCTATTCTGTGCATGCTAAAAAAACTTTAATTTATGAATTTTGGATAAGTTTTAAAAAATAGTGAATCCAAAAATTAGTTATTCTTGAGAATAATGAATGATATACATATGTATTAACTGTACTTTCATGGGATGTATATTAATTTTACTTAATTGGATGTATTGCTAGCAGGGCTCAAAATAAGATTTTAAAACTGCACCGCAAATACTGCTGTGATCTTTTGCAAGCTAACAGCAAAAACCATTCAGCTCATAGAAATTCTAATTATCAAAAATGATTTCTAAATTTCAATTGCAAAGTTTTCATTAAACATAAAAGAAAATTTTCAACCTTTATATGTCCCTTATTTTGGATTGGTTTTCAGCATTGCATTTTTCCATTACTACAGTTCTTGCTATTGTAATAACGTTTTTGAATATCCTCTTAAATTTGAGCATGAATATGTGACCAGGTGGATTTTACTAACATTGCTACAATAATTTGAATATCAATTGAATTTAATTAAAATAACAGCCAAATAATTTCATTTAACTTTTATATATGTATAGTGGAAATTTTGTACTCAAATAAACAACAAAATACTTTACTTTTATATAACTAGAATTTTATTGTGTTTTACATAAAAATACAAAAAAGTTGCATTGTATTGAAAACTTAAAATAGATTAAATACTGCGGATGTTGGAGAATTTGGTAAAGAAGTCAGGGAAGGTACACATATTTTGTATGTGTACACATTCATTATAATTTTTTCATGATGAACAAACCCTCCAAATACATTATGCCCTATAAGTAAAACTATCGAAATCCTTGAGACATATTTACACAGAACATCTGCTAAAATGTGGTTTAGTTCACCTGACCCCATTTGTTCGCAATTTCATGTAACTATAATGAGCCTCATTAAGAAAAGAAAAGCTGACCCGATTCTTGAAAATATTCTAAAAATGAAGGCATCAACTGGAAGCAGAATTTCATGGGGACTTGACAAACTGAAGGAATCTTCTCTGGCGCTTCCAGAATTCTCGACATTTGAAAATGGCTTGAGGGGTGATTAGGATTGTTGGCTTTCGCTCAGCCATCCACCAGAATGCCAGGGTCCCCGAGTGACAGGAGGCCATACAGAGAAAATTCCATCCTCAGCCTTTTCACTTTATTTTTCAGAAATCCATTAATTTTTAGGCTCCACCACAGTTACAATGTCTTGCTTTAGCGACATCCACTAGGTGCAAAAACCATGCTCGAACTGCAAGTGGTCCCGAGGATGGGAACCACCAGCCTTTTACCTCCTTCCCTGAGTTTTTCAACAAATCTACCTCTCAACACACAGAGGCAGCGGCAAGATGATCCCAGGGAGTTCAGCAAGGCATGCAGCATTTCCTGCTAATGTGCCAAACGTTCTGCCATTGCAACAAGCAGAAAATTGTACATCATTCCAACACAGTGAGCAAGAAAGCCGTACTAGTTAGTAACCCAGCAGAATACAGAATTTTAGAAATTCTGGTGTGATATTATGTTCTTGTTTTGGCAACACTAACTTTAGGTACTTGAAGAATGGCAACACTACTATGTTTGATGTTCCAACTACTAGCGTGCGATACTGCTTTGCCATTTTGTCATGCATCATTCTAGTTGATTAAAGCTTTCTTTAAGTCTAACTCGTTTTCTAATGATCATTTCTATTACAATTTAATCAACTAGATTTCTTGGATCTAAATTCACATGAGATGGAACGACTTCTCAAGCCAGAGAGATTCGACGTGGATCCAACGTGCGTAGGAGCTGAAGCAAAATGGAAACATTGGAAACGGACATTTTCAAATTTCCTGGGCGAAGTTCAGCATTTGACTGAGGAAAATAAGCTTCATCTCTTGTGTAATTACGTGTCGGCGGGTGTTTATCAGCATATCAACGAAGCAGAAAACTACAATACGGCTATTACTGCCCTGGATTCTATTTACGTTACTAAACGAAACGAAATATTCGCCAGACACTGCGTGGCTTCGAGAACTCAACAATCGGGAGAGTCTGTGAGTGAATATCTACAGATACTTAAACAAATGAGCAAAGATTGTAATTTCAAATCTGTTACGGCTGAACAATACAAAAATGAGTATATTAGAGACGCATTCATCCGGGGTTTAAGGAGCACTCGAATTCGAGAACGCCTGTTGGAGAACACTACAATTACGTTGGATAATGCATTCGACCAGGCTAGGGCATTAGAACTGGCAGAACATCACTCCGCTTCATATTCTGCAAATTCGAATTCGGTACCTGTGGCTGCTATGGAGCAGAAAGACGAAAAACCCGAGGAGACTCACGCAACTGCAGCTATACCAGCCCGCACCGGAAAATGCTTTTTTTTGTGGGAATGACTGCCATGTTCGAAACGTCTGCCCGGCCAAGGATGCACTATGTAGAGGGTGTGGAAAGAAAGGTCATTACCAGAGAGTTTGCAAGTCTAGACTGTCGCGCCCCCCGAACAATTCTAAGGCATCAGTTCATACTTTAGCATCAGCATCAATTATCCCCAGTTGTCTCCAAAAATCTATTACTAAAGTGGATATAAATGGAATAGAGCTAAATGCTCTGATTGATACTGGCAGCTCACTCAGTTTTCTAAACCAATCTCTGGTAAAAAAAGTGTCGAATACTAGTGAAGCCATACTTCGGTAGAATAACTATGGCTAACTCTTCCTTAAGCTCGGACATTACTGGCTGTTCCATGATAACGGTAAAATTACAAACTCATTCATATACAAACGTAGAGGTGTTAATCATGAAAAACCTCTGTGCAGATTTTCTGATCGGCCATGACTTACTAAAAAATCATTCTTCAGTTGAGATTGATTTCAACGGTGACAGACCACCTCTGAAAATCTGCTCATTGGCAATTGCTCAAGTCCCCTCTGTCTCACTGTTTGCTAACTTAACCCCTGACTGTAGACCAGTGATCACGAAGTCAAGGCGTCAAACGGAAGAAGATAGACTATTTATAGCTGCGAACGTAAACAGACTACTAGAAGAAGGTGTAATCGAACCCAGTAATTCACCTTGGCGTGCACAAGCATTTGTCGTGAAAGGAGAACACCACAAGCACAGAATGGTTGTCGATTATTCACAGACAATTAATAGATTCACGATGCTTGATGCTTATCCTCTTCCCAGAATTGAAGAATTAATTTCACAAGTGTCTAAATATGAAATATTTAGTACTATTGATCTCAAAAGTGCCTATCATCAGGTACCCATATTAGAATCTGAAAAACATTACACAGCTTTTGAAGCTGAAGGTAAACTGTACCATTTTCTACGTGTCCCTTTCGGTGTGACTAATGGGGTAGCATGCTTCCAGAGAATCATTGATAAAATAATTAAGGATGAAGGTTTAGAAGGCACTTTTCCATATCTTGATGATGTAACGGTATGTGGGAAAAATCAAAGAGAGCATGACTGCAACTTGGAAAAATTCATGATTACTGCTAAGAAATACAACTTAACACTGAATGATGAGAAGTGTGTTTTTTCTACTAAATCGATCAAACTACTAGGATACTTTATCGAGAACAAAACTATAAAACCTGACCCCGACAGACTGGCTCCACTGTTGAACTTACCTATTCCTAAAGACACAGCGTCTCTACAACGTGCGCTGGGCATGTTTGCCCATTATTGTCGTTGGATTCCCACATTCTCTGAGAAGATTCGCCCTCTCTTGGCTAAGGGTCCCTTTCCTCTTCCAGAAGTTGCTGTGAAGGCTTTTGACTCATTAAAGACCGATATAGCTAATGCCTCCTTGTTTGCTATTGAGGACAACATACCCTTTAGAGTGGAAACAGACGCCTCTGAGTTTGCTATAGGGGCTTCCTTGAGTCAAGCTGAACGTCCTGTGGCATTCTTCTCAAGAACTCTGAACGCATCTGAGCAGAAGCATTCCTCGATTGAAAAGGAGGCCTATGCAATTGTTGAATCCCTACGGAATTGGCGACATTACTTAATTGGTAGACATTTTGAAGTTTTTACTGACCAAAGATCAGTCACATTCATGTTTGATCAGTGTCATAACAGTAAAATTAAAAATGAGAAAATCATGCGTTGGAGATTGGAACTTACCTGCTTCAAATTTGATATTATCTACCGACCTGGAAACAGAAATGCAACTGCGGATACTCTATCAAGAATAACGGCGGCTACCAGCCCAGGAGTGAATATAAGAGAATTACATGAGGCATTGTGTCATCCGGGAATCACCCGAATGTATCATTGGATCAGATCTAAAAATTTAGCCTTCTCTTTGGACGACATTAAGAGGGTCATAAACGCTTGCCCCTGTTGCAACGAAGTCAAGCCACGATTCTGTAAAAATGATGGAAAATTAATCAAAGCAACTGCTGCTTTTGAAAGATTAAATCTGGATTTCAAAGGACCTTTACCAACAGTTTCCAGGAACCGCTTCCTCCTGACTGTAGTAGATGAGTTTTCGAGATTCCCCTTTGCAATTCCCTGTTCTGATATCTCGGCGTCTACCATTATAACTCACTTGCAAAACATCTTCTCAATTTTTGGAATGCCGGCTTATATACATTCTGATAGAGGTTCATCTTTTATGTCCCGTGAGTTAAAATCTTTTCTCACTCCACTTGGGATAGCGACTAGCAGGACGACTGCTTACAATCCGCAAGGAAACGGCCAAGTCGAAAGATACAATGGAATCGTATGGAAAACTATCCAGCTGGCACTAAAATCAAAAAACATGTCAATTGAACAGTGGGAAAATGTTTTACAACCTGCCTTACATTCGATTCGCTCCCTACTATGCACCTCCACAAATGCTACACCTCATGAACGAATGTTCTCCCACATTAGAAGATCCTACAATGGTTACTCCATACCTACCTGGCTTACCCATCCAGGTCCAGTGCTAATGAGGAACAACACACGAGCTAATAAGTATGAGCCTATTGTGCAGGAAGTAGAACTCATTGAAGCAAACCCAGACTATGCTTATGTTAGACTCCCAGACGGACGTGAAACCAGTGTCTCTATACGGCACTTAGCTCCAAGAGGGGAAACTCCTTTACCTATCAATGACGACGGAGACAGCTGTAGCAGCCATCTGCCTTCTTCTGATATTCTGAATTCTGAATTGTCTAACGCACATACAAAAACCCCACCGGTGAGTCTCAAAAATATGACAGAAGATGAAGCTCAAGACAGTGTACCACCATATCCTAGCAGTCCAGCCTCCTCATCAGAGAACTTCTGTAAGAATACTGGGGAGAGGTCCCAGGATCCTACTACACTTCGTCCCAGCAGACCGAAACGCCTGCCTTCCTATTTAGCCGACTATGTGATTGACTAACACTATGGGAGGGGTGAATGTGATATTATGTTCTTGTTTTGGCAACACTAACTTTAGGTACTTGAAGAATGGCAACACTACTATGTTTGATGTTCCAACTACTAGCGTGCGATACTGCTTTGCCATTTTGTCATGCATCATTCTAGTTGATTAAAGCTTTCTTTAAGTCTAACTCGTTTTCTAATGATCATTTCTATTACATCTGGTAACCTTTCTGAATGAGTTCAAGTACACTCATGATGCAAGAAAACTGGTGCATGTACAATGTGTGCAGGAACATGATTTCAAATAATAGATTAGGTACATTTACCAAAACCATGGAGAACTTTAGAATACATAAATTCTTTAAAGGACTTGAAAACAAAGTTTAATCACCAAAAACAGGAAAAACATTAACGTGCTGAAAATGGGAAACAACATTACCACAGTTAGGAATTTTGAAAAAAAAAAATTAAAAACTGTAGAACTTTTATGAAGTTTGAGAATTTTAAGTTTGGGAAAAAGCATGACAAAATGCAAATATTGCTGTTATTATTCATGAGTTTGGCATAAGCTTTTACCATTTCAGGATAACTGAAACTAGCACCTTAGCTTTACCACAAAAACACTGGGTTATAAATTCTCATAGTAAAGCTTGCCATTAGATCCACTGATTGTCGTGGCAGTTCTAAGGTAGCTCACAGCATTTGCCATGACTTATTTCGAGCTCTGATTGGTAAATTTTACCACCTGGAATACTAATAACTATTTCTCCTTTTGTCTTGAATGTCATGAATTACATTGCGCATTTGTTTTATTGAAATGTTTTTATTTTTTATATTACAATTTCTCTAACTTTTGCACCTTGTATAATGCAGAAAACAGTTGAAAAATTGCAAGCATATTTTTTCTTCTTTTGTCCTTTGATTAAAAAAAAAAAATTAAATTTTCAACTTTTGATCAAAGTTTCAACAGACAAGTTTACTCTTTCTATTTACTATGATGTTTAAGATGACTCTTATAAGCTCAAAAACTCAAAATAACACCTAGTAAATGAATGAAATTGTGAAATAGTATGAGACACTAAAAAGTAATGCACCTTACCCCATGCAATAGCATAGACCTTTAAACAGGTATTACAGTAGAATCCCACTTAACAGACCCCCATTTAAACGGTTCTCTGCTTAAACAAACTTCAATTTGATCTGTAAAAGTTAAAAATTATTCTCCTTTTAAAAATCGCTCCTTCCAATAATGGGAGCTGTTATATCACGTGATCTGCAGGTGTTCGTTGTTTCTCGTGAATATATTTTTAAAAAGTTTTCTGGGATAGGAAACTTCACCCTCTTAGGGAGTTAAGGGGGGTATGGTGCTTCGTGTGTGATTGGATATTTTAAAATGAGAACATGTGTTCCATAGTGTAGGTGGTTTAAGAACGATATTTTCTATTTAGTTTTTATTTCATCGAGTGGCTTAAGGCATGAAAAAATATTCACATGTTGTTTTAGTTAGATTAGTTGTAAAGGTAACATTGTTGAAGAGGGAAAATGTCTAGTGTAGCAGGTAAGAGAAAGCGTGTTGTGGTATCGATGGAAAAAATACTTAATGCTAGTATAATTAATTATCGATCGAAAATAATTATCGATGGAAATCGAATTATTATCTTAATTATCGATGGAAAAAATACTAATGGTGTCAGAGAGAGTACTGTCAGTGACTGGAAGAGGAAACGGAATGAGATAGAGGCATTTTGTAGCCGATTAACATCAAAGAATGGACTGGAGTCGCGTTTAACATTGAAGAAGTCCAATTTAGAAAATTTGGATGAGGTATTACTGCTTTGGTTTAACCAAGAACGAGAGAAAGGAACGGCCATCAGCAATCCTATTTTAAAAGAAAAGGCATTGATTCTACATAAAAAAATTTTGAGGTGAACAAGAATTTGTCGCTAGTGAAGATTGGCTAAATAGATGAGAAAAGAGGCATGGCATCCATCAGCTCACTATTTCTGGTGAGCTGATGGATGTCTTGTCTGCTGACCCACAGGATTGTTGTTGAGACCCAGACCGTCCGACTTACCAGAAAGGTGTAAGGTAACTGTTTGGACGGCCGGGAAGTGCCACCCAATTTAGACCGGAACCCAGTGGGGGAGGCATCCACAGGAACCGTACTCTCCTTCCCCTACTACCAATCTCTCGGAAGGACTTACGGACCCACATGTTTAACGTGATCGTACTCCGCATGAACACGGTGGCAGTTGTGGCAGCGTGCAAATCCAGTGCGCAAACCACCGGGCTACCGCGCCCGAAATGTGCCAACAGCACGTGGTGTTCCCAGGTGATCACCCACCCAAGTACTAACCGCACCCAATGCTGCTTGACTTCAGTGATCTAACGAGAACCGGTGTTTTCAGCACGGTACGGCTGTTGACGCTGACCCACAGGTGTAAATTGTTTTCAAACCAAACTAGAAGAAATTATAGCTGAAGAAAACTCAACAGCAGAAAAGTTATACAATGTTGACGAAACTGGTCTGTACTATAGAATGCTACCTTCCAAAACTTTAGCATCTAAAACAGAAGCAGCTGCCCCCGGATATAAATAAAAATAAAGATAGGGTAATTTTATCTTTGTGTAGCAATTCTACTGGCACACATAAGTTACCGATTATGCTTATACGAAGGTCAAGGCTGCCAAGGGAATTTAAAAACGCTAATATGGCTTCCCTTCCAGTTCATTACTGAGCACAAAAATCCACTTAAATGAATGAACACTTTTCTCTTTAAAGAATGGTTCAACTCACAGTTTGTTCCTGCAGTTGAAAAACATTTGGAATCAAAAGGGTTGCCCTAAAGGAAATCTTGCTTCTAGATAATGCTCCGTCACATACAAATAAAGAACTTAAGGTGGGAAATATAAAAGTAATTTTCTTCCTACCTAATGTTACGTCACTTGTTCAACCGATGGATCAAGGTGTAATTCAATCTCTTAAACGAAGATACCGTTGGAAGCTACTGGTAGCATTACAAAATGAAGATATTAATGTCAACCTTATTGACTCAACAACGGCTATCAATATTAAAGATGTAACATACATGGTTGCCTCAGCATGATCAGAAATGCCCGATTCAACTTTAGAGAAAGCGTGGAAGAAGCTAATGGCTCCTATACAACAAGAAACAAACGAAAAGGAATCATTTGAAGTAATTGATGAAATGCCATCAGCAGAACTCTCCACATTAAGCTTCGCCAAAACGTTTGAAGCTGTTCAACTGTAGTGATATTACAGAAGTAGATGTCGAAGAGTTGAAACTTGATAATGACTTGGGCGTCGAAATGTTATCTGATGAAGACATCATCGAGACTATCATTGATGCACCTTAAGACGTAGTGGAAGATTCTGATGATGCAGATTCACCAACAGACTCACAAGTTTCCCATACCGATGAAATGAATGCTTAGAAGTGGCTCTTCATAATATTGAACTACAATCAACCTCCACGTCAATTGATGTAATGTTAATAATGAAATGGCGGGTCTTCACAGCCAAAAATTGGTACTCAAGTTTAAAGCAAAACAAAAAAGTAACCAATTTCTTTAAAGAATAGTAACACAATTGTATGTACACTAGTACGGTATATATTTTTAATTTTCTTAATGTAGTCTGTTATATAAATATAATTTTAATAGTAGTATAGTACGTACAGTAATTATTTTTGCCTTAATTTGTTTAAATACATTTATAATGCACAATTTTCCTTATAATGTAGAGTATCTAACAGAGCTATAAGAGAAATGCCATGGATTTAACATTTTTTAAATCACTCCTGTTTAACCGGATTTTCTCTTAACCGGCGTACCCTCGGTCCCAATTCAGCTGGTTACACGGGGTTCTACTGTACTTTCAGAGTGAGAGACAGGCACCTGTCACATGCTAATATAATAGCTGTTGTTGAGACCCAGACCGTCCGACCTACCAGAAAGGTGTAAGGTAACTGTATGGACGGCCGGGAAGTGCCACCCAATTTAGACCGGAACCCAGTGGGGGAGGCATCCACAGGGACCGTACCCTTCTTCCCCTACCACCAACCTCTCGGAAGGACTTACGGACCCACAATAATATAATAGTGTAATTTAATGTAGCTAATATAATAGTGTAATTTTTTAGAAATTTCTTGCGTACTCATCAAGTTGAAATTCTATAATTATACACTAAATTGACTCAAAAAGTAAGTGCATTTATAAGGTGTGCAGTTAAGTGGGTTTAAATAGTATTAAAATGATAAGGCAAAGTTTGGGATTTGTATTTCTGTTTAAATAACATTCAGAAACCTTGGCATTCTGTATACTTATGCAGTATGGGAACTTAATCAGGTTGAAATTCTATAATAAAACACCAAAATAGTTAAAAAAAAATGTGCATATAAGGGCATTTATAAGGTGTGCAGTTAAGTGCGCTGAAGTAAGAAAGACAAGGCAAAATTTAGTGGTTTTGACATTTTGTGCACTTATGCAGTATATGGAATTATTCATTGTTCACTTATGCAGCTTTGACTGTATACTCTAATTTACTGTAATCACTGTTTAATATTTTCTTACATAGTTTAAACTCAACCACATTATCAGATCATTATAGTTTTCATGCCTGCAATTTTTCATCTATTTTTACCTTTAAGGTTAGAAAAACATAAAATTCACAGCAACCAGATTATTATTGCAGAATTAAACATTTTATATTGTTTGCAATATATATATATATTATTCTTCTTATTATTATTTATAAGAAAGCAAAATAAGTAGCATTCATATTTAATAATACAACAAGTAAAATAGCTACTTTTGAACTATCAATTGTATTTTCAATTTTACAAATGACTCAGAATAAAGAATAAAATCTGTGGCCTCTTTAGATTTGTTACAACAATGTTTAACTTTTTAAACAGATTTATATATGTATCAGTAAGATGCGGATGATATTAAACAGAGTAAGATAACTTCTTTATATGACTTCTTTAATGCTTTATTTTCAAATATAATTTTTTGAAAACTTTTTACATGTTTTTCTAGTTTAATATGCAATCTATGAAATAAAAAATCAGAATTAATTAAAAAGGTACAGCACTACTTGCAACAGTACAAAGTGAATAGCTATCAAACATCTCATTCTCAGCTTACAATAATGACGCTGTTGTCATGAAACAAAGTTCAATGAAGTTTATTGTTTTGTGTTTTCTGCGGAAGGAGTGTCCCCATAAAGGCTTGTTTATATGATGTGAGAACATACTGTTTATAATTCATTATAAATAATTAATGTGGTGTTAGATATGTAAGTGCACATTTATAAAGTTGCCGCAAACAGTATAATAAATAAAATTTCTTAAAGTTTTAAGTTACACGTAGATTTTTATGACAGTTTTCAGATTTCTGGGGTAATTTTTTTTTAATTTCCTGACAATTTCAGATTTTCTAATTGTCATAACAATTCTGCATACAATACTATATTTTATATTATTTTACAGCTAATTTCTCATTATTACTCATAAGTTACAAAAATTCAGTCAATACTTATTAAATATAAAATTCACAATAAATTACCTCTTTTACACACCTATGACCATGGCATTTTATGAAGTCAGCAAATAACTTTCCTGCAGTTCCAGTATCATTTTTAAGCAAACTATAAGCAACCTTATAAGTAAAACAGAGAATTAGTATTCACCATATAATATAAAATTATAACTAAAGAACTTTTAAATTGAGTAAAAATAAAATAAGATAAAAAAAATAAATTAAGAAACAAGTTTTTTATTATATCTGTTGATTATGTGTGTATTACACACTATATTTTGGAAGATATACAGCAGTGTTAGAATTAGTTAAAGTGTATTATAATTAGAAAATTACCTAATAAAAGCATTAAAAATCATGCTTTTTAATAACATACTGAAAAGTGTAATAACAAAATAGTATCAATAACTATTACATATAAAACGAGACTGTTAAACATAGGAAATTCAGAACCCTCAAATGATATTTTGCTAATCCTGTAATGATAGTCTACTTTCAATTCATTTTAAGCTTACATAAAATTTAATTTTTACTTTCCTTATATACATAATATATAAGGAAAGTATTGTGACAGGGTCAAAAATTCGAATTCGAGTTTTTGACGGGAGAGCACATTTCAAGCATCACTGATCACAAACCGAACATTTTTGAGGTGATGTCTGTGTGTGTGTAAAAGTATGCGTGTGTGTGTGTGTGTCAGTGAGTCTGTGGCGACGATATCTCACGAACGAATGGAGCGATTCGAATGAAATTTGGTACATAAATCACAATCCGTGTATACTGGAAGCCTATTGTTTTTACACGTAATCGAATGTTCAGAACCCTCCAAAATTTTCGAGTGAAATTTTGAAAAAATCACCAAAAAGTCAAGACCTTTAACAAAGTTACGCGAATACACATTTCTTATGTCATTTTTCCTTAGAAAACGATTGACATAAACTTTAGAACGCTAGCATGAACTGTTCTTGAGATATTGCACATTTTTCAAATAAATTTATCAAAAAATCCCATAAATTAAAAAAAAATATTAACTGTTGAGAAACATCACTTTTCATATGAAATATCAAGCGATAAATTTGGTGACATCATTCTCGTGGATCTAGCTCGTTCCATTCATGAGAAAAGATACTTTGAGTAATACTTTTGTATTTGAACGCCAACTGTCATTTATCTGCTATAAGAATAACTTATTTCTCTATCCATAAAACTTGGCGAGATTTTGGTGACGAATTTGCCGGAATGTCGCCAACTGGGCGACTTTTTGAAATGTTGCCAAATTAATTTAAATCTCGCCAAATGGATAAAAGCGAAGCTAAATCAATGAAAATGATGACTAACTGTCGAAAATTCAATATCTTGGAATAAATATAAGTATCTACTATAAGAAAAACCTATTGTTTTTACTGTAAAAGTAGTAAATTCATTGCATTATATAAGGAAAGTCATGTGTTGCCCACATCAGATTTTTTTTATTTGAAAACATCTGTTGATATAATTGTTGAACGCCTGTTCAAAATTACATTTAGTGGAAAATAGGTTTAAAGAATGGACTAGCTGCTGGATTTAAAAAGTAAAAATTATTTTATTCAATGCCTATCCATGGTCATGAGGTCATTTTGCATTGCTAGCCTAGTATACTACAGGAATGCTTGTGAAATGTTTATTTGAGATGTCTTTTGTCAAACCTGAACATGATGCGCAGTGCATGAAAATAATTTATTGATTAGTACATATTGTAGAGTGGATGTTCAATAGGATGAAGATATGATTGAAAATAGCCATATTCGGTGATGAATCTAAAAGTCACCACATATGTATATCTAGAAAGGTTACTTGGAACTGAAGAAGATGGAAACAAAAATACCATGCTTTGTTTTGTAATTTAAATTTATAATTTGCTTACAATAATTTTATTATTTCATTGATCATATGATTTAGTAACAAAGCATCAAATTCAACACATATAATATAATATATAGCCGGCCACTCAAACAGCTGCTACAAACCCTTTGGGTCAGTCGAGTGGTCTGGGTTTGCAACATGTAATATAATATGCCATTTACACAATAATAATGGAATCAAAATTGGTTGTTTTTGTTAAATCTCAAATGTCATTATACAGCCACTGCGATGGGTAACAAACTTTATTTTTCTTCTAGCATTGATTGATGGACAGCCTGCTGACATTTAAACAATTAATAATGCATGTTCACATGCAATTAACTTAAGGAAAAAAATGCAAATGTTAGTTGTTGGATATGCTATTATTATTGGATGTGATTGTGTGTGTTGAATGTTATCTTGCCAAAATATTGTCATTCAAAGGCAAAACACATTAACAATAAACTATAAAAATAACATGTAGTCTGATTACAAAAATAATTATTCCATGCATATCTACAAACTGTACCTTTTAATTTGATATGCAGTTTGTATTTTTACATCATGGTAAAATTAGATCTCAGATGCACAATAAAAAACTTAAATAATATGTAGATGATAAGATAATATTATTGGGAAAACTGCTCAATTTTGTTACTTTCAGGTCTGCAAGGCTTTTATCAATAATAAACTGTGGTACAATTTAAAATACTGCACAAATAAAGTAAAGCAAGCAGACATACATTTAGGAAGTCTTTGTATTTCTTTCTTCAGGGCAAATACACCTACACTTGAATGTCAAAATGAGAGCTAGATTATGCTGGCCAAACAGAAAATAGCCAAATGGCAGAACCCAATAAGGAAATGCTTGATAACATAGAAGTAAAACGAGAAAAGAAAAAATGCAAGGAAAATGAACTTGTGATGCAAACAAGCAAAAATAAATAAAATGTAGAGTACAGTTACACCCCAAGTTACATAATATGTGACTTATTACAAAAATGAAAATTCTGAGAACTACATATAAGCACGAACATGATTGCAGTTTTACTCAGCTGCACCTTTGACAGTCTTATCGCAGTACAGTAGTAGATGCACATTTCAGTTTCATTTGATATCTTGCCTCGCATGGTTAGCTTGCTCACTTGTTTATGATCACTAGTACTTATTGTTTATTTACCATTAAAATGCAATCAAAATGCAAAACCAAATATGCTGGTAATAAATTGAAAAACAAAGGTTTGCAGTTATTTCTTTTGAGTTATGTTGAAGAGCTAGTAATAATCACCCTATTAAGTTGGAGGCATTCCAAAATTCCAAAGAAAATACTAAGCCGATTGAACCGCTAACTCCAGATTTAAAGAAATTTACAACAAAGAGATTAGCTGAGGTTTCTAACCTGATCGACATGGTGTTAGCAAAATTAGAATCGATGGATCTGAACACAAAGCAGTTTGAGAATGTCAGCCGCTGTATTTATTCTGATATGTCTAGCTACAAGGCAATCTATGATGACAAGAAATGTGTGACCACACAATCTACTCTAGACATATTTGTGAGATACCGCTCACAACAAAGTCAAGATGATAACTCAGACAGTTCCAACTAACCCCAGTGTTAGACATTAATCAGGGTAGAAGTTGCCACAACAACATTCCCCTTTAAAGCCATCCAGTCCTAGTGCTCTCTCCATAGACAGCCAACTTAGCCATCATAAGGCTTTTTTTTTTAAAAAGTGAATAGTTCGGTTTTCTTTTATTTCATTTATATATTTTTCATACTTTTATATCAGAGTAAATATTGCTGCATGATGTCTCTTTTAAAAACCAATAATAAATAATATACATACATATAATAATAATAAATATTGCAGTTTCTTATGAAGTTACACTTAAGTAAATTACAAATTTGACTTATGTAAAAATCAACGAAATCTGGAAGGTGATAGAATCAGGAATTGGAATATTACGGATACAATAACTGCCAGCAATCACAATTATATGGTATTTGAGTTTACCAAATTGCAGGTAAACCATAGAATCGGAAATAGATGGAAAATGGGCAATCTAAATTGGTTGGCTGCCAAGGTAGCAATCCATGAATTAGTATCGGAGCTAAGCCAATTGGAAGGACAATATAGACATTAATGACTATGTTGAAGTTATTGATAATAGATTGATTGAAATTTGCTGGAACCATAGAAGAAAGTTTAATAGGGCAAAAGTGAAGAACGCAGTATGATGGAATCCAAAATTAAGTACCATTCAAAGTAAGGTATGGGTGTTGAGAAGAAGGTATCAAAAAAGCATATACCAAGATGAAAGAGATAGGAAAATTCTTATATATAGAAGGGAACGGGCAATTTACAAAAAACTGATTTTACAAACAAAATGACAGTTTTAAAGAGTACTTAGATAGAGTTTTGGTGAGTAATGCCTTTGGATCAACTTATGAAATCGTAAAAGGCTCCAGCAAGTATAACAAAATCAACAATTGTGTAAAGAAAAATTATGGTACCCTAACAGACTCTTACACACAAACCTTGAAGACTATTCTTATGCATCACTTTCCTAGTATAGCGGACGACAACGTTGGTTGAGTAAAAGCAAACTGAGTTTAATCAGTTCACTGTATATGAAGTGGAAAAAGTCCTTTGAATCCTAACAAAGCCCCTGAGCTCAATGGGTTAACGTTAGATATAATTCTAGAATTATTCAATGTTGTTAAAGAGTGGATTATAAAAATTTTTAATCATTATATGAAAAATGGTATATTTCCAGTTAAATGGAAAGGGGCAAGGGTTGTATTAATACACAATGATGGGAAAGACCCACAAATGGTAACATCACATAGACCAATTTGTCTCTTGCCAGTATTTGGCAAGATACTGGACAAGTTAATCATAAGACGCATTGTATTCCATCTGAAATCTAATCATTTAATTTCTGATAAACAATTTGGTTTCAGAAGAGGCTTAGCACTTTGGATGCCCTAAAAAGCATGATGGAATTTATTAACCATCAAAAGAGCAATCAAAGACTCTGTGGGGTTATCTCATTGGATATTAAAAACACATTTAACAGCATAAGGTAGAGCGATGTTATTAAATTATTGAAGCATTACAGAGTACCAAAGAGCATTATTATGCTAGTACAAGATTTCCTCCAAAATCGTAAGGTGTACGTGGAAGGAAAGAACACCTTTATTAAATATAATATAGGCATTCCACACAGGTCCAGCTCTGGACCGATTCTTTAGTTCCTGGTAGTGAATAAGATCCTAGAAACAGGATTTGGAATAGAAAATTTTAAAATACAAGCCTTCGCCGATGATAACATCACAATGGTGGGAGTCACGGCTTCTTATCGGCTTGATAATATTGGCACAAATATCATCAATATAATTGAAAACTGGGCAAAAGAATATAGTCTGACAATCAGCTATGAAAAAACTTGTTTCACCATGATTCAAGTAAGGAAGAAAATTACTAATATACCCTTCATCAAACTAGGTGGAAGGAGGATTAAATACGTTAAAGCATTGAAATACCTGGGGGTGCTTATTGATGTGAACCTGACCTTCATACCACATTTGAGGGAGGTAAAAGAAAAAGTGGGGAATTTTCAACATGGGATGTTTAGGTTTACCAGAGCCACTTGGGGTCTGGGAACCGACATCAGAAAAAGAATCTATCAAGGAGCTATGGAAAAGCTCATTAGTTACAGTTCACCAGTCTAGTACAAGGACCAAGTTCGGATGGAAACGCAATTAAATGCTATACAAAGAATAGCACTAATTGCCATCACGAAAAGTTACAGAACCACTGCAACGGAGGCAGTTCAAGTGCTTGAAGGATGTGTTCCATTGGATATCAAATTAAAACATGAGTGCAAGATCTACAGGACAATCCACTGGAGAGAGGACTGTGAATTTAATAGTGAAACCTTCTCTGACACTGAGATAGAGGAATATGTATCTCCTTATGATATTGCACTTTGGGAGGATACAGGTATCCAGTGGGACCGAGCTGAATATGATAGGTCGGAACTTTCTATTTATACAGATGGTTCTAAAATGTTGAATAAGGTGGGATGTACCATCACTGGCTATAGAGAAAATAGAAATATTTTTAGCTGTAAATATTGTTTAAATGATGGCTGTACAGTTTTTAACTCGGAGCTTTATGCAAGATATCGAGCAGTAAAATATGTAGCAGAGAACCACTTGGGAATGGTGCACATATATAGCAACTCAATGTCATTTTTACAAGTTATAAGAGCACATAACACGAAACTGGATATAGTCCATAAAATTAGAAGAATCATTTTGGCGAATATGGGAAGTTTCAACTTCCACTGGATAAAGGCTCATGCGGGCATGAGAGGAACGAAGCGGTGGACCTCTTAGCTAAAGCGTCACTTCTGGAAGAGGATATTATGTACTCTTTCCCAATCAGCATCCAACAACTTAAGACCGTGGCTAAGAAAGACATTATCTTAGACTGGCAAAATAGATGGAATATCACAACACATGGCAGGGTGTTATACAGCTTGATGCCAAGAGTAAACAAAAATTCATGTCATGGAAATTTTTAAGCTAATCAGGTATTAACTGGGCATGGTGTGTGGAAGACCTACCAACAAAAATTTTTCTATAAGTTTTCTATATGTTTTTGTAACAAGGATGAAGGTACTATGTACCACTGCATTTATAAGTGTAATTCATGGGATGAAATCAGGAAAGACTTTTTTCCCCGCCAACTTTATGTAGATGAAGATTATGAACCTGATTAGATCAGGCAAGTCAAGGAAGGGTGTTTGTTTGATCATTGCCCAGCTTATTGAGCTAGAACTTTCGGCTTAGGTTTTACTGTTTTTACAGTGCATGTTCTTGTTTTTACTTTTGTTTCTCTGCATTTAATTGATATCTTATCTATCACGTTACCAGAGTTTATGAAGGTATGGGGAATTGGTACTTTGATTAGCTATCTTGTGGATTTTACCAAGTTTAATTTATGGTGCATGCTTTTGTTATATAACTCTTGTAAATTTTATGCTTGATAGATTTTTCTGTCTCTCATGTAACTTGTTTCTTGATTTTAAACAGAATATGTATTTTCTGTATTGTGGATTTTACTAAGTGTAATTTTTGTGCATGTATTTGTTGTTTAACTTTTGTTTATCTTGTGCTTGTTTATCATGTAACTGGGTTTCATGATTGTATAGTAACTTGCTTTTGAAACAATAGTGATGTGAATGGTGCTTAAGGTATTTAAAGCATGAACCTTTAGGCCTAATTTAGTTTCGATTTTTGGAAGATGTTTGTACTTCTTTTGAATTATTATATGTGACTAAGTTATGTTACCTATTTTCTTTATGTTTTACCACATAAGATTGGATCTGTGTTTGAGATTCTGTCTCTTAGTTTTGTCAACAAGTGGTTGACTCTAGTCAGAGGATGAGTTTGGACGGGGGCAGTGTGGTGGTGTCTCGCTTGCCTTTTGGCCTTTGTTTTGCAGCTTCTGGCCTTGGTCTCGTCTGTTTCCCGGCGGCTCCAGGGCATTGTGTCACTTTGGAGGCTGGGGGGTTGTTCTGGCCTGGGGGCGCGGTTGGTTCTGCATGGTCAGCATTGTCGCCACTGCGCCGCTGGATCTTGCTGTGGGTTAGGAGTTCATCTTGTTATCGCAATGGTGGATTATTATGCCGTATGCCTTCGGGTAGGTCGGTTCTACCTTATGCTTATGTAAAAATCAAGTTACATAAAGTTTTACGAAATGCATTACTTACATAATTCAGGGTGTTACTGTAAATGAACTCAAAATACAGAGCAGAAAATAAGTGAAACAGAGAAAAAATATTAGACATGGTCATGCCACACCTCAGCGAAATGTGTCATTGATAAGTCATTAACCATATTACTGGAATATTATTTATATAAAAGACTTCAAAGAAATCCAAATCAAAAACTGAAGAGCACATTTGAATAATGGAGGTGTTAGGAAAATCAACAAGTATCCAGCAATGATTAGCAGTTGAAGATTTATTAATTTCTCAGTTCTTGACATAGTTTTGATGTTCTCTCAAGCAGTACCTTAAAGCATGTTTAGTTTGATCAAAATGTGGTAGTAAAATAGTAGATAGTCCATATTGGCAAGGAATCTGAAAATGCCCAAATTATTGAACTCTTCAATAGGGTTCTTAAGGGAAGAAAAAATTATTGATAGGGGAGAATATCACTTTGAAGTTAAACTTATTGAGAATTGTGGCAATTTTGACTAATTTTACGATAGAAAGGAAGGCAAACAATATTGGTAAATGTGTTAATTGTATCGTATTTTGGTTAAATATTGCTTTAAAAATTTGAAAAAGCGTGATCAATTTTTACTGAGAACAAATGATCTAATGCAACAGCTTTTAAATAATCCGACTCACTTTATTAAGCCAGAAATAGAGCATAATGTAATATCACAGTAGACAAATATTAAATTATATCTTTAATTGTGGCTTTATCATTTCCAGGAATGTTGCAGTGTCTAAGGATTTATTGAAAAAGCAAAAGCATTATGCATATTTGATAACTTTTTAAATGCTACAAATCTTTAAAATATTATCTTTAATAGTGTAGCACAGAGTTTTCCAATATGACTCAGCAAACCAATGAGAACTCCTATAAATTTAAGTAAGTACACAAGAATGTAAGATAAGACATCGTGACTGTTATGCCATTTAAATAATATGTGATGAAAGAAATAGATTCATCATTAATTTTGCATATACAGAAGAATGGGGATTTTCTGTATACAAAACAAATGTCAACAAAGCTGCAACTAGCATATAGTTAGGACCCACTGGTGTTGGAGGTATAGGGATTACAAAAACACAAATCTCAATGTACATTTTATTATCTCCAAACATTACCCTTTTAAAATAAAAAATATATTATATTTTCATATCACAAAATAAGTAAAATTTCTCAGATATACTTACGCTACTAGAAAGAGATGAAAATTCCTTCCCATGATCCTTTGCAATTGTTTTTGCCAATACCTAAAATAAAACCATTTAAGGCTATTGAAACTACATAAAATAGTACATTGCAAAAATATAAAGTTGAAGGTAAAACATTTATTACCTGCAAGCTTTCAGGCACATCAGCACTCTCAACTCCAGTACAAGCTGATAACATGGTTGCAAAATCACAATAAAGTTCATTATCCCATTCTA
The DNA here is from genome assembly GCA_951213105.1 of Amaurobius ferox. Classification (NCBI taxonomy): domain Eukaryota; kingdom Metazoa; phylum Arthropoda; class Arachnida; order Araneae; family Amaurobiidae; genus Amaurobius; species Amaurobius ferox. The sequence continues at coordinate 159,393,632 of OX578137.1, forward strand.
TGAATAAAATAAGAAAATAGAGTGTTATTCAAAAAACAGGTTTTTAGTTAAATTAGATTACACAACATTTTTTAGAGAAGCAAGACCCTATTATCATTATTAATGTTGTTAGATGATTTAGTCATTATTAATGAAATACGTAGTACTTATTTTAAAATATAACTAATATATTTCTGTTTCTGCACACAGCTTCCATGAAATTTTATTAATCTTTGGTAATATAAACTAACTGTTTTGGATCAGTGATTCTCAAACTGTTTAAGCAAAGAGTACAAAAAATCTTTATAGTTTACTTTGACTACTCAGAAAGTTTGTCACTCATTTACATAAATTGTTGGCAATTTTCAGTACAATAATGTTTTCAGTACAATAATTTGGCAATTTTCAGTACAATAATATTTCTAAAAATATTCTTAGAGTAGGATTTTTTGATAAATTACAAAAGAAAACAGATACTTTCTCTTCTCTTATATTTAGATATTCAGATAACAAACTTATCAACCAACTTTTCAGATTCTACTTGTTGAAAACTTGTCTCATCAGATGCAAGTACACACCAATTTACAAATGTTGAACAATGACTCAATATTTAATTACACTTTGACTTTGCAAAATGATATAGCTTCACAACTCACTTTAGAACACTTGTAGCACAACAGTATACAATAAACCAGAGGTCTCCAAAGTGACCAGTGGTCCACATGCCGATATGCAGGGGAACACAAAGAAAATAAATTATTTTCTATTTGTATTTATTTCTCCAAAGATAAGTTTTATATTGACAGAAAAAAATATATAAGAAAATTAATTAAATAATAGCAAATATTAACTTGTATTTTCAAATTACATGATCACAAACACAATAATTGTGTCAGTCGGACAGCCTGGGCAAAGTGTAAGATAATCAGGTGAAAGAGCTTCGGAAAATTTGCTGTTCTTAAAAATCTCATGTCAATAGGTGACGCTTAACATTAGGGTCTTATTTTAGCATTGACTTAAAGGGTGAAGAGCAATTTATATTATGAAAATTAATATATTTAGGCAGAAAATGAGTTTAATTTTAAATAAATAATCTCGCATTTTTTACCACACATGTGTGTTAAGCTCCTGTTTACATTTTCATTGCTTTTGGTAGAGATTATTCCGGTTTTCCGCAGCGCACATTCCATTCACCCAAGTGCTATTTCTCGGTCATTACTTTTATGCATCTTTGCTAGAGTGTAAAAAATGTAGACTCCAATTGCTTTAAAGAATAATTCCAGAAGACATATTTAATATTTTATATCTCTAGTTTAACTAATAATATATTTAAAATAAAGTAAATCTGTGAAATGATTAAGGGTATCTTTCCTATCAATGACATTCTTTTACAAAAATTTGTCAAGTATATAAGTGCTCCTTAAATTAAAAAAATATATATATTAATATGCAATTTAAAAGATTTTTTATTATCTTTATTATTTTCCTCTAATTGCTTAAAACAATTTCTTTTGTAGATTTTTAACACTTTACAACAAAGTTGAAATTTTAGTATGTTGTTCGGATGGTCTGTAGGACCTATGAGAATATAAATGAATAATACCACCCAATTAGTTTTGGATTGAACCCAGGTTGAAAAAATGAAATACATTGAGCCCTAATTTTTCAAACATTTTTTAAGCGGATTTAAAATTCACAAATTGCTTCGAAAATTTTAGGTAATATTTAAATTGCTCCATAAAATATATAAAAAAAAAATTCAGCGAAATATATTCAGTAGTTTTTTAAATAAAAATTAAAATAATAATTACACCTCTTATATGAAACGATCACGTGACCATGATATGAAACGATCACATAACCCACTTCAAAATGATATATGGCATCCATCTTGTTTCAAAATCGTGATTTTTTAAAGTTCTTTTCAATTCATATTGAGTGTTGTATCCATCCTAAACTACTTTATTTTTGCTTAAATTCTGTGCATCTACATACTGAAACAACGCAATGACAATATATAAACAATGTTTAAATGCTCATCCAAATGTGATTATTTCTACAAAGCCTATTTATCACCAGAAAATGTAAAATGTAAACAGCAAAATATGTAGAATGAGTTGTAAAGAATTACTGTATTTCTTTAACACAAAATAATTTAATCCATGGAGTCTGCATGGCTGATATGAATGAAATATTAATTGATTTTATAAAGATAAGGACGATTTTTTTCGATGAAGTTTCAAGCATAAGAGTTTAATTACTTGTAGCTCCATGGTCTTAATTTTTAAATAAAATAAATTATTATAGTAAGTGATGAATGAAATGAATGGGAGAAAGTTATGAATGAAATCCTGTTTTTATAGAGAGATCCAGGCGTGTTATTTTTTCTATGACATCATTTGAATTAATTTCAGTTGTTTTCGATGAAGTTTTCAAATATAATAAATTATCGTAGTATTATGATAGTTTTAAAAATATTACCATGGAAAGAAAAATGCCACTGGTTTCGTGCAGTCATCACTGGGTTGTGCTCCTCTAAAGCTTTTGTTGCCGACTCACCTATTTTTTTGAGTCGACATCTATTTTGCTGATGAATGAGTCATGTGCCGTCATTTGATTTGCAAAAGAAATTCATCACCGTGTGCCGCGGCGGTTCTGCTTGTCTCAAGTTTTGGAGGTGTGTTTCTCTCAACAAAATCTTCTAAAGTGGGTTTTCAGCGAGCCCTTAGTGTTCCACTCAGTATCTTCAGAGTGCACTCTCAGCAAGTTTTTGTGTTTTGGTGTTCCACGTGTTGATTAGCTTAATCACTTTTGTTCAGTGGTGCTGCCATCTATATGCACCCTCTGGAACGTCCCAGCCAAAATGGGAATTTTTCCAAAATGATAAAAGCAGATAAAAAGGTTGTGTCTTCAATTAGACCTGCTTTTGGAAAATCAAATAATCTTACATACAATATTTGCACACTCTTATCTCAACAAAAGTCCTTATTTGAAATATTTGTGTTTGTTTTTATTAATGTGAAAATTTAAATTTAACCTTTTTAGTGGTGGACAGCTCAGGCAGACCAAACTCTGGTCTTCAGACCAGAGTGGATTCTGTTTCCTGGGTTATTGAAATTGGGTAATTTTAATAGATTTTAATGTTAAGAGCAATGTACTATCTATAATTCAAATAATGGTTTTAGAGATCTTAATGTTTAAGTTTTTAATGTTGTTAATAAAAGTTAATTTTTAATATAACAATTAGTGTTGTGAATTCTTTAGTTGTTGTTGGCTGTGCTATTTATTTATTTAAAGGTAAGTGGATTTTCTTAGAAGTTATTTGGTGTTGAAGAGTTTTTAAAAGGTTTACATAGTTGAGCACAGACCAAGCAATAGTAATGGTTGAGTTAAAGTAAATAAAGAAACGAAATAAATAATAATTATAAAAGTAAACTTTATTTATTGTCAAAATCTATACGATCAGGCCAATGTAATGATTAAATATAAAATATAATAACTTAGAATAATGTAATGGAAATAACTTAAAGAATAATAATAGTTAATAATTATAAATAAATAAACTAGTGTGTGAATCTAGAAATGAAATAATAATTAAAGTATAAATAGTATAATTTCAAAGGGGAGTAAAAAGATATATAACACTATATACATATCAAGTTTACATTATGGCGTAAACTAAGCATAATACATATTCATTGTGTATAAGTTTATTTCTAAGCAAGTAAATAAAATCAAACAAAAAATATGCTATTTTTCTAATAAAAGCTTTATTAATGTCAAATTTACAAATTCAAGTATACAATCAAGGAATAGCATTTTAACAATGCTATTTATAATCAACAAAATTATACAACTTATTATATACAGATAAAATTACAAACACAAAATGAAGAGGACCAGTTAAAATTTTTAGTTTTAGTCAGTTACAGCAGTCAATATGAGTGCGAAAACACAAGCTGTAAGGGATGATTCAGTAACTGATTTTTCAAGTAAAATAAAACTGGCTTAATCTGGAGAAAAGTGGTATAGAGTGAAAATAACATTTCGTTATTTTTTCACTGATAAATTTTGAAGACATTTTACAGATCAGTTTTTACTCTGCTTACAATATAGTATAGTATTGTCGGAAAGTATTATTATGAGGCGTAGAACATGAATAAATTAATTTTATCATGACATCTGTGTCTTGGTATAAATATAAAAAGTAAAAATGGCCTACTTAAATGTATAATAAAATATTTTTTATGAAAAAGGTTCTATGTTTTCATTTCAGTTAAGATAATCAGGTGATCGCACTTATCATTGCCACAATGCTAAAAACTTTAAAATCACATCCGAACAAATGCCGTTAAACAATGAGGTTTGGAGATCTAATTTATTTGTATAGAAAGTGTTGTGTTTATAAGTGCAAAAACCATTTTTCTTTAATAAAAATGGGTAAAAAATGTTTTGTGCATAATTGCATATTTGATTATGATTGGTTTACTTTGCTATTAAACAAAAATGAAGAAATATTGACATATCTTGAAATAAGAGCAAAAATATAACTATGACATTGCCCCCCCCCCCCTCTACACACACACCCATTTCCTCCAGAACTCAGTTAAAATTTAATTTTAAAATTATAATTAAACAAGAAAGATCAATCATGCATAAAGCATTGATTATGAAACACTTTCCAACTTCAAAGCAGTTTTATTTAAATATCTCTAAAATGCGATACAGTCAGCAGTAATATTTTTAAAATTATCACAATACTACAATAATTTAATATACTTGAAAACTTCAAACTTCATCGAAAAAAAAATGAACTTTATTTAAATGATGTCATTGAAATATAAATAGCCTGACTCTCTATGAAAAATCAGTAAATATTTCATTCATACACTTTTCCCATTTCTTTCATTCATCACAATACTACAATAATTTATTTTACTTAAAAACTTAAAGCCATGGAGGCAAAAGTATTTTAACTCTATGCTAAAATCCTTATTGAAAAAGTCTGCTATAGAATCGTCTGCATCTCTATGTAAAATCAATGAATGTTTCATTCATATCAGCTATATTACAGACTCCAGAGCTAAATAATTTTGCATTAAAGAAATTCAGCAATTCTTATACAACTCATCTTACAACTTGATGTGTGTACATACTCCATAAGTGAAAATTAAGCTTTGTAGAAATAATCAAAGTGTGATGATCATTTAAACTCAAATATATTCTAATTGCATTGTTTCAGAATATAGATACACGGAAATTAAGCAAAAATAAAGTGGTTTTAGAATGAATACAACACTAAATATAAATTTAAAAAAACCTTAAAATTCACGATTTTGACACAAGATGGATGCCATATTTCATTTTGAAGTGGGTCACGTGATCTCTTCATATGATATGGGTTGAAGGCCCAGACCACACATCCAACCCTAAGGCTTGTGGCAATTGAACGTGTGGCCGGTCATATGATATGGGTGTAATTATTATTTTAATTTTTATTTAAAAACTACCGAATATATTTTGAAAATTCTTTTTATATTTTTATGGTATAATTTGAATATTTTTTAAAACTTTCAAAGCAATTTGTGAATTTTAAATTCACTTAAAAAATGTTTGAAAAATTATGTCCAGTAGGGTACAATGTATTTCATTTTTTCAACACTGGTTCAATCCAAAAGTAATTGAGTGATATTATTCACTTATATTCCCATAGGTCCCACTGACTGTCTGAACAACATACTAAAATTTCATTTGATAAAGTCATTTTTACGGCAGTTATTGTGCGAACGAACAGACAGAATGAACAAAGTCATAAACACTTTCAATTATGTTGTAAAGTGTTAAAAACTTATAAAGAACTTAATATTGTAGCGTTCAATGCTGACAGTTTATTGTATTTCATTCTAGGTAATTATTCTAAAGAATGGAAATACATTAAAAAAACTTCCTTTCAATGACATAAATTGCAAATTTGAATGTATTTTGAAAATACATGTATTTTGAATTTTTTAAATTTGAAAATTATTTTGTATTTTATGTCCTAAAAGCTATGTATTTTGTATCAAAAATACATGTTCAATGTATTTTGCCCAACTCTGGTTGTACATCATGTGCTTGATTTTGTCCCCCTCCCTGGAAAAAGTTTTACAGACGCCTATGTATTAAAAAATGTATTAGAATATAATAGCAAGTAACAGAAAGAAATATACCAGTTTTGTAAATATAAACAGCTAGAACTAACGAAATAAAACAATTTAAAAGAGTGCACTGAAAATTGACGAGAAATATATCCGGAACATAAGCTCAGTTGAATATCACTGTAGTAACAATGTCCTTAAACAATTTTGTAAATTAATTATTTACAAATACTATATTTTCAAAACTTAAAAATATCTTAACTACAATATACTAAAAATCTGCTAAAAAATTATCAATCGCTTTTGTCTAATAGATTTTCATATAACATGATTTTTAAAGGGAAATCAGATTTATTCTTTCAAAAACTTCCAAATACACAAATGCATGCTTTGCCATATTGTTGCTGCGACAAAGAGCCAAGCTGACATTCAGATAAAATAATATAAAATATGTAACAGTAAGATAAAATTTAATAGAAAAATTGTTAAAAGAATAACTATTTTAGTATTATAAATTCCAAATACAACATGCAGCAAAGAGATTTTATACCTTGCAGTGGGCAACTGTCAACTCAAAACATGCAATGAAATAATTCGTGAATGATTCGAAATAAAGGATGCTTAAAATGTGTAAATAGGAAACTTGAATTCAATTTTTTATTTTGAATTTATATAGGTAGTGTCGGAATTAATTTAAATAATTAAGCACAATGAGAACAGGGGTCTTACACATTTAAAAAATTCATTAAAAAAATAAGCATTTTTTAAGGATTACAGAAAAAAAAATTCAAATATTGTGAAAAAAGTATGTTTTATGCATCATGAAGTTTTATCAAACTTCAAATTATATAATTCGATTTCAACACTATTATCAAAAATTTCGAGGAAAGCCTATAAAAATTCCTGCCATCACTAATAAAAATTTCTTTAAATTTGAACAAAAGGAACATATGCTGGATCTTGCTGATTTGAAAATATTTGACAAACTCTTAACGCTATTTTATGTGAATGATCACAAGTATAAACAAGCTTTTCACAAATAAATTAAAAGACTTTTACAGTGATAAATGACATTAAGATCTATGGCATCTGACAGCATTAGAAATACTGTGAAGATAAATAGCCAAAAAATGCAGAATATGTGTCATTAGCATTAAATGAATGAATGAAATGAAGGTGGGTGGCTCCAGAAGAGCCCAGCACATCGACCAGAGGTCTATTGTACTACCCCAAAAGAAAAGAGATCTCTAAGAAAAGAGACCAGTAGCCATGCAAAAATAAGCAGGCACTTGACAGGAATGTCATTCAGCTCTCCCAGGGTTCAATCACATGACGACCAATGTGCTCGAATCTGTGAGCAGAGTAAGCCTCACATTCACATAGAATGTAAGCTGCAGTTTCTTCGCTGCGATTGCAGCCTCTGCAAAGTGAATCCTTGGTGACACCCATAATATTAAGGTGCCTTTTGAGGGTGCAGTGCCCAGTAAGGAGCCCAACAGCCCTCCTGATGCCGGTTCTGCTGAGCCTGAAAAGTTCCTTTTGACGTGTACTAGGGCAATTGCAGTTAAAAATTTTCGCTTGCCTTTGTCCCTTAGTGTCACGCCAGTTCTTACATTGAAGCTTCTTCAAGATGTCATAGACAATTCTTCTAACAAGGTCATTGGGAATTCCCAAGGCCGGCTCAGGGCCCACAAAAGGAGTACTTGAGCCTTTCCTAGCAAGTTCATCCGCCAATTCATTGCCAGAAATGTCCGAATGACCAGGCACCCAGTAAAGAATGACATTATTATTGCTAGCGAGATTTCACAGAGTGAATTATAACATTCCCAAACAAGGGAAGACGTCACAGTGAACTTCCCCAGAGCCATAAGAGCAGCCTGACTGTCAGAACAAATGAAAATCTGGCTATTCTTATATTTCCTGTCATAGCAGATTCTACAACACATAAGGATGGCAAAGACTTCAGCCTGAAAGACAGTAGCAAAATTGCCAAGCGGATAAGACAGCTCAGTACCATCATCAGGGCAGCAAACACCAGCACCAGTACTTGTGCCAATCTTCGAGCCATCTGTGTACCATACAAAACAGTTCCGTTTATTGTAGGTGGGAGTCCTCTTCCAATCATCCCGCGAGGGGACTTGAATTTCATAAGGCTTATCAAACGTATATTTGACATGGATGCCATCAGGTGGCATACAGAAATAAGGTTGACCATTAGCATTAAAACAATTTATGGCGATTTAACACAATTTTGACAATTTTCTTTTGCTCTTGGTTTCTCTTCCACACGAAAAGTTTTTTTGTTTACAATACTGCCTCATTCTTAATAATATGTAATAATGTAAAATCTTTACCAATATTTTTTCTACATGGAAAACTGAGTGACTCAGTTGCCAAAACATGATCAAGTGTTTCAAAACAAAAAAATCGGATTGCCTGCATTTGTTGAAAAATAGTCTTCTGCTAGGGATAAAATACTGAATAAAGTTAAATTAGGATGCATTAATTTTCCTCTATTTTTAATTTGTGTCAGTTCAGAACAAGGAGTAACACTTGTGACATATGGATTTGTCAAAGCTTTGGTTACATAATAAACAACACAATTTCACACTTCAGACATCTTGTAAGCTTGCTCAATAACATCATCACACTCCCAAGAATCTTCACAAATCAGACTATCTAGACGTCTTTTTAAATAGAATAAATGATGAGTTTTATCCTGATCACAGTTTTTCTTGAATGTTTTTTTAAAATGCTGCAGTGAAATAACAGGTTTCGATTGTTCTACTATTTTACAGTTTCCTTATTTAGGGGGTCGAAGAATGCTGTACACCAAAAGCATACGATATAGTTTCAAAAATGTTGGGACTAATGGGTGTTTATTTTGTCCTCCAGCTTGTTTGATTGTACCAAAAAAGTGTTCAATAACATCTTGATTAAATTTAGCAGTAAGTACATACCGATAGTTGCACGAATGTAAAAGATATGCAATGAGTTTAACTTTAAGACATCAGTGTTACACGCAGACCTTCAGCAGTGTTTAAATTTAAAAATTCATTTTTATTTCTAATTTCCTGTTCCTATGCATCTAGTAAATTTATACTGTCCTCTAAAGCTACTAAATCATAACTTCCAATACATATGCCTTCAGTTGGATACTGGTGCTTCAATGCATCAAACATTTTATTCATGCTAGTAGTAATATCAATGGTGGCTTGAACTCCTGAAAGGAAATGATCCCCTTTGTCACTGCAGCAGCGTAATCCATCAGCAATTGAATTGCTAAAAATCTGCGTAGCTAATTTCACTTTCATTTTCTCAGTATTCAATGGTCATATATGGGCAGTAGTAATTTTAGGGCAAACTCTTAAGTGTCCCAGCAATTTTATATCTTCATCATATAAAGCATGATAATACGACCATTTTATTGTTTTGCCACAAATGTTTAGTTGCTTTTTATTATATAAGCGATTTCTAATGCACTTCATTATATGAGGTACATCTGAAAAGACATATATTTCTCGATTTTCATCTACAGGATGTACAAATGATGATTTACCTTCATCTATTTTACTCGAAATTCCAAAATAGTTCCATATACCTCAATTAGTTGATGCACCATCACAAATTATTGCATCAACTATAGTCCCAGCACCTTCTAATAAAAACATTGCCTCAATAATTAATTTTGTTAATATTATTGATTTTGTTGCTCCTGTTGAAGCAAAAACTGCAATAGACTGAGAGTCCATGTATCTGCAAAAGGTTGGAACATAAGAACTAAACATTGGTCAGCTAATTCATTACAGTTTACATTAGCACTGCTACCAAAATCTACGTTTCCATAATATGTTATATTTTTAACACTTTACAACAAAGTTGAAAAGTGTTTATGACTTTGTTCATTCTGTCTGTCTGTTTGTCCATTAGCATAATAACTGCCGTAAAAATGACTTAATCAAAATGAAATTTTAGTACGTTGTTCATACGGTCTGTGGCACCTATGGGAATATAAATGAATAATATCACCCAATTAGTTTTGGATTGAACCCCGGGTTGAAAAAATGAAATGCATTGAACCCTATAGGACCTAATTTTTCAAACATTTTTTAAGCGGATTTAAAATTCACAAACTGCTTCGAAAATTTTAGGTAATATTCAAATTATCCCATAAAATATATAAAAAAATTTCAGCAAAATATATTCAGTAGTTTTTTAAATAAAAATTAAAATAATAATCAAACCTCTTATATGAAGAGATCATATGACCCACTTCAAAATGAAATATGGCATCCATCTTGTCTCAAAATCATGATTTTTTAAAGTTCTTTTTAATTCATATTGAGTGTTGTATCCGTTCTAAAACCACTTTATTTTTGCTTAAATTCTGTGCATCTACATACTGAAACAATGCAATTACAATATATTTGAGTTTAAATGATCATTCAAATTTGATTATTTGTACAACGAAGCCTATTTTTCACTTATGTAAAATGTAAACAGCAAAATATGTAGCATGAGTTGTATAAGAATTGCTGTATTTCTTTAACGCAAAATTATTTAGCTCATGGAGTCTGCATAGCTGATATGAATAAAATATTCATTGATTTTACAGAGAGAAGGTTGATTTTTTTCGATGAAGTTTTAAGCATAGACTTTAATTACTCGTACCACCATGGTCTTAAGTTTTTAAATAAAATAAATTATTATAGTATTGTGATAAATGAAATGAGTGGGAAAATGTTAATGAATGAAATGCTGCTTTTATAGAGAGAGCCAGGCATGTCATATTTCGATGACATTATTTGAATATATTTCAGTTGTTTTTGATGAAGTTTTCAAATATAATAAATTATTGTAGTATTATGATAATGTTAAAAACATTACCGAGGAGCCAGGCGATTTATATTTAATTGACGTTACTTAAATGAAGTTCATTTTTTTTCGATGAACTTTTAACACATAAATACATATATAAATATAGCATAAACACAAATATAAACTGCTCATAATAAAAACTGGCAACATTCTCTTACCTTCACCTGTGTGTACTATTCTACCTAACTACTAATTTGCTGATATGACTTGAATATGTGAGGTTTCGCTTCTTGTTGGTTCTGCAGAAGAAGGCTGTTTTGTGCTTTTGAAACCAGTTGACTAGTAGTTTATATTTGTGTTTATGCTGTATTTACGAAGGTTTATTTTATCGAGTTATTATTGTAGCATATTTTTGAATGATACTAATATTTTAGCATAATAAATACATATTTTTAATAGATATCCAGAGGTGAATGCAGAATGTGTTACTATGATAAAACTCTAGTCATCATAAACATTTTATGTGTAGTATGAATAAATAAAACTGATTAAAAGGCACTCACAGATTTTAAAGTTTATTTTTTGAAGCAAATAGATACATTTCTTATCGATTTTACTAAACAATCTATATATTTAGGTTTTAATGTTGTTTTTGCTCTCAGTGAAATCCTGGGTTCTACTCAGCTGAATTACATGAACATTTTTAAATAAAAAATCTTGACCTGCAGATTTGCTCAATATGTAACACATTCCAATTTGAATTATAATCATTTATTGAATTTATAGCTAGGTACCACTCAGTGCATTCCTGGAATCTACTTTTTCTGACTTTACTTTTAAATGAAAGGTCCCAACCCACAGATTTACCTAAATTCTTGCCTGACCAAGAACACATTTAAATTTGAATTATGATAATATATTTAATCTATCGGTTTGCCAGTGTACTCTTGAATTGCATACTGTAGTACATTGGACCAACTTTTATGATCTTTGTTTTAAACAAAAAACTGTGACCTGCAAATTAGTTAAACATTTTTGCCTGACTAGAGAACACATGTAAATTTGAATTAAGACTATTTATTGAATCTTTTTATCATTATCGCATCATCAGAATCTATGTAAGTGGTTCGATTTTATTTTGGTAAGAAATAAGCTTTTCATAAAATAGGTTTACATTTACTACAGCCTGCATTTAGTCATGCTAGGTCATAAGCTAAGTTACTTGAAAATTTAAAAATTGAGATAATGACCAAGAGGAAAACTAATGCTGAATCTTTTTACTTAATAAAGGAAGATATCTATGTGTGTGCAGCATGTAGCAAGAAATCTAAGCATTGTACAACCATGAAATTTGGCACACATGTACTTCAAGATTCGAATAGGTGCACTTGTGAGTTCATTACAGAGTTTCTATTTTGGTGTCATCAGAAAGATCGAAAAATTCTTTTTATACAAAGTTTGACCAAAATGAATACAATAATTAGATGATTTTTATTAATTTTGAAAAAATATATACTTTTTATGCATTTTCAACCTCTCTGATTTTTATATTACAATATATAAAAATTGATTTGCCATCCATCATACATTTTGTTTTCAGCACCTGCTTAAAATATCACATACTGCAGAAAAAATAATTTCTTAAATCCACCCGTTGATCAATTATAAATTTTTTATCAAACCCATGCCTTAGATATTTTGAATGAACCTAGCGATTCACCGCTTTTGATCAGACACCATTCAGAGATCACTCCTATGCATGGAGGATAGAACTTTTCTCCATACACCATTAAAGACCTAAGACTTTTCTCCTACTGGGATGGCACCTGTATACCATCTATCGGCATTATAAATAGTAGTCAAGTTATAAATTAATACCGAGTGCTTATTTTATTATTTAAAAGTTGTGGCTGCCTATTTTTGTTATGCATTTTGGTCTTGTAATTTGGGTGTGTGGATGGTGGGGAGTGCGTATCATACCCGTCTAAATTTATTTATTTTGTTATTTCATACAACTAATCCTAAATTAACTCCTGGGAAATGCTGGGTACATTTTCTAGTAGTTAATAAAGGAACAAGTTTATGTGTGCAGTCTGTAGAACAACATCTTAGTATTGTATGATCATGAAATCTGGTATACAGGTACTTATTAATGTCCACAGGTGCACCTTGGCATTACGTTTTTAATTTTGAAGTTGCATTTAGCTATTTTATGTTTTAGCCTGATTTACAATGAATTGGGGCAATATTCACACAAATCAATTAATTCCTCAGAGATCTAAAATATTATCACAGATTTTCTGTCTTGACACCATCGGAAAGATCAAAAAATTCTTTTAGAGTCCATAAGATTATTAGACAATTTTACATGAATTTAAAAAAATATATACTTTTCGTGCATTTTTTTCCTGATTTTTATATTACGATATACAGAAATTGACTTGCCACCCATTGTTAAATTATTTTCAGCACCTGCTAAAAATATCACAGACTACTCCTGTTTTTTTCATAAACCCATCCATTGATTATTTATAAATTTTTTATCCGACCCATGTCTTCGATTTTTTGAATGAACCTAGTGATTCTCCACTTATGATTGGACCCCACTTGGAGGCCATTTCTACACGAGAGGAAAGAAACTTTTCTCCCTATGCCATTGAAGACCCGAGATTTTTCTCCTACTAGGATGGAACCTAAACTACTATCAATTGGTATCAGGATAGTGAGTAATGCACTTATTTAATTATTTATAAACAGAGGCTGAGTTATACGAGTAAATAAAGCCAAGCACTTATTTTGGGTGTGTGTGTGTGTGTGGTGGTGGTGGTGGTGGGTGGGGGGGGGGGGTGTATTAAGCCTGTTCAAATTTATTTAATTTGATTTTTCATATAACTACATTGCTTTAACTCCCAGTAAACACTGGGTACATTTCCTAGTATTGTACATAAAAAAAGTCATTTGACTGAGTTGCTCAATCCTAATTGCAAAACTTTTTGCAACAGACTCAGCTACTTATTTTTTTAAGTAACAATAAATAAAAATTCCGTAAATAGAGCACAAATACAAAAATAAAATGGTCTACTAGTTTCAAAAGCAAATAACAGCCTTCTTCAAGATCGACAAGTTGGACCTCACTTACTCAAGTTAGTTTCCAAACTGACTTGAGTAAGTGAGGATGCGCTTCTTGTCGGTTCTGAAGAAGAAGGCTGTTATTTACCTTTGAAACTAGTAGACCTGTTTAATATTGTAGTTATACTTTATAAGTTGATATTTATATTTTATTGTTATCAGTTATTTCTTATTTAGTGACATCAACTATGTAATAATAAGTCCGTATTTTCATATGGCAAAACTTGCAAAAATGATTGCTGGTTTCCGTTCAAATGTAAAAATGCACAATAAAACTTTATAAAAAAGAACAACACATAGTCCAATGAGAACATTTATATATAAAACTCGTAATACTGAAACAAAGAATTTTTTAATTACCTATTTTTCCTTTTGATAAAATAGTTATCAGCATCATATTTAAAAACATTGAGAGAAATGTAGTTATTCCATGCACTGCAGAAGCCTGTGAAATTAGAAAAGCTTTACAAATTTTAAAGAACATTGATAAGAGATGAGACAAAATATAGGGTTACACACACAGATTATTACAAACAAGTTTTTGAGGGTATTTTTGCTCATTTCCTAAAATTTTTGAAGTAATTTTCTAAAGTGGGAAGTATTAAGAAAAATAATAATAATGGATAATAATATAAATCATTTTTTTACAATTTTCCAAAATCGACAATACTTTATTAGCCTACTTATTAGTGTAAAGACTTTTTCTTGCTTTTATAGATGGGTTGCTTTGTTCCTTTTATTCCGAAGAACATTCATTTCGCATTTAGATTTAGTTGTTATCCATATGTTTTTATTTTATGGTATTTTCCTATCAGAGGATTTTATTTACAAATGTTTTTATTCAAATTTTATTTATAAATGATACATTTTTTTATTATATTTATCAAGAAAATATATTTATACTGTTTGTAGAACAGTAAAAATTAATTTTATTGATAAACAATAAGATTGCAAAAGCATTATTTAGTAACAAAATTATACCACATAAGTGTGTTAAAGAGAAACATCAGAATGACAGTGCATTGAAACTTAAAAGTGGTTTATTAAGATATCAATACAAATTTGTTGTGAACAATGGAATAGCATATGATAGAGTTAAAAATTATATATATATATATATATATATATATATATATATATATATATATATATATATATATATATATATATATATATATATATATATATATATATATACAGGGTGGTCATAAAAAAACTTCCTCGATATATAAACCCCTAGAGGCCTATCCGCTCAACCAATCGAAAGGAAATTACAGATATTGTTATTTGAAGGTATGCGCTCGAGATTGTGATGATTTCAAACAATAGAGCTTTGGCGGTTACAGTTACAGTGAAAAAATTTCGAAATTTTCTAATGGCAACACCCACTTTTTTTCTGTGCAAATTGATCAGCACATTAAAAAACCATAAATGGTGTTGGAACGATACACGTATGAAGAAAATTGGCAGCATAAAACATTTACACAGAAGAGCATTGTAAAAGACCAATGACAACACAAGAGAGGAGAGGGCAAAAAACTTTTATTGGAATTACAAGTTTTCAACGTGCCCACCTTCGCAGACTGTAATGCATTGCATGGAGAGATTATTGACAACAATGATGAACGTAACATCGCAGGAGGAATCTGTATAACTTCTCATTTTATGGCATCTTTCAATTCTGACAAATCTCATGGATTTGATGTGTAGACCTTAGATTTCAGATAACCCCAGAACCAGAAATTCATCAGAGTGAGGTTGAGGGATCGTGGTGGCCATGAAACTGCAAAGTTACAGGAGATGATGCTATCACCAAAGTTCTGTTGCAGCACTTGTCAAACACATATAGCGACATGTGGAGGAGCACCATGTTGCATCCATACAATGTCATTAACGACATTTCACTGCTGCAATTCTGGAATTACATAATTCTACAACAATGTTTTATATCGAGGACCTGTGATGGAGCACATTTGCATACCATTGGAAGTGACCTCTTCGAAGAAGTACGGATCGAGAACGAATGTGCTTGCGATGCCACACCATATAGTCACTTTAGCTTCATGTAAAGGCACTGGTGCCACATCATGAGGATTTCTGTCAGCCCAGTAAATGCAGTTCTTGGAATTTACGTTCCCAATTAAGGAGAAATGTGCCTCATCTGTCCATAATATCCGCAGTGGCCACTTGCTATCTTCATCATATCTGATGAAGGAAAAATTCACAAAGTCAACACGCTGTTGCTTGTCTCCAGGTTGCAACATCTGGACGCGCTGGAATCGATAAGGAAACATCCACAGAACAGAACGCAGGAGCTTGAGGACTGTAGTTTTCGGTACATCCAAATTGCGGGCAACACTTCTTGCAGTATGCAATGGACCTGCAGTAATCGTATTATGCACTTCCGCAACAACTTTAACAGGAACAAATGGTCATCCGGATCGCGGTCTATCACATGTGCATCCAGTTTCTTCAAATTTCTTTACCAAATCACATACAGTTCATACGGAACATAGGCCTCGTCTTAGCTTATGATTTTGCCGATAAACTCGCACTGCTTCGGCAGCATTTTCCCCATTCAGATAAAGCAGCTTTATCAAATCACCTTGTTGTTTCCCTGTAAGTGTCATCTTGTTGGCAAGTTCAAACAACTGATTGAAGGAACAATCTTGCCACATTGCTTATTAAAGGTTTTTCACAAGCAATGCTTTGCACATGGTGTTCTGCGATTGGTGCTTCTACTGGCTAGCACCTCCTCTCTCTGTTGTCATTGGTCCTTTATAAATCTCTTCTTTGCAAATGTTTTACGCCGCCAACCTTCGTCATACGTGTATCGTTCCATTGCCATTTATGGTTTTTCAATGCGCCAATCAATTTGCACAGGAAAAAAGTGGGTGTTTCCATTCGAAAATTTCGAAATTTTTTCACTGTAACCATAACCGTGACAACTCTGTTTGAAATCATCACAATCTCAACCGCATACCTCCAAATAACAATATTTGAAATTTCTTTTCGATTGGTTGAGCTGATAGAGTCTAGAGGTTCATATATCTGGGAAGTTTTTTTATGACCACCCTGTATATATATATATATATATATATATATATAATAGTAGTTTGAAAATCCAATGAACGAAAAGTAAGAAGCTGCAACACGATAAACCTAACTTTCTAAAACGCCCACAGAATAAAATATAACAGCAAATCATCAATCAAATGGAAAAAAATACAAAATACGAGTTATCAAGTTATAGAAAATCAACAAAATTCAATGATATAGAAACGAATAAAGAAAAACTTAAAAAATCAAGCTATATCGCTATACACATGGAAAAAGGGCTAAGCCTAAAAAAATGAAAATGTTCACTTCGTAAAATTCGTTTTCAAGTCCAAGTATTTTGATGAAGCAACCACAAAATATGTATGTTTCTGAAGAAATAGATAGATTATATCTATAAACTATTTCTACTTGGATGACATACATAAAGAAGGGATAAAAAAGAAAACATGAATACCTGGAAAATGCACAGCATATATACAAACGAGTCGAAACCGGGAACTCTGAATGAAGAGACCAGTGTTGCCCTTCGCAAAAAAAAAAAAAAAAATGATCTACTGTTGCCATTCGTAAGAATTGAAAAACAGTAAAGCGAAAATGTAAGAAAAAGTAATAATATAAAAAAAGAGCTACTAAAAGGTGGGGCTAATAATAGTAATGCTGACGTGGAAGAGGATGTAAAAATAAAAGTATTAATAATACAAGAGAATGGAGATGTCTGGCTAATATAAAATACTATGAATAGAATAATAAGATACTATGAAAAGAATTATAAAAATCCAGCTATTCTAAATTTTTTAACAATATATATATATATATAAATTAAAATAACAAAAACTAAAGTGCAAGAGTGTGAATCAGTAACCACAGTATCAAACCGCGAGCAAAATTATATATATATATATATATATATATATATATGTATGCATATATATATATATATATATATATATATATATATATATATATATATATATATATATATATATATATATATATATATATATATATATATGCAGCAATTAAAGCATACAAAAGTGAAAAACCTGTAAAAAATTTATATTTTATTGCTAAAAATATTATGCATATTTTCATGCACTGGTAAAATTTTGAGAAATAAACTGGTATTCTGGTATGTATCAGACATGTAATTATGTATTTTGGTGAATTTTGGTTGCACAGTAAGTAGTTTTTAGTCATATTAGGCATTTATCCAGTTCCTTCTCCCCTCATATTCTTGTACAAAAATTAAAAAAAACTTAATCAAAATAAATAAGTTTTAAAGTGTTTATTTTACCTTCCCTGCAATGCATAGGGAAAGTATTGGAATTTATCATATGAGTGAAATTAATCATGTATTAATCACATGAGTTAAAAATTGAAACTTGAGTTTTCGATGAATCTACATGTTCTAATTGAACCAATTTCATAAAATGTAGTGTATAAGTCATTTGTGGGTTGCCCTAGTACTGATTAGATTTTGGAATGATTCAGAAAAATAAAACCTGCCCTTTTCTTCAAAATGGCCTGGAAAAAATGTCAAAATCTGAAATATAAGACTAAAATATACTAAAATGCATTAATCAAATGAGTTGAAAGCTGAAACTTGAGTTTTCGATAAATCTACATATTTCAAGCATTCCAGAACATGAAAAAATAATTTTTAACATGACGTTTGTGTGTGTGTGTCAGTCAGTTTGTTTGTGCAACGTATATGTTCACTCTAACTATATGACAAAATTTCCCAAAATTTGGTAGGCCAGTCACTTGTAGGTTACCTTAGCATTGATTAGATTTTAGTATGTTTCACAAAAATAGAACCAACATGTTTTAAGAAATAACCTACAAGAATCTGAAATACGAGACTAAATATGCTTAAATATGTTAGTTAGATACTTATTTTATGTTTAATTTTTGATGACAAAACAAATAAGATCCACCCCATTACCCTAGAATGAACCGTTCTCAAGATACTTCAAATTTTGAGGAGTTGGCGACATCTCAAAATGCATGAAATTGCCAAATAAAAAAAAATATATATGTCTGTGCATGCATGTATCCACTATAGCTCAAAAACTAATTAAATCAATTTCATAAAATTTGGTGGGTAAGTAAGTCATTTGTGGGTGAATAAGTCATTTCATAATCTGCAAAAGACAGCCATGGTTGCGTTTACCAGAAAACATATTCTCAACCTTAGAGACATTTGTTTCTTTGGTCAGAAACTTATCTGTTCTAAAGTAAAATTCTTAGGAATTTATTTTGATATGGGCCTCAATTGGAAGAGATACTTTGATTACTGTGTGACTAAAGCCAGAAGAATTTTCTGGCCATGCAGCAGTGCTATTGGAAAAAACCTGGGGATTGAATCCCACAGCTATCCATTGAATTTATTCTATGGTGATCTGTCCCATCATTACCTATGGCTCTATTATCTGGTGGTTTAGAGTCAGATGTGAAAGTGCCAAGTTAGATTTAAAAGTTCCAAAGGATGGTTTGTGCTGCAATTTTTGGGTCCATGAAAACTACCCCCACTGCAACTCCTAAACTTTTGCTCAGACTGCATTCTCTCTACTTGCATGTTGAGGCTGAGGCTTCCATAAACCTGAAAAGACTCAAATAATTGGGTCACTGGAAAGATTACTCAAAATATTTGTTTTGGAGTAATCTTAATAGTAATGTTATGAATCATCCATATTTCTATATACCCTCTAATGGCATTCTTGTCAGGTATACATTTGACAAGTCTTATGGGATTCGGGTTGACTGGAGGAAGACTCCTACCTACAATAAGAAAAAGTGCATTGTATGGTACACTGATGGCTCCAAGCTAGGCATTAGCACTGGTGCTGGAGTATGCTGTCCAGATGATGGTACAAAACTGTTTTACTCACTTGGCAGCTATGCTACTGTCTTTTAGGCTGAGGTCTTTGCTATTCTAATGTGTTGTAGAATTTTCTCTGACAGAAATTAAAGGAGTAACCAAATCTATAACTGCTCTGATAGCCAGGCTGCTCTTATGGCTCTAGGGAAGTCTACTATGACCTCTTCCCTTGTCTGGGAGTGCTATACTGCACTTTGTAATATTACCAGCAACAATCAAGTCACACTTTACTGGGTGCCTGGACATTCAGGCATTTCAGGCAATGAATTGGCTGATGAGTTGGCTAGAAGAGGTTCAAGCACACCCTTTGTTGGTCCAGAGCCAGCTTTGGGTGTCTCTAATGAACTGATCAGACGAACTGTTTATGACATCTTTAGAAAGCTGCAGTGCAAGAACTGGCACAACATCAAGGGCCAAAGGCTGGCAAAAGAACTGAACTGTAAGTGCCCTAGTGTGCGTCATAGGGAGGTATTTAAGCTCAATAGAACTGGCATTAGAATGGTTGTTGGGCTTCTTATTGGGCACTGCACCCTTAAAAGACACCTGAGCATTATAGGTATCACTAAAGACTCGATCTGTAGAGGCTGTAAGTACAGTGAAGAAACTGTCACACACATACTCTGTGAGTGTGAAGTGTTTTCTGTCCATAGGTTTGAGCATTTGGGTCGACACGTGATCGAGCCCTGGGAGTTGCAGGATATTCCTGTCAAATGCCTGCTGATTTTTGCTATGGCGACTGGTCTCTTCTCTTAGGGATAGTATAATAGACCTCTGGTCACTGTGTTAGGTTCTCTTTGAGCCATTCACCTCTAAGTCATAAGTCATTTGTGAGTTATGACTTAGTACTGATTCACCACTGTATCACCTTGGTACTGATTAGATTTTGGTATGATTCAGAAAAATAAAACCTGCCCTTTTCTTCAAAATGGCCTGCAAAATTTGTCAAAATCTGAAATATAAGACCAAATATACTAAAATGTATTAATTAAATTATGTTTGCTTTATATGCAATTTTTGATGCCAAAATGAATGAGACCAAAAGAAATTACTCTTGAATGAACCATTCTCAAAATATTAAGGTTATTGGAATTTTGAGGGGCTGATGATGTTTTCACTGTAGTTAAAAAAACTTTTCATTAAAATTTTAAATTTGGAAGGTATGTTATTTTTGGATTATCCTGGTGCTGATTAGATTTTGGTATAATTCGAAACAACATAACTAGCCTTTTTCATTTTAGCAAAATGATCTGCAAAACCACCAAATGTTGAAATAAATGATTGAGTAATGATTTAAGTATATTAAAATAAATGATTTAAATATTTTTACAAGTATTCATTAAATGCCCGATTTATAAGTTATTTTTACCAGTGAATAATGTTATGCCGAGATTTTTGGGTTCAAAATTCAATTAATAGTTCAAAATTATGTAATAGTTTAAAATTCGTTATTTTTCCCCTTTCCCTTCAAAATTCTAAATTTATTTGTTGGTTTTGAATATTTCGGCGATTTATTTCCCCTTTAACGTAATTTGTTATCCTTTTTCTTTTTATTATTCAAAATTATGCGCAATGCATCTTTAAAACGTTAAAATATCATATCCTTTGTTAATCTTTTGGCTTCCCGTCTGGTTTTAATTTCACTTCATTCATGAGAGAGAGGAAAAAAAGATGCATTTTAGGAAAATTTGGCCTTCACACGGCTTATCTGTTGAACACCTGCAAAAGGGGTGCTAGAACATCCGGCGGAGCTGCTGCGCAGCGGGTTGCCGCTTGGCGGAGGTTATCTGTTTAATGATTCTTGGCATAACAGCGTTTTTATTTCAGCAGTATATGCGTGAGCGCTCAGCGCAGGTTTTCACTCGCCAAGTTTGGCATCTCCTGGGAAGGCAAGCGTGTTGCCGAGGCATTCGATTGCTGACCAGCATTAGGCTAGGTGGTGTTTTTTCCGACGGCTGATGAGATCCGTGGAACGGGCCCCATGCTAGGGCGCCCGTATCCCGCGGTCGCCAGGAGTATGTTTTAAATTTGTGCAGAATTGCCTGACATCGCAGGGGCGTGCCTCATATTTGGACAACTTCCACGGGGTACCAACAGAATGTAAAAAGGTGGTCTGGATCTGTGACCCACAGACTACCCTCCTCGGGAAGCGCTCTTAATTGCGCTGGCAGTATCAATTGCTCTATCATCTATCTACCTCAGTGTCCCCGCTCTATGGTCATCACAGGTTATCACCTATTTTCATGCCATCAATTGTGAGTGTTCAAGTCTTGGGGGGCCCTGAGTGAACAGGGCTAGTGTTCAAAGATCAGTGTGCAAGCCCTCAGTGATCGAGTGCATGCAAGCAGTGCGTTTAATTTTAAGAGTGAATAAAATCAATGAAAACAAAGGTTACATCATGCAAGGAAGTAAAAGGCATCTAATTTTGAATTTCATTTTTAAGAGTTATGATCTACCATCTTAGTACTATCGATTTCTGAGTGTTCAAGTCTTGGGGGGCCCTGAGTGAACAGGGCTAGTTTTCAGAGATCCGTGTGCAAGCCCTCAGTGATCGGGGTGCATGCAAGCAGTGTGTCATTTAATTTTTAAAGTGATTACATTCGAAGAAGAGAAAAAAAAAGAAAAGGGGAGTTATAAATAATTTGTTTAAGTGTTAGCACCGAGAAAGTTTTAGTATCTAGAAAGAAAAATGTTTGAGAATGAGTTTACTTGATTATTTTTAACAAAGCTATATTGCTGTAATGTAATGAAGAAATTTGATTTTTAATATTTTCCTTTTATTTCAAATTCAAGTTTTGGTGGACAGCTCCTCAGGAGACCAAAGTCTGGTCTTCAGACCAGAGTGGATTCTGTTTCCTGGGTTATTTTAATTGGTTATCTGGGTTTTTCTTTAATTGAATTCTAAATTTAATAGACTTAATTTTCGCAATGTACTAACTTAACTTTATGCCACTATACATGTAATGAAACCTTAAATGGATCAGATGTTTAAATTTTTAATTGTTGAAAAATAAAAGTTAATTTTTAATTTAATAATAATGGTTATCATTCTTGTGTTGTGTGTTAGCTGTGCAAATTATTCATTTAAAGGTAAGTGGCATTTTTAGAAGTTATATGATGTTGAAGTGTTTTCAAAGGTGTAACATAGTTTAGCACAGACCAAGCTGTAAGTAATAAACTAAGTAAATAAAGAAACAAATAATAATTATAAAAGTAAACTTTATTGTTTAAATCTATACGATCAGGCAAATGTAAATAAAATAATAATGTAAATAATATTAAATAAAATAATTAAATACATATAATTAAGTAAAATTCATGTATAAACTTATAAACTAATAAATAAGAAGTTTAATAGTAAGGGAAGGGCAATCCCTTCCTAACAATAAGAACAACTCCATCACTCAAGGATGATTAGGATCAGCATTGTACAACTCAGAGTCAAAATATTAGAATAAGGCATTTCATTTGTAATTTGAATTGCATTTAGCTTCATTTCAGCATAGTAAATTTGAAAAAGAACAACGTTTGATGTTTTAATAAATTTACATGTTATTAAAGTAAATTAAAACTTTCTGCATAAACAAGGCCGCAATCAGTAATATACCACCAGTTACTTAAAATGTTCTCAATCAAGTGTTAGTAGAGCAATTAAAGCAGTATTTTAATGATAGATATTTTGAAAACAATAGTCTGAATAGTGGCTGAAAGCCAAAAACTACTCTGAGAGATGATAGAAAGTTAAAGAATATTGCGAAGAAAAATCATTTTAGAAGTGTAAGGTATTTGCATCGGTAGTGAAAAGAACACAGTATTGATGTGTGTAAATCTGCTACACTAAGATGTCTCCATAAACTTGGATTTCATTCTCGTGTACCAAAGATAAAGCCTCTCATGACTAGTAAACAGAAAAGGGACAGAGTGAAGTGGTGCAAAAAAGGCTTTTATGGGGTGTGGATGATTGGATAAAGGCATTGTTCGGTGATGAGTGTATGTTCTGTGTATCATATGGTGATCAAGGTGTTAGTGTATGGCAAATGAAGCAAGAAGCATATTACAATGAATGCATGAAGTGATCAGTGAAATTTACAGTCAGCATAATTGTATGGGGTTGCATGACTGCAAACGGTCCTGGAAGGCTATGTGTCACTTATGAAAGGATTAACTCTCAGATATATCAAGAAATCCTTGAGAATTTCATGATACCATCAGGGTTCGAAAAATCTATTGCCCGACATGCCTGGGGCATATAAAAATTTCAACAGGGCATGTATTAATTTTTATTATATGCCCAGTCGGGCATGTAATAAAACTTTATTTGACATTAACCTGATTAGGTCAATCGGTAGCCGAAATCGAGTAACCAGAACTCCACTGCAAATATTTTATGTTCAACTTTTAAAGCCGAGTAAGAGAAGAGGATGAAAAAGAAAAGACTTAATTATTCAGCAATGGACTATGAATAGCTTTTGCAGCGAGATAGTTGATAACTGTGGGGAGAAAACAAAGTTTCACAGTTTACGGGCGACAGTGACGTCACTAAAAGAAACAAGCAGAGCCTCTGGCACAGTGCCAAAGCAGCTCCTCGTTCTCTTCTCTCTCTCTTTCTCTCATTCATTTGTGCTTGATTCTTCGGGTAGCTTTGGGAGATTTGTGGACGTGCAACTTTTATGCATTATGCGTAAAATTTACGCATCTTAACTGCTCTTTATGCTTTTACGCATATATTGCTATATTTTACACATTTCCGCATTTATTTGAATTTTTTAACATTACTAGGAAATCAATCTTCGAAATTCTCTGGCTTTTTTTGTTTGAAATTTATCAATTAACCAGACATGGTATAATTCCTCGGAAACACCATTTTTTGCTTTTTCAGCACGGATTTCTACCATTCCCGGGATCGTAGCAAATCCATAATAAAATGCAGGGTAATACCAATCAAATTAACGGAGATTTACGGCCGCATGTAATGTAAATGAAGATCTCGATTGCTTATTTTATGAAAGTAATAAATATACTTCTTCAAAGGTTGTCTAATTCAGCATAAATTGCTAAAATGTTATTTTGTTCATTAATTTCACATAAAATCTGAGATTGCGCAATTCAGTTTGTTCTTATGAATTGCCGAGAGAACAAAAGTATCTTTTTCCATCCATCTCAATCTTCTAAATATCGCATTTTTGAATGACTGAACTAGCTTATTTTCATATTCTAATTATTTATTATGGTTAATTTCTTAATTATTTTCACATAAACAGTGCGATTACGCAATTCAGTTACTTCGCGTGAATTGCCGAGAGTACGTTAATATCTTTTTTCGTCCATCTCCATCATTTAAATGTTGAATATTAGATCGATTGAACTAACTTATTTTCATATTCTGATTAATTATTACGGTCAATTTCTTAATTATTTTCGCATAAACAGTGCGATTGCGCAATTCAGTTACTTCGCGTGAATTGCTAAGAGTACGTTAATATTTTTTTCCATCCATCTCCATCATTTAAATGTTGCATATTAGATCGATTGAACTAGCTTATTTTCATATTATGGCTAATTATTAAGGTTAATTTTTTAATTATATTTGCATAATACAAATTTTTCTATTTTGAACAATGGGTATGAACACTGTGAAGGAATATTTTCCAATAAGTGGTATTAAAGCAATAATTTAGGCAAATAAAAAGGAAACCATTTTGGCAGGAACATAATTCAGTGCTATTTTCTTTTTTTTAATTATTATTATTATTATTAAAGATCAATATTTGTTACTCTTAGTGAAAACCTGTGTTTTACCAAACATAAATATTTGTTTTCATTATAAAGTAATTTTCATAAAACCTTTATATATTTTTTATTTTATAATTTATTGTCCTGAAATTTTATAAAATTGGTGTCCTGAATATTCATATTCTACCAGTACTATGCCTGATATTTAATGCAGCATTTTTTTAATGCAGGTGCATAGTTAAATTCATTAGAAATGTCGTTTGCGTGTGTAGTTTAAAAAAAATCATTATAAATGCCATTCACGCAAAATTTTACACATTCCAATTTTCCCAGGTTGGCAGGTATGCAAGTGTTGATAAGCAGAGATGCAGATTACTATAGAATAGTTTCTATCTGAAACATCCTCATACTACGTACAAAATTTGCATAGTTTCGTACAAAAAATTCCCTTCTGTCTAAGCCAATGTAAATTTACGGCCACATGCACGGTAATGTCAATCATGATGATGGGGATTTACAACTGCATGTAATGTAATTTAAGATCGCGATCACTTTTTTACGGAAGTAATAAATATGCTTCTTCAAAAGTTGCCTAGCCTAATTCGGCAAAAATCGCTAAACGGTTATTTCAAAAATTATTTTAGCATAAATAGTATTCAATTCCCATTTTTGATATATTTACTTCATTAAAAGTAACTAATTTTTTAATTTTGACATTTAATTATAGGCTACATATATGCTACTTAATATATTTACTTTCATGGGCACCAGAGTTATCAACAATGAAAAATGTCATTAGGAAAATGTTGGGCATGTAAAATTTTATCTTGGGCATCTATATATTTGGACAACATGCTCGAAGGGCATGTAGAAATTTTTTGATTTTTCTAACCCTGGATACCATCATCGGAAGATTTGTGTGATGACGATTTTGTTTTCCAACATGATTCAGCATCTTGCCACAGGTCATTTTCCACTACGAACTGGTTCATACAACACCAAATTAACATACTTCCCTGGGTGACTAATTCACAGGATTTAAATTCAATCGAGAATTTGTGGGGAATAATGAAGAAAAGACTTCAAGAAATTGCACCAAGAAACAAAGTTGATTTTATTTCCAGCATAAAATCGATATGGTAATGTCTGAGGAGAAAACATTGTGAGCCACTTGTAACTAACTTGCCAAATAGAGTTTGTGCTATTATAAAATGTAAAGGTGATGCTACAAAATATTAAATAATCACTGTTTTTGATTTTTTTTTTTAAAATAAGGTGATTTACAAAGCATTATTCTAATATTTTGAACCAGGTAAATGTTATTCTACTATTTTGATTTTTTCCAAGTGTGAATAATAATTTTCATTTTTGTATTATTTCCGTTAATTTTTATGCTAAAATATTCAACAAATTATGTAGATTCTTACATTATGAAGTTTTCTTCTGTATTACTTTTTATATAAGCGATACATGAAAAGCCTTTTTTCAAAATTCATTTTTTTCGATTATTCTAATTTTTTGATTTGGCGTTATAGTATCTTTTTTGCTAATTTTCACGATCATACTTTTTATAATACTCGGAATAAGAATCAATTGTTACCATTTTTTCTCATACAAACAGCCTATATCTAACTAAATATCAATTCCATTGGCTTAAGATTACGGATTTCTTTTCCACTTTTCTTAAAATCACTGAACCATGAATATAGTTTTAAGAAGTACTTAAAGATGTTTCTGTTACAGGTCTGAGAGATTTGCTGACCTATTACTTATTTGCTTGCTACTTGTTTTCCTGCTAGTTGTTTCTTGTTCTTTCTTTTCCTGCTAGTTGTTTCTTGTTGTGGCTTTGGTTCTGCCACTGACCATTGTATTAATACTATCTGCCACTGACCATTGTACTATATATAATGTACTTAATAGCATGTTGCCAGTTTGGTTGGGGGCTGTGGAAACATCAGACTTATCTAAAGTGCCCTTTTCTGCAGTTTTTTGTCCCACTGCTATACATTTACTTATAAGCAGAAATTGTATGTATTGTGTATATTGTGGTGTGGCAAAATAAAGTTTATTATTAATATTATTATTATTCGCATCTGATATGTTTAATTTTTTTCTTTTATATAATTTTGAGGGAATGCAACATCTTAACATGCATTAAGGTTTCTAATGAAAAAGAACACTCATTAAGACTGCAAACTGGATATAATATTAAGCAAGTAACTATGTCATTTTGAGAAATTAAACTAAATTTAATGGATTATGAATTTTAGTCTGTAGGGAAAGGCCATGTGCTGCTCAAAAAATAAATTAGATATTTTTTACTACAGGAGAAAAAAAAAGGATTGATTGAACTGATAAGGAGTAGGGCAAAGAGCAACATGGGTGGTCGAAGGGCTTTTTCCTTCTAAATATTTGATAAGGCAGTGATAAGGACACACCAAAGCAATAAAAACATGGTAGTGATCCCATGCATGACAAATTAGAGTCGTGCATGTGTCTTTCTACATAAGAAACAAAACTCGGATGCTATTTTCAAATAAAGAATATTTATTGCCAGCATAAATTGACTAATTTTGAACCTGAAATGTAAAATCCGTTCAAGAAAAAGTAAAAATACATCTGCTGCAAGGTCTTTAAAAATAAACACAGCAAAATATTATTTTTTTAATCCTGTCAACAAGTTATGAGTTCAAATTGGAAAGTATCAAACATCAGAAAAGATAAAAATATACTCAATACATTTGAAAAAAGCATGTTGATACAAAATCCAGAATACATTTAAAGACTAGGGTCAATACATTTTTGTATTGGTGATACTTGCAATGCGATACTTGCGTTGTGCCCTTGTGCAGATATAGTGACCATAAAATGGTTGTATAAAACATTAAAATAACATATATATATAGGAGGAAGAACCTGAAAACATTTGAAAATTTCACGCAAAGTCATTTATTCTTACACAAAAAAGAAAAAGTCAAATTTATTATCTCATATTCAATGAAGAGACCTAACTTCTGAAATTATTAAAAGTTATAATTTCATATACAAGTAATAATAGAAAAACGACAACAACAAATGAATTACTTCAGCATAATGGTCCATTTGTCCAAGTATTCCATCCCAAGCTTTTTTGGTAGACGTGTAATTTTCCAAAGGAACTCTGTACTTTGATAATTTTTCATTGAGAAGAGATACAGACTTTGGTATTTTCAGGGACATCTATTTTGATAAGAGCAAAATTAATTACTTTTTTAAAATACAGTTCTGGGTTTTTTAACTTCAACTAGCTGCATTCTATAGCCAGCTGCTGGTTTTACAAAATTTCAGTAATCCAAATAAAAAATTCAAACTATGGTGATTACCTGTTTCTCCCAGTTAATATACAATTTACTTAGATAACCAAACCCAAAGAGATCCCTTTACTACTCATAAAATTCATTATCTTAAAATATAAAGTCCTTACTTCAATAAAAAGCCCCTATTATTTTTTAATATTCTATTAACTGAATATCCAGTTATTGAATTACAGATTAAACATAGAATCAAAAAGTGAAATAATCATTTCTTAAAGTCCTAGGTTTTCAAAATTAATATGCCTAATTCTTTGTCAGTGATAATCCAGTGACACCAGTAGAGGGTTACTAAAGTTATGAGTTATTACTGTGATTAATTGCTATCACAATCTCTTAAGGAAATTTCTTCAAAAAAACAACCTTTAAAATTCTCCTTCAATGTTCATTAAAACTTTGGCCCTCTTGCTGAGCAATTGTGCATCTCAATGGCAAGAACATCTGTAAAAACAGATTATTCATATTGGCCAACCTTAGAAATAAAATTAAGGACAGTACACTATTATAACATTAATCATGTGAGCATTATTGTACAGATTTTTAGTAACAACAAAAAATTATATTTTTTTTAGAGATTCCTATTTTAACAGTTATATGAAAACTTTATTTCATTTGTATAAAGCATTCATTAATTTTCAGTTACTTCTTTTATTATGTCATGCCCTTCTTGACATACATAGATTTTAAACTTCATTTATTCAGTTAAATTTCAAAGATGTGATCATATAGTATTTATATTAAAATTATAACCTTGCTTTTAATGGAGAACTTACAAAATAAAAAAATAAGTTAAAAGTTGTAGTTAAATTAAAAGTAGTAGTTACCTGGTTAAATCTTCCGATATCCAAACTATTAAAGAAACTACTATTGGAAGAAAAATTTGGGACTGAAGGGACTAAAATAAACACAACAGTATTAGGGGGAAAAGAAAACTAAAAATTTTATTGATTACTTTAGACAGATCCATAAATGGGCAATTCAAGCTCAAATAAAAATCCTTGCCTCATGGCAAAAAAAAGGGGAATTAACATTGGTCGTCTATGTGACCAAAGCTACCCAGGGAATTTAAAATAATTACTTAAAAAAAAAAAAAAAAACTAATTAAAAAGGTCATCTGAACTCTACCTCTAATGAGGGCCCCTCTTAAACGGCATGATAAAATGATGACTGGGAAATTCCCCAAAGGACAGATAATCTCCTATGCTATGACAGCCAGACATGTTGGAAGAAGGCAGAAGTCAGTGAAAGAGTTTCTTTTAGTGAAAACTCACCAATCTTCAGCTGCATAGGGCCCTTCCATCATCTCTTCATGCACCAGAGAAGTTGAAGTTCTGCATCCCGGAGAGGCGACGTCAACAGGATCGGGGGCACAGGTGTCTCAGCAGTTTCTACTGGGTGTCCAGGGAGATGGTGAGACAGCTGTCCATCCAGGGACATGATGAGAGCGCTGTCTATCCCGGTTCCACCATCTTCAGCTCTATAAGTCAGGAGATTGCAAGGTTAGCAGCAAACAGAGGCTATCACAGATTCGTCATCCTCATCTCGGTCGGTCAGGGGAAGGTGTTGGCATACAGCAAGCAGGGTATGCCGTAAATGGCTGGAGGCCTCAGGTCATCGACCCCAGCGGGGTGGTCCAGGAGTAGCATGGAGAGCCATCAACAGAGGCCTCGGATTACATACATAATTTTTGCTCGGATGATGCCGTGGAAAAAAAAAGGGCTCCCACGAAGAATGTCTGTAGAAAAGAGTGGCGAAAAATTGTCAAACAAATGTGTCGAGCCTCAATGCATGGGTGAAATTTATTAACAAATTGGCATGCATTACGCTCACCACTACACAATATTTTTATGCTTGAGACTCTAGCAGGAGGGTTGCAGTAAAGATGATGTCTTGCGAGATTCCAGTATCCCTTAACGCCAGTCTTGTAAATCACATCCCCCAGTTCGAAGAAAACATAACTGTCTTAGGGGATTAATGGGGATTAGCAGTCCTGGCATCGTGATGCTAAGATAACACCTCAAAAATCGCAAAATTAACACCATCTTGGCCTGGTGTGATATTTTGCATTCAAAGTGAGTTTTGATCCAAAAAATAAAGATTCTAAATTAAATTATTTTTCAAAGATGCGAAAAAAAACATCACCATTAAAAACATTTAAATTTAACAAATTAATATTCCCAGAGCAGCTATGGTCACTTACAAATTCTGGTTTCAACACTTTAATACATCAGTTGTCCATTACAAAATTATGATTTACAAAAATAGATTGTCAATTAAATAATTGTTTCTTTATACAACAGTACGGCAATTACGCATGTATTCAGTCAGTTTGCATCATTCAGGGTTCCTTACTTACACTGTAAAAATATTTCTCTTAATTGTTAAATCCTTACTTAATCTTTCTCATTTATCATTCCTACCGTCTCACTTACTAAATAATTAAAATTTAGTTTTAACATAAGTGAGTTATTTTCCTATAATTAAGCATAATTAGTCTTTATGAGATTATCTTTATGAGATTATCTATATTCTAAATAAGTTACTACCTCTTTCTAGTTAGTTACTCCTTAACTTAAAAACCAATTAAAGCTTCTGAAAATGTAGAAATCAATCAAAGCTTCTGAAACTATATTTTAACCCTAAATGTTTATGATTTAAAACTTGAAAATACAGTTTAATCTTCTTTTAATAAAGTTTAAAATCAGTTAAGTTAAACTCTTGTACTTCCAAATATAATCAAGTATTTTTAACATTAAGTGTTTATGCTGCTGCCTCTTTGCATCACAACTTTACTTTTAAATAGTTATAACTCTTTAATTATAAGCAAATACAGTTGTTTTTAAAACTTTAAACATTGAAATTATATCCCTACAAACAAAATAAAAGCATTAAAAAAGGAAAACTCTAAACTATTAGAATTTCGACACCACAATTATATTCAGTAGGAAAAGTCAATAAATTTTAAAATCTTGCACAGAAATAGGGTTTAGTCTATGAAGTTGTTTAAAAGTATGAAATAATGGTATTTAGAATGTTATAAACATTGATTAATATTTAAATGTCAAAATGATTCCTAGCTTATTCTATGGAACTTTAACTTCAGTAAAGGCTTAATCCATGTTACCTGATGTGCACATTTTGCAGTTAATTCACATTTTTGATGTGAAACACTTTTAGACACACTCTACTCAATTTAATATATAGTCAACTTATTGAATTGCAGCATGAATGAGACAAACACTGTTATGAATTTCATGCAGAACTTTTAGCAGCATGCAATTGGTTGTCGATTTTCATTAAAATGGGAGATTCTGTTTTTCAAATTGCCTGGTCATGACGGCTTTGTACTGTATAAATTAGAGTTGACAGAATATCACTTTTCTTGACTCAAATATCCTCAATAGTTATTTGAAATTGTTAATAAATAATATTTATATTTATTATATATTATTCATTAATTATTAACAAATATATATTAATAACTTAAAATAAAAAATAAATAAAACATGTA
This sequence comes from Amaurobius ferox, assembly GCA_951213105.1. Lineage (NCBI taxonomy): Eukaryota > Metazoa > Arthropoda > Arachnida > Araneae > Amaurobiidae > Amaurobius > Amaurobius ferox. The sequence continues at coordinate 159,426,227 of OX578137.1, forward strand.
ACAAATCCATATTAATTTAGAAATTAAACTTTTTATTATAATGATGATAGGTAACTTTGAAACTTTTTTCTAGGTAATTTTGAATTCCTTTTTTAAAGTATCGTTACTTTTTATTCAAGAACTTGCTGTTAATCATGGTGCAATATTCGAGGTATTCAAATTTCTTCCAGTGACGCTATATTAAAGATTTTGAATACCTTCTAATATTTGATATATTTGTAGATAGTATTTGCCCATCTATATAAATAAAATTGAAAATCTGTCTGTATGTTTGTCTCATCATCACGGGAGAACGGCTACACCGAATTGGATGACATTTTCAGGATAGACATGGAATAGTCCCACTTTAAATTAATGTTTCGAGTTTCTAGGACCAGGGTTGTCTAGATATTAATTAAAACCGAACAATTAGACCTTCCATAGAGATAACATTATGCAGATGATATTTTTTCCACTAATTTATTTGAAGAAAATGATATCATGTTGCTTAGCAACAGATTTAAATCCAATGTGTTTATGAGGCAGATGATTATTATTAAATCTTTCTGATTTAAATAATAAAGTTACTTATATATCTATATAAATAAAATTGAAAGTCTGTCTGTCTGTCTCATCATCATGGGAGAACGGCTGAATCAAATTTAATGAAATTTTGTAGGTAGCCTTCAGGGGCGGTCATTGGGGGGGCCTCTGGGATGCGCGGAACCCTTGAGAAAACACTCCAAATTATTGTTTTAGCTATATAGATTTATCACAATTTCTCTTGAAAAAAAATCTGAATTTTCAATTCAATTGAATCCAGAATAGTGATGAAATATGTCACTAGATGGCAGCACTACAGCTTTCGTGCGGATAGGAGATCCACAAAAACTGCAGTGCACTGAATTTTCAACACATAAGTGAAAAT